>JAHLMG010000034.1:0-176966 GCA_019914985.1 Auriscalpium microsporum
GTTCTACACGACACGTCAGGTGGTTCCGCCAGTCGAGAACGTATAAACTGCCTCACCACTGTTCTGCTGGTCAATATGATGCGTCTCCTTGCAAGGGCCTCGAGCTGATCATCCTGCCAGACGTATGGCTGCATTGTAGTTATGGTGGGCAGAAACAAAGATGGGTGACCAACTAAGTTCAGAGCAAGATCTCTGTTGCACTCAGATTCCGGCTCCGCTGGAAAACCTTACAATAATAGATGGAGGGTACTTAAGGAACCTGAAGCGATTGAGGATCACGCTGCTCCTTTCTCCCAACACCGATTGTCCCGCCTGCCCGATTCTGCTTTTGCCCGGTGTGCGGAATATATTGAAGAGTCCCTGGCCCACGGTGACGCCATGGAGTCGCTCTTCTCATCCATTAAACCCGTCCTCGTCGGCGTCGGCGACATGATGTCTGTACCCGCTTCCACAGTCCCCCCTCATATGAGCTCACGTTACTTTCGTGTCAGCGTTGCGATCGCGCAGACCCCCAGTCCCAGACCTTCGTTGGCTCTGGGCGGAAAGTGTACAGTATTTCCGACAAACAATGGCCAGCACGGACGTCGACAGTCTTCGTCACCGGGGTGAACGACGGGCGTGACGTGGCGGCCAGTCGTAGAGGCCCTGACGCGGTCCTTACGGAGGCTCGCGTCGGGGCGGGCGGGCGCCCACTTCTTGACGAGGAGCCCGTCCAGGGCCAGGTTAGTCCCCCGGCTCCCACGTAGAGCACCTGCTGATGCACTCCAGTAAAACCACCGGCAGTAGCCGGCCCGCCCGCCCTGACGCGATCGTGGGAGTCTGTGGGAAGCGATGCCGGGCGGCGGAGCAAGAGTTTATGGTGAAGTTGAAAGACCGGTGTCAGCTGCTGATTGTTGGTCGGGTTGAAATATGCGTGGTTTGCAATCGTTGTACATTTATGTTCTCTTATGTTCTCTCTGTACATTACAAGGATTAAGTTTTCCTGCTCCCAAATAACACAAGTTTTTGAATCAGTATTACCTTGCCCTGGCAAGGTCTCTCGCTCCCCATAATGAGTCAGGCACATTTACAGGCATATTTATCATCCTCTTTCGCATATGTTTGTATTTATTTTGCCGTCACCGTGCGCGCAACGGCTGGACAATGGACAATGGCAAGGTCTTACAACTGAACCACTATCTTCTGCGCCAAGGTCAGCCACGGAGACTAAATGGCAAGGTAGCTGTCGCCCGCAGCGACGCTTTTCGAGTGATGTCAGTCGTTGGATTTTGCGTGTTTTTTCTGGCACGCGCACAATTTTGGTTGTATTCTGCTTGTCCTCTGGCTTCAATAAAGCACCATTCATGTTATGCAATGACCTCGCTCCCCACGGGCTCCCACACTCGAAATTGAGTCAGGCACATATTCATATTTGTACTTCTTCTTTCTCCCAGAACAGCCTCAGTGCTGCGAAGCTTGGGTAAAGCACTTCCCTGGCGCTCGCGTCCCGCTCTGGCGCATCGCTTGAACGCTTCTCACCTCAGTGCCAAAACACGGCTACGAACCGGGTTGCTGCTGCAGGGGCAGGTGGTAGCACACTCAGCGCACCGAGCTGTCCGTCCAGGACGGACACGCCGCGTGAGGGGCATTGGATTTGCGCTCGCGCAGTCCACCCACCCGAAGTGTCCGTCCGGGACGGACACGCCGGGGGGTCCCGCTTGTGATCAGTTGACTGCAACACGAAGCGCAATCCTCACGGGGCTCACTGGACTCAATAGAAGCTACAAATAGGCTTCCATTGAGCTCGTCCGTTTCTCTGATGTGTGCCCTAAGAATGCTGTTGGTCATATGGCATCCCACGCTGATCGCATCTCGCTGTACCTGAGTCCGCCACGTTATAAGGCGCCTGCACATTCCTCCCCCCCCCCCACCCAGTTTAGCTCCTTCTTCCGTCTGTCATGCAATCCCTCTCCCGCACTGATCTCGTGGCGATCTTGCACGCCCATGTCACGGCTGCCCGCCACGACATCCGCAGCTACTATTCTGTTTGGAACACCGATCTCGCTGGGGTGTACTGTGTCAGGTAGCGAACGCGTCGAGCACTCCGAGCTTTTTCATGCTCACCGTCCATTCACAGGTCCGCGGTGGACACACTGCGCAATCTGGACCCAGGCATGCATTGGAAGGAGTGCGATACATTCGAGCACGCATCACTCCTCCTGATGAGCCAGGGCATTGTGAACCCACCCATTCCCTCCGTATACGCGGACCCTGCATGGTACGAGGACCCCACCCTCGTCGACTTTGACCCCGATCGGGACCCGCCGCAACCACTGGGCCTTTATGGTGAACGCCTGGTGAGCTGGATTCTCAACGAGCTCCGCGGTGAGAAGCCCCAGAGAGGAGGCTGGGAGGTCTATGGGGTCTGGGATGGTTCTGATTCTTATGTGACCCACGATCGGTACGTCTTGACGCGCCCACACTTGCCAAAATCTCACCCTTGGTCCAGAGACCGCTTGAAGGCTGCCAGAAAGCCTGCGGCGGGCTTTATGCACGAAGAGCACGCATGGCGGTGGTTGCGCGCGAAAGGGTTTCGACCACCCCCGCCGCCTACTTGTGTTCACAGACCTCCCAAATGTGCCATGATACCAGTAGATACAGATTCATGCTGGATATGTGATGCTTGAATACATGCCCTGGCTGTGTTGCACACGTCGGGTCCGCCTCGATTGATTCGCGATGAGCATGTAAATGCCACGGATCTGTGACGGGTCGGTGCCGACGCGCCCTGTCCTCCATAGGATGTGACAATAATGTTAGCGAGCTCGACAGGATGTATTTACGATGACACTTTTTACGCCCGGGGGAGCCTGGTTTCATGCGAGTGGAGCGCAGCCAAACTGTATGGGCACCAGGTGTCCGTCGTGGACGGACGGCTCTCGCGGCGCTCCTGTGCGGTAACGTGACCTGTGTGAGGTTGTCTTGGACTCGGAGCGTCCGTCCGGGACGGACGCCCACACCTCCACCCCTTCATAGCGACCTCGACAAAGTGTTCACTTCTCGAGAGCATGCATTACGATAGCCCTTTTCCGCGCCATCTTAGGTAACGCCTGTTATCATGCCAGTGGGGTATGTGGGCAACGCTTGCTGTGCTCCTGCACAATCACGTGACTTGTGTGAAGTGCACTGGTGGCGTCCGTCCAGGACGGACGCGCCCATCTCCTGTGAGCGACCTATGCACCCTTCCCATGAAGCATTCCCAATGCCCCACCTCAGCAACAACCACCGCTCTCCAGGTGTTGCAATAACGAATAATGGTGGTAGAATCATTTAATTTACCCAGGCAAGGTCTCGCCCTACCCGTAATGTTTCAGGCAAAGTGTACAATTTTTCTGGTTTCTGTTTGCGCTATGTTTATTATATGTCGCCGCGGGCTGCACGGTCCGTGCTCGACGTTCACCCTGCCTGGTTGACATGATGGTGCGACGACACTCGTTTGAAACAGGCATTCATCCACTTGTACCTAAGCCACCTGTACCACCTTACAGTGCGACCTCCTTATCTTCAGCCCTGGAGCTACCTCCTCCCACGCCGCGAGTATCCCTTTCGTCATCGTGCACCGCACAACCTCGACCGAAAATGGAGACCGGCCCCGACTCGTCCGCCACATCTCGACATCCTGAGGGAAAATCGCAGTGGGGTACTTCATGAAGTTCACCACTTCAATGATCAACGTGTCCAGCTGGGACAGGTACGACCCATCCACGGGCGCCTGGCTCATCGCTTTGCAGAAGGCAATCGCGCTGTGTCCGTCGACCGTCACCACGTTCAGGTGTTGGGCCGACGCGAGCCATTCCCTCCACACATCTTCATCTGTTGACGTGTCACCCATTGTGTATATCAGCTGATCCATCTTGAGCCCGGACATTGCACGGACAGCAGTGTGGGCAAGACGAGGACCCATCGGGATGGCCCATGGGGCAACGATGATGCAGACCGCAACCTCGCCACAGTGCTTGCGCGCAGTTACATCGATTTGCATATTGCTGGGGTCTTTGCTTGGCGCAATAAAAACATCGTAGAGGATGTTTTCGACATTTTCCTGTCAAAGAGGTTCTATTATTCATTGAATGAATTGCAAAAAAAAGAAAGTTGAACCACACCTTTCCCATTTCAGTGGGGGGATCCACCATGAGCCGGATGAATGCCTCCTCCGATATTCTCGGGTAGGCCTCTGGACACATGTGGACGTCCCATACAAAGATGCGTTGGCAGGTGGATGGGTGACGGATGTGTGAGATGAGTGTGGTGACCTCCGCCATGTACTGTGCCGCAACAATCAGGGTCTCCAGTCCCAGGGTCTCCAGTCCCGGTAAGGTGATGGTTGGCACGGGGCCTTCGGGCAGAAGGTGAACGTGCACTCCAAGGTACGTCAGGCCAGCGAAGGCACCACAGAACCGCAGTAAATCCGGCATGCGCAAGTCCACCTTCGCGAACCCCACACGGCGTGAGAGAACAAGTGACTTCAATGGCCCGGCAAGGATCTCCTTTGAGAAACCACTCCACACGTTGCAAATATCCGGAGTTACAAAGAAATTGAGGGCTTCCACGCGGTCCTGGCATGATGCGATTGATTTGACGATCTGCTTTGATATTTTGCTGCGCCCATTGATTGGTTGCACGACCAGGGTGATCGGTGCGCGACGCGTCCTCTCGAGGGATATCGCCAACGGACCCAGACCATGTCGGGTGTAGATTGTGTCCCACAGTGCGGCGCAATTGACGGCAACGGCGTTCCATTGCCGGCACACGAGGCGGACGACCGTCCAACTCTCACCCCATGAACGGATCATCCTTAAGTCTAGGAATATTTGTGCCAGCGTTTCATTTGCCAGACGAGAGGTCATTCTTGATCGATGATCACTACTTCACTTCGTTAGCATCACCGCTGAAAAGGGCTATAGACTTGGAAGACCTACCGTGACTGGGGCTTTCAACAGCTGCACCAAAAGGAAACCTAGTCACATCTTATTTATATGAGCCTCTTTGCCCGGTTGGTCAAGACAGATGAAACATTGGGTGATGCCATCAACAATCTCCCGCCAATCATATACATTACTTGCAGGGCCTTGACCGACCCTGACACAGGGTCTCTAACCGACCCTGTCACAGTTTCCTCCGTCTCAGGGTCCCTAAGTTGACCCTGTGTCAGGGTTCCATGCCCGCCCCTAACACCAGGTTCTGTCCGTCCCAGACGGACACCTGCACGGCTGCCCACAAAGTCTCTCACGCTAGCCAAGCAACACCATGTCAATCATCGCTGGCACCTGGTTCAGGCGGCAAGAACTTGAATAAGTTTGGGTGTCCGTCCGTCCAAGACAGACTCCACGTCTGACAAACCCCTGCGAACTAGCCCACGGCTGTACATACAAAGCGGTGTCCGAGACGGATACCCCACTGTAGTTGTCTAGCTATTGACCAGGGGTAAGGACGTGGAGGGTGGGGACCAAATACAGTCAACAAACTTCAACAGCTGTATGCCATACGCTGCGGCCGATCTCTCCCAAGCTCGGACGTCGCGGACGTTTGTCTCCCGACGCAACCACTGCAGCAGCGCGATGCGACAGGATGTGCTGCGGTGTGTTCGTCCTGGACGATTACTGCTCGCCCGATTGGTCTGCATGGGTGGTGCGCCGTGTGTGTCCGTCCGGGACGGACACTGCGTGGGTGGTGCGCTGTGTGTGTTCGTCCCGGACGAACACTACAGAGTACTGGCCGCGCTCTGCAACACAGCACTCGAATTGAGCGACACACAACTACTGCAGCAGCGCGATGCGACAGGATGTGCTGTGGTGTGTTCGTCCTGGACGATCACTGCTCGCCCGATTGCTCTGCATGGGTGGTGCGCCGTGTGTGTCCGTCCGGGACGGACACTGCGTGGGTGGTGCGCTGCGTGTGTTCGTCCCGGACGAACACTACAGAGTACTGGCCGCGCTCTGCAACACAGCACTGGAATTGAGCGGCACACAACTAGTGCAGCAGCGCGATGCGACAGGATGTGCTGTGGTGTGTTCGTCCTGGACGATCACTGCTCGCCCGATTGCTTACTTCGCGCGGGTGGTGCGCTGCGTGTGTTCGTCCCGGACGAACACTAGAGAGTACTGGCCGCGCTCTGCAACACAGCACTCGAATTGAGCGACACACAACTACTGCAGCAGCGCGATGCGACAGGATGTGCTGTGGTGTGTTCGTCCTGGACGATCACCCCTCGCCCGATTGCTCTGCATGGGTGGTGCGCCGTGTGTGTCCGTCCGGGACGGACACTGCGTGGGTGGTGCGCTGCGTGTGTTCGTCCCGGACGAACACTACAGAGTACTGGCCGCGCTCTGCAACACAGCACTCGAATTGAGCGACACACAACTACTGCAGCAGCGCGATGCGACAGGATGTGCTGTGGTGTGTTCGTCCTGGACGATCACTCCTCGCCCGATTGCTCTGCATGGGTGGTGCGCCGTGTGTGTCCGTCCGGGACGGACACTGCGTGGGTGGTGCGCTGCGTGTGTTCGTCCCGGACGAACACTACAGAGTACTGGCCGCGCTCTGCAACACAGCACTGGAATTGAGCGATGCAACTACTGCAGCAGCGCGATGCGACAGCATGTGCTGTGGTGTGTCCGTCCGGGACGGACACTGCGTGGGTGGTGCGCTGCGTGTGTTCGTCCCGGACGAACACTAGAGAGTACTGGCCGCGCTCTGCAACACAGCACTCGAATTGAGCGGCACACAACTACTGCAGCAGCGCGATGCGACAGGATGTGCTGTGGTGTGTTCGTCCTGGACGATCACTCCTCGCCCGATTGCTCTGCATGGGTGGTGCGCCGTGTGTGTCCGTCCGGGACGGACACTGCGTGGGTGGTGCGCTGCGTGTGTTCGTCCCGGACGAACACTAGAGAGTACTGGCCGCGCTCTGCAACACAGCACTCGAATTGAGCGGCACACAACTACTGCAGCAGCGCCATGCGACAGGATGTGCTGCGGTGTGTTCGTCCTGGACGATCACTCCTCGCCCGATTGCTCTGCATGGGTGGTGCGCCGTGTGTGTCCGTCCGGGACGGACACTGCGTGGGTGGTGCGCTGCGTGTGTTCGTCCCGGACGAACACTACAGAGTACTGGCCGCGCTCTGCAACACAGCACTGGAATTGAGCGATGCAACTACTGCAGCAGCGCGATGCGACAGCATGTGCTGTGGTGTGTCCGTCCGGGACGGACACTGCGTGGGTGGTGCGCTGCGTGTGTTCGTCCCGGACGAACACTAGAGAGTACTGGCCGCGCTCTGCAACACAGCACTCGAATTGAGCGGCACACAACTACTGCAGCAGCGCGATGCGACAGGATGTGCTGTGGTGTGTTCGTCCTGGACGATCACTCCTCGCCCGATTGCTCTGCATGGGTGGTGCGCCGTGTGTGTCCGTCCGGGACGGACACTGCGTGGGTGGTGCGCTGCGTGTGTTCGTCCCGGACGAACACTAGAGAGTACTGGCCGCGCTCTGCAACACAGCACTCGAATTGAGCGGCACACAACTACTGCAGCAGCGCCATGCGACAGGATGTGCTGCGGTGTGTTCGTCCTGGACGATCACTCCTCGCCCGATTGCTCTGCATGGGTGGTGCGCCGTGTGTGTCCGTCCGGGACGGACACTGCGTGGGTGGTGCGCTGCGTGTGTTCGTCCCGGACGAACACTACAGAGTACTGGCCGCGCTCTGCAACACAGCACTCGAATTGAGCGACACACAACTACTGCAGCAGCGCGATGCGACAGGATGTGCTGTGGTGTGTTCGTCCTGGACGATCACTCCTCGCCCGATTGCTCTGCATGGGTGGTGCGCCGTGTGTGTCCGTCCGGGACGGACACTGCGTGGGTGGTGCGCTGCGTGTGTTCGTCCCGGACGAACACTACAGAGTACTGGCCGCGCTCTGCAACACAGCACTGGAATTGAGCGATGCAACTACTGCAGCAGCGCGATGCGACAGCATGTGCTGTGGTGTGTCCGTCCGGGACGGACACTGCGTGGGTGGTGCGCTGCGTGTGTTCGTCCCGGACGAACACTAGAGAGTACTGGCCGCGCTCTGCAACACAGCACTCGAATTGAGCGGCACACAACTACTGCAGCAGCGCGATGCGACAGGATGTGCTGTGGTGTGTTCGTCCTGGACGATCACTCCTCGCCCGATTGCTCTGCATGGGTGGTGCGCCGTGTGTGTCCGTCCGGGACGGACACTGCGTGGGTGGTGCGCTGCGTGTGTTCGTCCCGGACGAACACTAGAGAGTACTGGCCGCGCTCTGCAACACAGCACTCGAATTGAGCGGCACACAACTACTGCAGCAGCGCCATGCGACAGGATGTGCTGCGGTGTGTTCGTCCTGGACGATCACTCCTCGCCCGATTGCTCCGCGCCGGTGGTGCGCTGCGTGTGTTCGTCCCGGACGAACACTACAGAGTGCTGGCAGCGCTCTGCAGCACAGCGCTCGAATTCAGCGATGCAACTACTAGCAGCGCGATGCAACAGGATGTGCTGTGGTGTGTTCGTCCTGGACGATCACTGCTCTCCTGATTGCTCTGCGCGGGTGGTGTGCTATGTGCGTACCCTCTGTTGTGCAACACCTACTCATACTGGGTGCACAGAATGGTGGGTAGGGGTAGCTTTCAGTCAACCCTACTGAACCCTACGATGCCCCATAACCCGAGCATCTGCAGAGCGAAATGAGGAGTTGCGGACACTTTGGGAGTTGGAAATGGCCCAGTACGATGACCCGCGTTTGTTTGTGTGCCTTGACGAGAGCGCGGTCGACAACCACACCGTTCAGCGACGATCAGGATGGTCCGCGCTCGACACGCCTTGTGTGCAGCGCGCAACGTTCCTGCGCGGAGTGCGGTACTCCATTCTTCCAGCCCTGGCTGTCGACGGGATCATTGCACTGGACATCTTTGAGGGTTCGGTCAACAAGGACCGCTTTCTGAGCTTCCTCCACGAACAAGTTGTACGTCGTAACCTGCGATATCGGTCCTCCAAGGGCTAGTTGCTGACTTGTGACCAACTAGGCTCCTCGTCTCAACCCTTATCCTGGCGAACGGAGTGTCGTTGTCCTGGATAACTGCACAATTCATCACGATGAAGAAATCCGAGCATTGATTGAAGACGAGTGTGGTGAGTCCTTTGCACACGACATTCATACCTATCTCATTTGAAGCAAGGTGCACGACTCGTGTATCTTCCCCCATACTCGCCAGACTTCAATCCCATTGAAGAGGCTTTCTCATCAATCAAGGCATGGTTGCGTCGTCACGAAAGCCAATTCACTGGGCGAGAACAACTCCCATGGCTCATTCATCAGGCAAGTCTATCGGTAACAGAGCAGGATGCATTGGGGTGGTTCAAGGACTGTGGTTACATGTAGCTATGATCAATATATGTCAATGAAATATAGTGGGTATAGAGGACAATTAAAATGCTGTATGAGAGATGATTGAGAGGTAGACCACTTCACGCCCGCCGGGCCCGCTTGCCCGCAATCTTGCCTGACCATGCCGCAGCGAAGCGCTGGAGCTGATAGGCTTGTCCCTCCTTCAACCCAGTCAGCTCCTGGATGCGCGTGACCGTTGGTGCATCGAGCGAGTCCGGCGAGTAGCCCGCCTCATCAAGTCCCGAAACAGCGGCCATGATGACCTCATCGGCAATGTTCCTTGCACGCCCGAAGGCCTCAAGGCAGCGTGTGAGCTCATCCTCAATCATCGGAGGAGGCGACGAGGCACGGTCGCCAAAAGTGGAGGACGATGCAACGGGGATAGGGGCAGGAGGGCGAGGGAATGAGGCACCAAGGCCCTGCATGGCGAGGGAGGTGAGGGGAGCCATCATCGTGAGGAGCAGCGTGCTCGTGTCGACAGCAGGGGACGCGGGCACTGGAGATCCAACAGCGTTCGGTCCGGAGCGTCCTCGAGCCTTTGCAGTTGAAGGGAGAGGTGTCGTGTGCGCGTCTGTCCATTCGGCAAGTAGAACGCCCGGCGGTGGCTCCAAGATGGATGCACCGCTCGCAACCTATACGTGATTGTCAATATGAGTCATCACAAAGAAGTCAATAAACTTACGAGCGCAGTTCCCCACTGCTTGAGGCGAAAGCGGTTGAGGGTAATGTGCTTCGAGTCGGAGCTCAGGTAACAGTGTCCGTGATGGACCCCACACTCCCAAGCTGACTTGAGCTCATCGACGAGGGCAGCGAGGGCACGTTCCTCTTTCGAGTAGGCCTCGATATTCGGCACCTGGTTTACATGTCAGAAACATGACTCAGCAAATATACAGAGCAAAATCTACATACACGGGTGCCTAGACTCAGCTCAGCTTGAGTATCTTGAGCGTCGGGGCTGAGAGGCTGCCAAGGAACAGTCAGAAGGAAGGAAGGTACAAGGAAATGCATGACGTACCCTCTTCCGAGTCTTGAAGCCCTCCATGGCATCAAGGTCGAAGCTCACATTGATCGAGGTGACGGATGACCTCGTTGATTTCAAAAGCTGTTGGAGTAGACCCCATTCGGCATCCGTATGGATGGTCGGGGCTTGGGTCTTGCCTCCGCTGCATATCTGTCAATATCTGCAGCCAATGCAATGAAAATAAAAAGCTTACGGTGACCCGGACCAGTATACACGCATAGGTGGCCCGCTAACTTGACCTACGGCGTAGCGATCCTGATAGCCATGCGCCGACAATGCAGCAGCGACGAGGTCACAACGCGACATCTCGAGAACAGCAACACGGTTCGGCACTTGCTTTGCCTCTTCGTGCTTCTCCTTCTTGACGGAGCGCCCGTTTGCAATGCGATTGACCCATGCGATAACAGAGAGAACAAAGAAGAGGCGCTCTGCGAAGGAAAATTAGCCAACAACAGACATGCGTGCGAGATGCACACTGACCAGGAATCAGCTCCTCTGCCGGTTCAGTAGGTGCGTCTATGCCGCTCGCGTCACCGCTAGGAGTTGCAGGAGGTGGAGTTGTTTGTCCTGACCAAGGGAGATGTTGATCAATTGGTCATGACTTCCGTGCGAGCAGGACCCCAGGAGAGGAACTCACCGGTGGCGGCTGTCTGGGCCAGGTGCGGAGCAAGAGTCGGTAACACTACAAGCTCATGAAAAGCAGAGCCGGGGGCAGGCGGTGTGCCGTACCAGAGGTTTCGCATGGGGAGGAGATCTAGCAAAGGAGGGACAGATGGGAAGGGAAGGAAGGGAAGGAAGGGAAGGATGCCGCAGGCGTCAGAAAAGAAGAGCTGAATGAGCAAATCACTCACCAGAACCCGATCCTTTCTACCAAATTCCCCCTATGCACGGACCACCTGCTCTAGGGCCGGCCAGCACATCCTGCTGACGTCCGATGCGCTCATGAAAGAATCCCGAGCTCATCACTATGTACAAATTGAGCATAGTGTTGTCGGAGCCAGAATTTGGCTGTACCTGTACCATGGCAAACACAAGTGAAAAGTACTGAGCATGCAGGTGTTACTCGTGTGGTTATGGCGTTGTCGGGTCAGATAGCAGTTGGTGATTGTGGAGGAAGGGAAGGAACGATGGACGACGTGTGGGTGCGTGTGGATCAACAACTGTCACACGTATGTCACATCTGTCACGATATCACGGGGATAGCCGGCGAAACAAAAATATCCGTGCGCGCGATTTTCACGCATTTATGCAAAGCACAGTACAACGTGTCCCGTCGCGTCGACGCGCGTCACGCGCCCTCCCGCCCTCGATTTGGCCTCAATTCTACGGACAAACAAGCTTGCGCTATATAACCCTCGCCCTCCCGTTTTTCGTCGTCGTCCCGCTTTCCTTCCCCCCATCACCACCTGGCTCATATTCACCGCCTGGGCCCTGCCCGCCCAATACCAGGAGCTCTCTCGGCGTACTTATCCCTCCGGCGCACTGTCGGTTGGTGAAAGTACCCTCCTATCCATGCATCCTCGCGCTCGCGCACGGACGGCGTGAAAACGGGGCCCATAGCAACGCATACGGTCACATGATGGCAACGGCGGGTTTGGCGCGCCTCGCGTTGTTGGACCTTGTGGGTCCACCCTATTTGCGCCGTGTTCGTTTTTATCTCTCTTGTTCCTCCCCTCCGTGCCCTCTGCGCTCACGACCGCTCACGCTGGTTCTCTGTTCCAACAGCGTCGACTTTGTCCCGCTCGAACGCTCCCACGAAGGCCTTACGCCCTAACGCACCCACGCAATCAACGCTCTCTTCAAGAACGCCCGACGATTCAACATGTTCCCTCTCATCCCAACGCTCGCACTCGCTTTCGTCTCCTTCCTCTGTTCATGTTTTGTTATCCTTCGTATTCTCATCCCTGTCCTCCCTCCCCACCCATTGAGCAAGCGTGTTCGTCCCGTACGTCCCTTTCTCTCTCCGCATGAGGCCCCGCTCATATCTGTTTTCAGTCCGAGTTCGGCCTTCCCAACTTCCGCTCGCTGTCTGCTGCCGACAAGAGCCACGTCTGGCTGGCGAGTTGTGACATCCTGGCCCTCGCCATCTTCGTCTGGGAGGCCATCTCCGAATACAAAGGCAGCGCGGAGGGCTTCGCCACCGCGTCAGACGCTGGCTCCGCCGCCCGTCTGTGGTTTGCGCTGTCCCTGCGCCAAACCTGTCTACTCGTCGTGTCCGCCATCACCCTCCTCCACGTGCGCCTTGGCCGCGCGGTGAACTTCGGCCCGCGCCACTGGGTCATCTGGGCCCCGCTCGCCGTCCTCATCATCACGTCCACCGCGCTCGCAGGTGTCCTCGCCGGCGCCGACTTCACCGGCTTCTTCATAGGCTACATGGCGTACTCCGCGACTGTTGCCACGCTGTGCACCATCGCCTTTGGCTGCCTCGTCGGCACGCTCCTCGCCATCAAGCGCAACCTCGCCGCCATCAACGAAGTGTCGGACCCGTGGCCACCGGCACAGGTCGTCGAGGAGAAGCCCCGCCCGTCGTTCGCGACGGAGGACATCGACGGGATGCGCGAAGGCAGCTCGTGGATCACGTCCCGCGCGAGCTCGCGCCACGACTCCATCTCCGCATTCTCCTTCTCGACGCACCACACGCACACAAACACCGCCATGGCGTCGAACCCGTCGCTCCCCGCCAAGTCGTCCTTCTGGTTCAAGCCCGGCACGCCCGCCGCTGCGCACCCGGCCCACGATTCCATCCCGCCTGTCCCGCAGATCCCGTCCCCGTACCGCAACCACGTTCTTTCCGACGATCCGGACCCGTTCCGCCGCTCCGAGTCTCCCCACGAGCACGAGGCACGCAGTCGCATGGGCTCACAGAACTCGTGGCTCACGTCGACGTCCGGGACGCGCCCGACTGCGACCGCATGGTCCTTCCCGACAACGCATCGCAACGGCGAGCATGACATGGACCCGGCGGTCGCCTCGACACAGGATCTGAATGCAGAGCTCCTCCGCGAGCGGCCGGTCACCCCTGGCATGGCTGGCGCGCAGGTCCTTGGTGGATATGGCTACTCCCAGGCTGAGATGGGTCTTGCGGCGCTGGCTGCGCCATCGACCGACATCGACATCTCCCTCACGCGGATTTTGGGCTGGATGGCGGGCATTTGGGTTCCCTTTGTGAGTACATTCGTGCACATATGCGTGCGTTCCCACTAACCATCGACGATAGGCTCTTGCTTTTCCCTACTTCATCATGACCACGGCCTCCCACCCTGTCACGAGCAACATCATCTCCATCCTGCTGGCCGTCAGCATCACGATCTCCTCGCCTATCCTCGCCCTGAACATTATCTTCCGGCACCCGATCCCGATCCCCAGTGGCCTCTTCGAGACACCGAAGCAGCCGCCTTCCGCTGTCAGCCGGGCGCCGTCGCCCGCGAGCACGCTGCCCGCCTTTTCGAGCGAATACAAGCGCAGCACGAGCATGACCGTTGTCGATGGCCGCCGCAGCACGGACGTATGGGTCACCAAGGGCGACGCCGTCGAAGGCAAGAACCGCGTCGGTCGTGCGCTCGGCATGCTTGCGCCTGCACCGAAGCTGTCTGTATTGCCGATGGAAGACCAGGACAACCTCGAGCCGCTCACGCCGCCGCTCCCCATCCAGGACGATGAGGACCCGCCGCAGACGCCGCACTCACTCGACAGCGCGGAGCTGGGTCGTACGCGCACACGCGTGCCGCGCGACTCTAAGTCGTCGGCGTACCTGTCGAGCGCGGACGAGTCGCTCGCGTTCAACACGCGGATCATGGTCGCGCAGCGCCACTACTCGACAATGGCCACCACCGTTATGCTCCCCGCGTCCCCGACATCTCCCGAGCACCGTTTCCCGGGCCTCTCGCCCGCCGACGCCGACGCCGCGCTCGCATCCGGCGTGTCTCCAGCTCCCACGTTCCAGCAGATGCACCTGCGCACGCGCTCTGCGTCGTCCGCATCCGCGCGCTTCCCCGTGAGCCCACCGCCCGCGTCGCCGCTCCCGCCCACGCCGCCATCCATCAGAAACGGAACAGCACGCCTCTTGCACAGGAAGTCGTACTCGTCCGGGTTCGACTTTGGGGCTGTCGGCGGTCAAGATGCAGGCGAGATCGACGCGCTGTCGGCGGGCCTGCTGCCGCTGCTCGTGCCGGGGCTGCGCGTCGGCGCGGACATGCGCATCACCGAGGGTACACGGATCCCGTCGCCCGCGGGCTCGATGGGTGCGAGCAGCAAGCGCTCGCGGCGCTCGGTGTTGAAGAGCTCTATTGCTCCCGAGTCCGAGTTCGGTGGTTTCAGTTTCTCTGCGAGCTCCCCAGAGTTTCATTCGACGCCGCATAACAGCCAGCGTGCGAGGAAGTCTTCTGGGCACAAGCGCTTGCACCACTTCAGTCTACCAAGGTCAGTTTGTGCGGAATGTGGCTGGGTGAGCTCTTTACTGACGTGCGCCAGCTTATCACTGGGCAAGGACGGCCTCAATGCATTGAAGAAGGACGTCAACACCGACGGCCAGTTGGCGGCCACCAAGGCTGCCACCCTTGACTCCCGCCGCAATACCGTGTGGGGCGGTGCCGAGTCCGCGCCTGCCCAAGCCTCCCCCTCCGCACTTCAGACCGTCCAGGAGACCGCCGAGCACCTCCACGCGGCCGCGCCCTTCGCACCGACACACCGGCCCACGTCGAGCGAGCTGTCGGACATGCCACAGAACGTCGGCACTGCCCGCTCGTCGCTCGCGGTGCTCATCGACGCGCTCGAGCGCCCGCTCAGCGTGCTCCCGTCTGCGGGGTCGGACATCACGCTGTTCGACCTGGAGGAGGAGGGCCCGCTCGCGGAGAGCACCCCGCCGGACTACCGCCGCCACAGCGCCGCGTCGAGCCAGCGCTCGAAGAACACGCGCCGTTCCAGCATCATGTACATAAAATCTGACGACAACACCGCCAACGCCAACAACAACAATGCGGGCCCCTCACGCATCACCTACGCAAATCGGAACGAGAACGAGGGCGCGCGGGCTGGCGCGAGCGCCAGGCCCGATTCGCCGCCGACCGCTAGTCGGTTCGCGCAGTGGTCCACGTCGACGCGCGCGCTGGTGCCGAAGCCCAGCAAGATGCTGGCGAAGCTGTCGCTGGCGTCGACGCCCGAGGCCGCGCCGAGCTCCCCCGGTGGGGGCCTGCGCCCGCTCGCCCTGCTCCAAGAGCGCAACGCCGCGGAGCCCCCGGCGGGCACGCGCGCTCTGTCGATTGGAAAGAAGACGAAGCAGAAAGCGCAGAAGGCGGCGAAGCGCGACCAGGAGAACGCGGACCAGGAGAACGCGGCGCCGACGCCGACGCGCAAGCGCTTGCGCTCGCTGAAGCTCGGGCGCTCGGATACGACAAGGGAGCGGGCCGTGCTGCGCGCGACCGAGGCTCTCCCGGATGTTGTTGTGCGCCCGCCGTCGCAGAGCTACCACTCTGGCTATGCGTATACGTTCCGCTGATCGCGTCCTCAACCTCATGATTGTACATATACCCCATCCGCCCTTGTTGTTGTGCTTGTGCCTTTCTTCCTTGTTTGATATCCGACAGTTTCCGTTGTCCGTTTCCCGTGCATATACTTACGCTTTGTTTGTTTGCTTTGCGCAGTGCTTTCGTGCGATGACCTCATCCGCTCACGCCCGTTCTTGATCGACCATGCTTATGTCGACGTATCTACCCATACGTACCTCACGCACCTATTACTGCTCTGATTGTCCCCAACGTACGTCGTTATTCTTGCTATCCTGCTATCTTGTCTCTTATGCTGTCTACTGCTCTCGAATATGCTCTCCGTCGCTCTGATTTACTGATTTACTGCACTTGCTTTCGTACCGTTCTCGACGAACACTTACCGCTCTACTTTCGACCGTTCTCCTTGAACTCTTGACGGGTACATGCGTTTGCGTATAATTATCCTCTTTGAACTGCGTAATTGTAAATGCTCTCTCGTCGAAACCGGTGCTCTGGCGAAGTGAATCATGATCGAAAACAAAGCGCAAATATGTAGCACAGTACACGCTGATATCATCCCGACCCCGGGCCAAAAAGACTGAGCACGGCCACGGGCTGCGGCCCTCCCTCCTTCGCCCTCGTCTGTCCGCAGTACGCGATGACGTATTTTGTAGGGTGCCAGGTGACGGTTGGCGACGGTGCAAGGGCGGGTACGCGGTACATCGGGGCGCCCGTTTCCGTGGCGCACTGGAGAAGAACGTCAGGCACGTGCACGGGCAAGAGAGAAAGGGGCGCGCACAATGTCGATGTACGGCCCCGTCGAGGCGATCGCCAGGAACTCGCCGTCGTGCGAGAAGCTCAAATCAGTGATGGAGTGTCTAGCGTCGCAGAGCAGTTAATAGCCGCCAGATGGAAATAGACGAGCACGCACTCGCATGAGGTGATGGTGCGCGCACAGATCCACTCGTCCGTGTCGAACATGTTGACGATGGAGTCGTGGCCGCCCGAGGCGAGGTAGCGGCCGCGCGGGTCGAGCGCGGCGGCGACGCAGCCGCCGACGTGGGCCGCGGGGGATTCGCGCACGGCGAGCGAGGGGTACGCGAGCACGCGGATGGTGTGCTCCGAGTGGTGTGTGAGGATGATGCCTTCGCCGGAGGGCGCGAAGGTGCCTGTGGACGCGTAGGTGGGCTGCTCGTAGGCGTGAGAGGTGTGTGGAGGAGAGGCGGAGGCGGGCGTACCGCATCGCGCTCAGCGAGGTGCCATTGTTCTTTAGGGTCGTCGCCCTCTCTGCGATAGGTCATGAGGAAGAGCTCGTTGCGCGAGCCGATGTAGAGCAGCGTGCGCCCGTCGGGGGAGTAGTCCGTCTGCATAGGCGAGACTTTGAGCGTCACCTGCTGGACGTGGCGGCTCTCTGCGCACGCTCTGATCAGCTGTGGAAGAAGGGTATGAGATTGACGACATACGGCGTGCATCCCAGAACACGATGCGCCTGTCCTTCTGGGACGACGTGCAGAAGAGCTCCGGATGCGTCGGGTTCCACGAGACGTAGTCGACGTCATCCGCGTGGGCGCCAGAGAACAGCGTCGCGGAGCGCATCTCCATCTGCGCCGGCCGTCAGTCTGCGCGCGCGTGGGGGAGACGGGAACACGCACTCACGCTCTTGTCGGGCTGCCAGACGCGCGCGATGCGGTCGATGCCGACGGCGGCGAGCTTCTTGCCATCGCAGCTCCACGCGACGTGAGTCATCGCCTGCGGGGACGTGATGCGCATGTCGCGCGGGCGGAAGGCGGAGAATGTGGGCGTCTGGAGAGGGGTTATGAGAGGAAGCGGGGCGGGAGGGGAGGGTGTACGTGCACGCCGCGCGCGGCGAATGTTGTGTGGGGCGGCGGGGAGGGCGGCTTTTGCGGTGGGGGGATCTCGTCTTCGTCTTTGTCTTTCGAGGGTGTTGAGCTCGCCATGGTTGACGTTGTGAGACCGCCGAGGGCGTCGAGGTCAGCTGTGGGCGCGCTTCAAGGCGCGTCCTGGTCCTGTTTTTGACAACGTCGTCTGGTGTCCGCGCTTGCTGGGCTGGGTCGTGCAGGTGTTCCTAAAGGTTTGCTCAAGTAGCGTAGTAGGGTCTGTAGAGATGAACGGAGACCACACAGGCTGCTGTACAATAGCGCGCACGGACCCCGACCTGCCCTAAACTGCGCGTGGCCCGTGCGCGCCACGCCAGGTATATAGCCCGCCCGCCTCCGGCCAGAGTTTCTTCATACTTACCTTGATGGCACAAGCCCCTTCACAGACCTGGGTCTGTGGGCCGTGGGGATCCTCCATTGCACGGCGACCCTGTCCCCAGAGGGTGTCTGCGGTTTGTATGGGCTTCGGCTCATGCACCGTCTCAATATTTTCCTGTCCCGGTCCGGCCCTCGGGCTGGCCGGGCCATTTTTATGTTACACCGCCGTCCTAACCCTAACCCCAATACATATTCTACATACCTCAAACATTCAGCCAACGTGCAATCGAATCCTCGTCTTACAATCGTCGAGCTTCGCGAGTTCCGAGTCCTCGCAGAGTCCTCGCCCTCGACCATGCCCGGACGACGCTGCTTTTTCGACCTCATACTTGCTGCGAACGTCCGAAGGTCGAATTGTCTCCGAGCACGTGCCGTCGCCCTTTTCACGCGCAACCGCTCGCTGCATATTACAGTCACAAAGTCCTTGCATCCTCATTCTCTACGTCGACGGCGACCCTCCTCGAGCAAGCCATTTGCCAGCAACATCGAGGGCCATCCGCGCACGTGGGCCAGGCGCTAACACCCAACGCAGCACTTTACCCGAGGCCATCGGACCACGACCGCGTACGCCTCCCACCACCACGTCGTTGACAGTCGATGAACTACCTCTGGGGCGCCGTCAATGCGATCAGCGCGCCGTACCAGTACTACAAGGAGCTCCCGCCCATCAATCCTGCGACACTCACCGGGGCCATTGATGTCATCGTTGTGCGCAAGCTCGCCCCAGACGGCGGCACGGAGCTTGCCTGCTCGCCATTCCATGTGCGATTCGGAAAGTGGCAGGTCCTCAGGCCGGGCGAGAAAAAGGTGCGCATATATGCTGCTCCAGGCTCCGGTCAGGCGTTCTTGACGAGGTTGCACAGGTGAACGTGTCAGTGAACGGCAAGCCCAGCCCGTTCCACATGAAGATCGGGGAGGCGGGTGAGGCGTTCTTCCTGTTCGAAACCGAGGGCGACATCCCCGACGACCTCATCACGAGTCCCCTGCTCGAAGCTACCAAGCCCGGCGAGCCGAGCAAGACCGACAAGTCCACGCGCGAGAGCAGCCAGGAGCCCGACTTTCTCGACCTCGACGCTACCTCGTCCACTCCACCCTCCACGTCACCATTATCTGGCCTCTCGCTGTCCAAGCCATCCGACCCAGCCTCTTCCTCGAATCAGCCCTCCGACCCCGTGTTTGCGGACCAAGGTGGGCGCTTTGGCGCACGTGAAGAGGGCGACCGCGCGCCTGACGAGCAAGATCCGCCCTCGCTTCTAACGAACCCGATGAGCTTGGGAAAGGCGGTCGTCGGCGCCGCGGTAGAGACGGAGAAAGAGCTATCGGCGCGCTTCAAGGACCGAGTCGAGGCGGCACGCAACATGACGGAGACGGTTGTGCACGAGCGCGATCATCGACCAAGTCACAGGGAGCTGCGGCTGCTGGAGGAGCAAGGCGACGAGGCGCTGCCGTCGTTCGAGGAGGCAGATTTGCAGATGCCGCAGGTCGTGGACAACGGAGGTGCGTGTATGCGCAAGATGTGCGGCATATATCCTCTTACCATGCCGATCAGACGTCGTGCTCGACATGGGCGGATACCATTCGCAACAGCCCCGGCGCGCCTCTGGCTCGCGCGACAACACGCCCTCGCGCACGCCCTCCCCCGCGCTCGCGGAGCCCACCATCCAGCCCCCGTCTCCGGGCTCCTCTCCCCACCGCCCCGTCCCCTTCCCCAGCCTCCGCGCACCGTCCGCACCCCCACAGGCTCTCCATCCACCGCAGCCACTCAACCTATCGCCCGCGCCGCCAGAGTACTCGTGGGAGTGGGGTGCGTTCCCGCAGAAGAGCCCCGCGCGCGAGCGGTTCCCCAAGACGCTGTCCAAGGCGCCCGCTGGGCTCGGCGCTGCGTTCGCTGCAGAGGAGCGCGGCGGCGTCGACGACGCGGAGGATGCAGAGCAGACGCCCGCCGCGTTTCACCGCAGCAAGAGCCTGCCGCCCGAGTTCGAGGAGGACGCTGCCGGTGCGAGCGTGCCCGCTGCGCCGGCGCGCGCTGACGCGGAGGAGCTGGAGGTGCGTAGCGACGGCGGGCTAGATCTCGAAGTGCGCAGCGAGGGGGGGATGGATCTTATGGATCTGGAGGACGCGGCGGAGGAGGCCGCGCGGAAGCGGCGCGTGCAGGAGCGGCGCGGGTCGGTCACGGACGTGGCGACGAGCGAGGCGCGCAGCTCGTGGGTGCGCTGGTGGCGCCGCAGCGGCGGGCGTACGCAGAGCGTCGACGTCCGCACGCGGGAGCGTGGGGGAAGCGTGAGCGACCGGCCAACGCTGAAGGAGTCGAATACCGCGCCCACGGAAGCGGTGAGTTGTCGCAAAGCTGGCAGGTGGTGGGTGTGGGCTGACGGTGAGGGTAGGAGCTCAGGCGTGCGTCCGCGCAGGACATCTCTGTGCCAGGGCGCGAGGATGCGAACGCGTCCGCACCCGCGTCGCTGCCGACCGACGATGCGCCGCTGCGGCGCGAGCGCAGCGTGTCGCCGCCGCGTGCGCCCGAGGCATCCGGGAAGACGAAGCGCTTTGCAAAGACGCTGCGGCTGACGTCCGAGCAGCTGGTGAGTTGGTTGATTTTCTTTGGTAGGCGCGTGTGCTGATGGCGCGCGTAGCAAAGTTTGGATCTGCACGAGGGCGCGAACACGATCACGTTTTCGCTGAGCACGACGGGCGCGGTGGCGTGTACAGCGCGGATATTCTTGTGGGAGCACACGGATATGATCGTGGTGTCGGATATTGATGGGACTATTACGAAGTGCGCATGCATCTCTCGTAAAATGGTTGATACTGACTGTCCCAAAGGTCGGACGCTCTCGGCCACGTATTCACGATGATTGGGCGAGACTGGACGCACCTCGGGGTCGCGAAGCTGTACACAGACATCACACGGAATGGGTACAAGATCATGTATCTCACCTCGCGCGCAATTGGCCAAGCGGACTCAACAAGATACTACCTGCAAGGGATCAAGCAGAACGATTACCAGCTGCCCGAGGGCCCGGTGATCATGAGTCCGGACCGGTTGATGGCGTCGCTGCATAGGTACGTGCTGCGCTTCGATCTCAGAACGAGGGTGCTCATGAGGCGCGGCGTGCAGGGAGGTCATCATGCGTAAGCCTGAGGTGTTCAAGATGGCGTGTCTGCGCGACATCCAGCGTCTGTATGGGACGGTATCTTCGGGGCCCTTCTATGCGGGCTTTGGCAACCGCATCACGGACGCATTGTCCTATCGAAGCGTCAACATCCCGAGCTCCAGAATCTTCACGATCGACTCCAATGGCGAGGTCAAGATGGAGCTCCTCGAGCTCGCTGGGTACAAATCCCCGTATGTCCTCAATGCCTATATTCAAGCGTCGCATGTATGCTGATTATATACGTGCAGGTCCGTGGCAAGCTACATCCACATGACCGACCTCGTCGACCAGATGTTCCCACCCATTCAGCACAAGTGGGAAACGGCGTTCACAGACAACAACTACTGGAAAGCGCCCGTGCAGGATTTCCCGCTGCCGGACCTGACGCCGCCGTCGCCGGCGCTGTCCGCGCGCTCGGATACGTCGAACCAGAGCACGCTCGCGCGGCTGCGGAACTTCAGCCTGCGGAGCACGAGCGCGTCGACGCGCGCGCTAATGCTGCCGGCCCCTGCGACGAGCGGGGAGCGGCGTGGGCGCGAGATGGGGCATGGGCACGGGGCGCACACGCATGAGCGCCAGCTGTCGAGCATCGAGCGGCTGGGGGGCGTGCTGTCGAGCTTCACGCTGTCGCCGAGCCGGAGCGTGAGCCCCGATGCGTCGTCAACGCGCTACTCGGTGTCGGAGGAAGATGAGGAGGCGTTGGAGGACGAGAACGAGGATGAGGACGGTGGTGAGGGACGTGGGGGCGCGCAGAAGCGGCGCAGGCGCAGGCAGCGCAGGACGAGCATGCCCGGCTCGCTGCCCGGCTCGCAGGGATCGTTCTCGGACGACTCGGATCTGGAGTTCGGGGCGCGGGAGGGCGAGGACGCGCTTGGGGCGGGCGAGAGCGAGGAGGTCGCGGAGCACGCATTCGACGAGGATCTGTTCGCGACGGGCGAGATGCAGCATGTTCCTTTCTTGTGATCACGGCGCCCATGGACAGAATCTAGAGCGGTACATATAATCGAGATAATCTGCAATAATGCAATTGGGCGTACACCGTTGGCAGTGTCCCAGGCAGCGTCACGGACGATGCCCTGTGTCTGCACCGCTGTGCCAGTGGATAACAATTCCCAAACGACGGGCAAGCTGCTCTCCCGTGTCGGGGTTGTCGTGTACGGGTGTCGCGCTGGCTCCCAGGCGTCCCACGCCGGGCCCATCAGCCGCCCGCACCCGACGCTCCTTTTGTGCGTACTCCCACCATCCCCTCACCCCAAATCGCACTCGCCCTCTCTGCTCTATCTGGCATCATGTCTTTGCATTGAGTCTGGATCTCCTGTTGACCCAGAGGTCTCGGTGCCGAGCCCTGGAACGCCTGGTGCCCATGCCAAGGCGAACTCTCGCCCCCGTGCTCTCCTCGCGCAGGAGGCACCTCGCAGGCCGCAGGCACGTCGTGTGAGCAATCTCGGGGTGCGCATTGGCTGGAGGCACGGATCATGCAGTGCGCGGCGATCCCGAGCCCCACGACGCCGGGGGCTGTTGCTGCCACTCCTCTGGCACGGCCGGGCCTCACGCGCTGCGCGCCTCCTGGCGCACGGAAAGCGTGTTGGGGACGTGTTTGGCGGTGACGGCAGCGTGTGGGGCTGTACTCTCTCAGTTCCGTGGAATCGTTTGCACGGGGCCGAGGCGGGCGTACCCACGCAACGCTGGCGGCTCTCCGCCCTGGCAACTAGACGGAAACGTACGTCAACATCTGTACCTCTATACGCCTAATTTTTGGTGACAGTTTGGACTCACAAAATAGGGTCTTTGTGCCCACCCGACTCTCTGAGATCACTCCGCGTCTACTAGGAGACACACCATCTCTGCATTGGACTTTGTCTTCCGACCTCGCTTGCCGTGCGCGCTCACGCTCAGGACTCTTCCCTCACATTCATTCCATCCCACCGTAAGTTCCCTCACCCGGCTTCAAAGGAAGACCCCCCGTGTTACGATTTTCACCTGATGGTCGTGTCCTGCACCCCGTCCCACGTTCTGCGCGTTCCCGCAGGACCCGTGCTGCCTTCTCTTGGGAGGGGAATCTATTTTTTGCGGGCTCTCCCCAGCACTGTGGTATCTGACAGGACACACTGCTTGCGCATTGTCCCGTCTTTTGGTATGCGCGCCCGTTACATACCCTCGGGAGCGGTGCGTTCCAGAAATGCGACGCCCCGCATTGGTGGGTCCTTGTTTTCCTCGCTCATTTCGTCAATTAGCGAAGAAGCTACGGTCTCTTGGCATAGTGAGCGCTATACGTATGTGGCAGACACGACGGTACGCTAGGGAGGACAGAGTAGTACCTCAGATTCCTTGTTACTGTGTATAAAAGGCGAGTTTGGATACCAGCAAATTTCAGAACACTCCGGTGCTCGAATCTCTTGGTCTTCAGCCAGTTATCGCAATGTCGTTCAAGGTCCTTGCCGCTTTCGTCGCGTTCATCGGTGCCACCAACGGTAAGTAGCCCCGTCGCGCTGCCTCCGCACAGAAAGATAACACTTGGCGTCGGTATTTGCAGCTGCCATCACCCGGCGCGTCGCCTGCCCCGACGGCGTGCACACCGCTACCAACGCCGCATGCTGCGCGCTGTTCCCTGTCGTCGATGATATACAAGAAAACCTCTTCGACGGCGCAGAATGCGGCGAGGAGGTGCACGAGTCTCTGCGTCTCACTTTCCACGATGCCATCGGCTTCTCGCATTCCAAGGGCGCTGCTGGGCAAGTCGTCCTGTCCAACTGCCTGCGTACAATCGCAGGAGCGCTGACTTGTTCGTGGTCTGACTTTTGACAGTGGTGGAGGCGCTGATGGCTCCATTGCGACATTCTCGGACATCGAGACGAACTTCCATTCGAACAACGGCATCGACGACATCATAGATCAGCAAGCGCCCTTCGTCGCCGCGCACAACATGACCGCCGGCGACTTGTACGCGTCTCTCTGCCGTCCTTATTCTTTCTTATACTGACCGTCTCCTTACTATCTAGCATCCAGCTCGCAGGCGCCGTCGGCGTGTCGAACTGTGCCGGTGCTCCCCAACTCAACTTCTTGCTCGGTCGGCCCACGGCCAAGGCACCCGCGCCCGACCTCACCGTCCCTGAGCCGTTCGGTATGTTGCCTTGCGCTTGAAATGTATGGCGAAGGGCTCATCGATTGCAACAAGATACGATCACCAGCATTCTGGCCCGCTTCAGCGACGCGGGCTTTAGCCCCGCCGAGGTCGTTGCCCTCCTCGCGTCGTATGTGTCTCTGACCGCGCACGAATCCGGCGGAAGGTTGACGTGTTTTTCTTTCCTTTGCAGGCACACGATCGCTGCTGCCGACCATGTGGACCCGACGATCCCTGGCACGCCGTTCGACTCGACACCGAGCGTATTCGACACCCAGCTCTTCGTCGAAGTGCAGCTGCGCGGAACGTTGTTCCCCGGGTACGTCCGCGCCGTTTTCTCAAGCCATATGTGCGCGCCCATGGCTGATTGCTCGCGGGCTGTTATAGCGCGGGCCCCAACCAGGGTGAAGTGCAATCTCCCCTACGCGGCGAGATGCGCCTCCAGTCCGACCACGACCTGGCGCGCGGTATGTTTGCGTACTCGCAGCGCACTGATTCGCTGTGCTCTGTGCTGATGCCCGGCAGACTCGCGCACGGCGTGTTTCTGGCAGGCGAACGTCAACCAGCAGGCGCACATGGCGTCGACCTTCAAAGCCGCCATGGCGAAGCTCGCCGTGCTCGGACAGGACACAAGCAAGATGATCGACTGCTCCGAGGTCATCCCCGTGCCGAAGCCGTTCACGGGCACCGCGACGATCCCCGCCGGCCTAGCACAGAACGACATCGAGCAGGCGGTGAGTGTTTGTTTTCTGTGAATGCTTAGGGAGGTTCGGGGATGGCTGACGATGTGCTGGGTTAGTGCGCAACGGCGCCGTTCCCCGCGCTGCAGGTCGCGCCGGGCCCGCAGACCTCTGTGGCTGCTGTGTAAGCCCATTTCATAGGGCCACCGTCGTACAGCTGCTGAGCATTTTTCCTCTAGCCCCCCGTCCTGAGTTCTAAATTTTGGTTCAATTTGTCCTTTTCTGCGGGTAGAGCTAGCGGGCTGCATGTAAGAATGGGACGAAATACTATGTTTTTGCACTGCAAGGGCGTGAGAGGGTCGATGTAAGTACTAATGATAGCACGCTGGATTCGAATGCGAATGAGTACTAAATCCCGGGCGCTCTGATCGTGTTTATGCTCGCGGATCCGGCCAGCCTGAGCGCGGTCGCCTTGAGTTTGGCTCGTTCAATATCGCAGAAGATACGCAAGTACACTTACTACCTAGACAAAGTTTGCTGGATCACAGTGGAGCAGGCAAGAAGCACCGGTATTGACGTGCTGCCGTTCTGTATATCATCCGAAATGTTTGCGTTGACCAAGTGGATTTGACTGTATTGCAAAGAGGTCGGTCGGGGATGTCGGACCATGGCGAACCCTCGATCGAGTTCGCGCTGCCGTGGTGTTACGTCTTCCAGAAGTCAGGATATGATATGCGTCCAATATGAACATTGTGAGCAATATCAAGCGTGTCAGCGGGAAGTCGTGATAGATAATTGCTGCACTGGTTCAACTACCGACTCGTCGGACGCTGGTTTGGGAACGCCTTCAAACGCTTCTAGTCCCACCTGAGTACTATATGACATCGTCTCTGAGACCTTGAGTGAGGATGAAGCATTGGGTTGAAGGTTAACGAAAAGACGGATGAGACTCGGAGAGACTGGAGGATCGAAAAGGCGCTGCCCACTGGCAGTGCGCGGTCAATATCCGGGCCGGAGGCCGGCGCGGGCCGCTGCGTGACGACGCGGCCGAGTCAGTCCGGGTCGGTGCTCTTTGCTCCTCCGTCTACGACCAGCAATCTTTTCCGCATGTATCGTCTTCAACCTTTCGCGCAATACGATCTTCCATCATCTTCTATAGCCGTCTGTGATGCGTCTCACTCCAACGCACAACGGGCCATGCGCACGGTCGAACCGTACTATGTATAGCCTCTCTTCAATCTCGCAGGCCGTCATTGGCCTCGAGGACCTTGCTCTAGGATGAAGGCCGCTCCCTGCTTCTTATGGCCGTATCGTCTATGGCTAGCCAATTGTCTACCCTCCCGCCTGTGAGGAGGAGCTACCTGTGCAGCGTGGTGGTCGCATACGGACCCCATTTAGCGCACTTCTATGCGTCGGTCTGGACCGGAGACCTCTCTGGAGACTGTCGTCAGGCGCAGCCTTCGCCGTCAATACGGGGCATGTTTTTTGGTCGGGGCTGCGCAGGAGGGGACAAGCCTAGGAGCAGTCAGCGGTGCCGAAGGATGGAGGTGGGAAGGGATGGAACGGCGCATCGGGCTCGTATCCGGCTGGTGAGACACTTCTGACTCTCCAACCCTTCTGACGCCTCCGATATAGATCAACGTCCGTATGCTGGCGTGTGCCCGGATTTGCATGCCTATTACTGCGACTCGGACCACTGCGCCGAGCCCGCTCGCGACTTGTTGTATGTTTTGTGAGTGTCACGATTTTTGACACCCGTCCAGCACTGAATTGCGCGCCACGAAGTTTTGTGGACATCGTTAGTCTATTTTGAAGTCAAGAAGCTCACCGTGGCAAAGACGAGCCGCACGGATCGATTACATTCCACGCTCCGGGCGAACACGTGATGCGCAGTATGGAACCGTCATTTTCGCGCTCGCGCGCCAATCCCAACACTGTGGTACAGTCGTAGGTTTGTCCGCGCACCGAATAGTGTCCTCCCCGTCTTTCGGTGTGCCGGCATGCGTCCAATCCTCAACGGTGGAACCTTCTGTTGTTTTTTCAACAATGCGCTGCTTGGTATTGGTGCGCCGTCGGTCAAGCGGGTACTCTCAACGATGCACGAGGGTCCCAGACGACCTCGGTAGCAATTCGATATTGGTCTTGCATGGCAGACCTGTTTCGCATCATTCACACTGCTGGACGGCCGGGAGGCCATGAGACAATGGAGGTACCGGCTTTTGCGTATAAAAGACGATCACTGTCGCCTCTCGAACCTCAGGACACTCAAGTGCTCTACTCCCCCGCCTTCAGCAGCTCTAGCGATGTCGTTCAAGGCTCTTGCCATCCTCGCCGCTTTCATCGGTGCTGCCAACGGTCAGTGACGTCGTACGGTCCCTTCGTCATTAGAATGTCCTGCTGACTATCGTCGCTGTAGCCGCCATTACACGCCGCGTTGCGTGCCCCGACGGCGTTCACACAGCGACCAACGCCGCGTGCTGCGCGCTCTTCCCGATCGTCGACGACATCCAGACCAACCTCTTCGACGGCGGAGAGTGCGGTGAGGAGACGCACGAGTCCCTACGCCTCACGTTCCACGACGCCATCGGCTTTTCGCTCTCCAAGGGCGCTGCTGGGTAAGTCATATCTCACTATTTTCACGCGCTGCTCGCCTCATTGCGTAACAGTGGCGGCGGTGCGGACGGGTCCATGATCACTTTCGCTGATATCGAGACCAATTTCCACGCCAACAACGGTATCGACGAGATCGTGGGCGAGCAGGCTCCTTTCATCGCCAAGCACAACATCTCGGCGGGCGACTTGTAAGCATTGTCGACACCGAGCACGGCTATTTTCACGACGCTGACCCTCGCCCTCTACAGCATCCAGCTTGCGGGTGCTGTTGGCTTGTCCAACTGCCCTGGTGCTCCGCAGCTCGAGTTTCTGTTCGGCCGCCCAGCCGCCAAGGCCCCCGCTCCCGACTTGACCGTACCAGAGCCGTTCGGTGCGTGACGTTGTGATGATGGTTTTTAAATCTCGGACGCTGACCGTCGCACAATAGACACCATCACGAGCATCCTTGCGCGCTTCGCCGACACAGGCTTCAGCCCCGCCGAAGTCGTCGCACTTCTCGCCTCGTACGTCCTTGCTCCGACGCTCATAAGACCGGAGCGCTGATTGGTGTTTCGTACTAAACAGACACACGGTCGCTGCTGCCGACCATGTCGACCCGTCGATCCCGGGCACGCCGTTTGACTCGACGCCGTTCACGTTCGATACTCAGGTCTTCGTGGAAGTGCAGCTGCGCGGCACCATCTTCCCTGGGTATGCGCGCTCGTTTCAACTATCCGCGCGCACTGCTGATCTGCTCGCGTCTAGCGATGGTCCTAATCAGGGCGAAGTGCAGTCCCCCCTCCACGGCGAAATCCGTCTCCAGTCCGACCACGATCTGGCCCGAGGCATGACTGCCCGCTGCGTACACATTTACTCTGTACTGACGTGACACGTGCTCGACAGACTCGCGCACCGCGTGCTTCTGGCAGGCGAACGTCAACCAGCAGGCACACATGGCCTCGTCGTTCAAGGCCGCCATGGCGAAGCTCGCTGTGCTCGGGCAGGACACGAGCAAGATGGTCGACTGCTCCGAGGTGATCCCCGTCCCGCAGCCGTTCACGGGCACCGCGACGATCCCGGCTGGTTTGTCCCAGAATGACATCGAGCAGGCGGTGAGTACTCCTGCGATTTTTGGCGGAGCGTTGTTGGTTGCTGACGAGTCGTTTTGTTTAGTGCGCGACGGCGCCGTTCCCCGCCCTGCAAGTCGCTCCGGGCCCGCAGACCTCCGTGCCCGCGGTGTAAGTGTCCCTCGATACTCATTTACTCCTCGAGACTGACATGCATCCGCAGGCCTCCCTCCTAAGTTTCCATATTGCATTTCACTGGTTGGTTTACTGGGCATACAGTTCGATATAGTTATGTAACCTCGCGGCAATGAAGAGAATGACAACTTATGTGCGATTCATTGAGCGAGCGAGAGGCGGCAGCGCACCGGTTTTGCCGCTAGAACCCGCCGCGTCGGCGGTCGTCTTACCTCTTGCCTTCATCCCCACCATGATGCGCTCGCTGACTGTCCTGTGGAATTTCTGAGCGAGCACTTGGGCAGGTTTTCGACCACAATGCCTCAGCCCACGCTTTGACTCCAATGCGGCGCATGGCGTAGTCGAGTTTGTCCTTGACCGTGCTCTAGAGCCGGAGGCCGGCCGTCGGCCTTGATCGGGTGGATTCTTAGGGGCCTGTCTCTTCCTCACAGCACTCATCACTGCGCCCCAACATTTCCTTGCCCATGTCTTCCAGTGACCCTGGTACCGCACCGAATGGCCCACTGGAACAGTCAGACTCAGAGTCGCCGTTACCCAGAGACGTAACCGCCTCGCTCCCGAACGAAGTCCTCCATCACATCTTCTCCCTCATCCCCTACAGCCGGCCCCATTATCCTGTTCATGCAGATGTCGATCCTGTTTATGCAGACATCATACAAGTCTCCCGGCGCTGGCGCGCCGTCGCGCTCGAGTGCCCGCAGCTATGGACTTACTTCGACTTCCGCTATCCCGGACTGACTTGGCATGGCGGGCCCGTCAAGAATCTCCTCGCCCTATCCAAGTCTGCGCCCCTCGTCATTATTTATGAGAACAAAAATGACTACGAGCCTAAGGACGCGAAGGATCCCATCATCGAGCACATCGGCCACATAAAGGAGCTCAAGATCAGGATAGAGGTGCACCAGAAGGACACCGCGCAGAAGCTCACCCGCCCCGCGCCGATGCTCGAGATCCTGAGCATGTCTAGCGCTCGAATGGGCAGCGGCGGATCCTTTCCCTTGCCGAAAGGCTTCCTCGGCGACGACGCGCCCCGTCTGCAAAGCGTGACCCTGGCAGGCGTCAAGGGCATCAACTGGGTGCCCGCTGTCTTCTCCGGACACGCCCTCACATCTCTTCACGTTTACAACTCCATGGCACCTCACCGCGCGGACCATGCGTATTGCGACGAGATTCTTGGCGCTCTGGCGCGCATGCCGTCGTTGGTCGAGCTCTCATTCGTGGACGTGCAGCCCACCGGGCACACTGCCGCCGCGCACCCGGACGCTGCTCATGTGCGCCTTCCGCGGCTTGCAGAGCTGAGAGTCACGAATTATGGCTCGGGTTATTGCAGGCACATCGGGAAGCGAGTCCGGATTCCGTGGCGCGACGAGGATCGGTTGTGAGTGAGAAGCAGCGCATCGTGTAGGCCGCGTTGATGCCGGTGCGAGGGTGCCTGGTGGGAGGAAGGAAAACGGATGTCATTGTCATAGGGGGGAAGCGCGTATGGTGTCCGCGAAGTCGAGATCGTTGAAATGAGTGCACAGGGGTATCTACGTATGAATAGGATAGGTTAGTCGGAAATTACTTGAGCGAGAAAATATAGCTACAAGTGTCAGGGTTCCGGTATTGGAGCCTTCTTCGTAAGCATATACCCTGCGGTGCGATAGAGATATCCGCACGCACGGAAGAAACGAACAATACCGATCTCCTGCCGCCGGACAATCCTCGAGCGCAACTTGCGCGTACTCAAGGAATGTCGTATCTCCGCGAACCGAGAGGCGACCTCGTCAATCTTCGGACGCTTCTCCGGGTCTCGCTGGATCATATCTGCGACCAAAGGCTGTACGAACTCGAATCCCAATCGTTTCTAGTTGCGTACGGGACTAAGCACGATGAAAGGCGGCACGGAAGGGGAACTCACGCGGATGAACTCTTCGCGAATCAGGTTCCCGAGGTAGTAGATGTCGGTGAAGAAAGGGTTGCACGGAGTCGACTCGTCCTGGTTTTCAGGGACCGATTTGTCGCCGCCGTATAGCGGCAGTTCCAGGGGCGGTCCCTTCGCAGGATCGTAGCGTCGCGACAGCCCGAAATCGATCAAATAGTATTTCGGAGGGCGCTGCGTGCGCGTGTAGTGCTTCACCTTGCCCTTGAAATCCTGCCGGCGATTCAGCTTCACAGGATGGAACGAATTCGGGTACATCGACGACGGGTCGAGCATTATATTTGCAGCGGTACAGTCCCTGCGCAGATTGTCAGGAAAGTGTCTGCATGTATTACGAGGGATTTATACCGGTGGGCAATATTACGCTCGTGCATGAATTGCAGGCCCTACAGCCGTCCGACATGCCGTGAGAACGAGCCCGAAGAAATCATATTAAATCACCACATACCTCAAATATTTGACTGATAAAAGCGACCGCCTCACCGTAGGTTTCAAAATTAGGATCGTCGAAGGGTCGGAGGAGGGGCATAACCAAGATTTTATCGCCTTCGTCATTCGGCAGCTGGATGACCTCGAGCAACGGGACGGTGTGGTTGCGCGGATCGGATATGAGCTCCTCTGAGGCAAGAGATGTAGCAATTTCGAGCTCATACGGGCCGTGCTCGCGCACGATGCGCTTCAGCATCGCGTCCAGCGCGGCTGGGAAGAAGGGAAGCTAATGCGTGAGATGGGTGGGAAGGTTACTGTATATGAGGTGGACGTACTGGGGTGCTGCCTCGCCATCGCCGCGAGCGCACGGGACCGTGTACGTCTCTAGCTCACAGAAACGACAGCTAGACGCACATTGATGATAGCAGTACCGATATCAAGAAGAATCCGTCAGATTGACAGCAAACGAGACCGCAAATGACGCACCGGTTTCGACCCTGCCTTCTCCATCGCAGCGAGCCCGTCGTCGGCACTCTCTAGCAACCCAGCCTAATCCCCAGCAGAACTGGTAACGGAGCCTACAGGAGCATTGGTAGAGGAGGAAGCATATCGTTAGATATTAAGGAGTGAAGAAAGGGCATAGGCCCGGGGGGACGCACTGCCGAGCAAGCGCGCCTTGAAGACGTGGGAGCGCACGACCTAGTCGAACTCGGTGAAGATATTGTGCTCGCAGTGCACTTTGACTGCGATGTATTAGTGCGCGAAGGAGGATAGGGAGGACGATGCGCGGCGCTGGAGGCTGGCGCTGTCTCAGCGGGATCGGAGAGTGATCGGAGTCACCGGGCCGCCGCGTCAGACTCGTCGAGCGCCTTCGAGAGGCTCGCCAATTTTTCCCCAATCACCAAGTACGTCTTGTCTTGTTTACTCTCATGGCCCGTCTCTCACAAGAAAGTCTAGGAATTGAAGAAAGCTTCCGAGCAGACTTCACCAACCCAGGACGACGTATACGTGGCGAGCGCCTCGAACAAGCCGGGTATCGACTGCGACCTCGCTTCCGCGAGGACTGGATACCGTCATGGCGTGATACGAATAAGCTCTACTTCAAGACGGAAGATGTGACTCATAACATGTTGAGACCCATTCATAATTGGCGCCTAGCGGTTGCACTGACGTCCTGCCGCCAGAAACGTGTCGCGCTGGATGCGACGCGCATCTCGGACGGCAAGCCCGTGATGCTGAAGCACCTCAAGCACGATGAGGCCCGCACGAGCTCGATATCAATACCTTTCTCAACTCTGAAGAGCTCAGGTCCGACCCGCGCAATCACACCGTCCCGTTGCTCGAGGTCATCCAGCTGCCGAACGACGAAGGCGATAAAATCTTGGTTATGCCCCTCCTCCGACCGTTCGACGATCCTAAATTTGAGACGTACGGTGAGGCGGTCGCTTTCATCAGTCAAATATTTGCGGTGTGTGGTGATTTGATATGATTTCTTATGGCTCATCCTCACGGCATGTCGGACGGCTGTAGTGCTTGCAATTCATGCACGAGCGTAATATCGCCCACCGTATGTAGCCCTCGTCATCTATGTGGACACTTTCCTGAAAATCTGCACAGGGGCTGTACCGCTGCAAATATAATGCTCGACCCGTCGTCGATGTACCCGAATTCGTTCCATCCTGTGAAGCTAAATCGCCGGCAGGATTTCAAAGACAAGGCGAAGCATTACACGCGCACGCAGCGCCCTCCGAAATACTATTTGATTTACTTTGGGCTGTCGCGACGCTACGATCCTGCGAAGGGACCGCCTCTGGAACTGCCGCTATACGGCGGCGACAAGTCGGTCCCCTAAAACCAGGACGAGTCGACGCCGTGCGACCCTTTCTTCACCGACATCTACTACCTCGTAACCTGATTCGGGTGGAGTTCATCGGGGTGAGTTCCCCTCTCGCTTTGAGATTGCCTCGCTGAGTCCTCGACGCATACAGAAACGACTGGGATTCGAGTTCGTCAAGGCTTTGGTAGCGGATATGATCCATCAAGACCCGGAGAAGCGTCCAAGGATCGACGAGATCGTCTCTCGGTTCGCGGAGATACGAAATTCTGTGAGTACGCTCAAGCTGCGCTCGAGGATCGTCCGGCGGCAGGAGATCGGTATTGTTCGTTCCTCCCGTACGTGCGGCGATCTATATTGCACCGCAGGGTATATTCTTACGGAGAAAGCTCCCATTCCGGAACCTTAATGCTTGAAGCTGTAATAGTAATTCCCGGTATGACTGTCAATCACTTTCACACCACGGTATATCGATACTCTGCGCTGTCATTACCTCCCTCGCGACATCGTGGACACCGCACGCGCTTCCAAACAAAGCGTTCCTCGTACGTGCAAGGGATCTCCTACATACTAAGCATAAGAGCATGAAGCAACGACGCAACAAATGATGGCCGCACAACGCTGGTGGCGCTATTGAAAGAAGCACAGCGGGCGTGAGAGCGCTCCTGACGGGACTTTGCTTAGCGCAACTGAAACTCGTCGGTAATAATGATATTCCGTGGGTGTCCGCACGGCGTCTGGAGCGATAGCAGCAAGTACAAAACAGTGAAGGCGCAGGAGCGCCACATTGCCACACGATCCGAATCAATGCGCCTCCGCCGCGTCTCTGTCGATGGAAGCACCTAGCGGGTCTATCAGTCTCAGGTATGCACCCCTCGCAGATAAAGATGTCGTCTTACCGGGCGCGTCCGCGGTCCCCAAAGACAAGACTGCGACAGAAGGGTTCTCGCCCGGAGTCTCCGCCGTGACCACCGCAACGTTCTCTGGTCAGGATAATCAGCAATCAGTGGGGGAATAGGTAATATTTAAGCACTCACCCATCGTTTCGTTTGATTGGTAGACCTCCAGAGAAAACGCAGACACGCTGTCGCCGAAGATACTGATGGCGGCGGCCCTGTGGCGGTCTGTGAAGGGGTCCGTGATGCTCGTGGAGGTGGGGTCGAAATTAGCGGTCACTGGCTGCGAGCCGGCGGCATCAACGGGAGTACCTGTTAGGAAAGCGTCAGTAAGCTGACCCGCACACGACGCGCGAAGAGCTGAACCATCAGGATTGGCGCTCTTGGGGTAATTTATTTGCTCGAAAACTCTGCGCTCGATGTAGTTCTGCGATGAAATCTATGGAGGAGTCACACGTGTAAGTAAAAAATCAGTAAGTAATCATGGAGTCAGATATACCTTGACGACTCTGTAGGCCTTCTCTGCAACTTTTCTATAACCACGGGAATTGAAGATCCGGTAGAACGACCCGGATGCATCGAGGGCCTTTTTCCGATCTTTTGCGCTGCGCCGATCATGTGAGAAGGCAACACTCGCATACCAGCGAAGCAGCTAAAGGTTTCAGCAACGTACACATTATAATGATGCTGGGCTTCCAGCTGTTCCTCCCGTGGAATGTCGCCCACGTAGCGTGCGAGAAGCTTCAAAGCACCCTCCATGAATTCATCACCCTCGCGCACCTGCACAGCAGGTATGTTACCGCGGAGGATCTTCATGCCGCCCTTGGCAGGTAAGTCAACAACGGCCTCAAGCAGCCCACCAGTGAGCTGAGGGAGATAGTCGTCGACGAAACGGTTGGAACTACCAGCCATTGTGATAACGAGAGTTGATGAAGAAGAGATGTCTCGGCGAGCAGACTGAGAGATAGGGCACAGAGAGGGGACAGAGGGTCTTGAAAACGAGAGCCCGAAGTATATATTGTCCGTTGTCGCGCCGTTGTGGGCAGGTCGGACGCGTGGTGTACGCAAATAGTGTCGCCCTTCGCCCTTTCCAGAGTCCTTCCGACAAAGATACACCAGCGGATGACATTGTTTTAATCCGTCGATAAGCACATCCCGAGGTTGCGGGGAACAAGAAAGGATCTGTGGGTGCGTGTGTAGTAGTTACAACGGAATTGTCGAGAACACGGATCCAACAAAGGCTGCTGACTCATCAGCACCGCCAATAGTTGACCTGCAGACCGAACTTGCGCTGTTCACCTCCTTCCATGGCTCATCTGTCACAGGAAAGTCTAGGAACTGAAGAAAGCCTCCGAGCAGACTTCACCAACCCCGGGCGACGCACACGTGGCGAGCGCCGTTGGGTGAAGAGGGAGAAGCTACTCGAACAAGCCGGGTATCGACTGCGAGCTCGCTTCCGCGAGGACTGGATACCGTCATGGCGCGGTACGAATAAGCTCTACTTCAAGACGGAGGATGGCATCCATAACATGGTGAGACCCATTTATATTTGTCGCTTAGCGCGCTGATGTCCGGCCGCCAGAAACGGGTCGCGCTGGACGCAACGCGCATCTCGGACGGCAAGCCCGTGATGCTGAAACACCTCAAGCGCGAGGAGGGCCCGCACGAGCTCGAGATTACCACATTTTTCAACTCCGAAGAGCTCAGGTCCGACCCGCGCAATCACAGCGTGCCGCTACTCGAGGTCATTGAGCTGCCAAATGCCGACCGCGACAGAATCATGGTTATGCCGCTCCTCCGGCCGTTTGACAACCCCAAATTTGAGACGTACGGAGAGGCGGTTGCGTTTATCTCTCAGATATTTGAGGTATGTGGCGAAAGGGTCTCTTCTGGGGCTTGTCCTCACAGCATTGATTCCTCATAGGGCTTGCAATTCGTGCACGAGCTTAATATCGCGCATCGGTCCGCCTTATTCTCTTCATTGATGTCGTCTGGTGAACTAGTCCCACAGAGACTGTACCGCCTGGAATATCATGATGGACTCGTCATCCATGTACCCTAACTCGTTCCATCCCGAAAAGCTGAGCCGTCGGCCAGATTTCAAGGGTAGAGCGAAGCACTACACGCGCACTCAGCGCCCTCCGAAGTACTATCTGATTGACTTTGGGCTGTCGCGCCGTTACGACCCGTCGGCGGGACCGCCTTTGGAATATCCCCTGCACGGCGGCGACAAGTCGGCACCCGAAAATCAGGACCAGTCGAAGCCGTGCAACCCCTTCTACACCGACATCTACTACCTCGGTAACTTGATTCGGGCGGAGTTCATCCGTGTGAGTTCCCCTTTCGTTTTGTGTTTGCCTCGCTAAGTCCTCGACTCATACAGAAACGGCTGGGGTTCGAGTTCGTCGAGCCTTTGGTCGCAGATATGATTCAGCAAGACCCGGAGAAGCGTCCGAAGATCGACGAGGTCGTCTCTCGGTTCGCGAAGATACGAAATTCTTTGAGTACGCGCAAGTTGCGCTCGAGGATCGTTAGGCGGCAGGAGATCGGTATTGTTCGTTTCTTCCGCGCGTGTGGCTATCTATACCGCACCGCAGGGTATATTCTTACGAAGAAGGCTCCCATTCCGGAACCTTGATGACTGTATTTTCTCCCTCGAGCAATTCCCGGTATAACTGCCAATCGTTTTCATGCCACGGAATATTGATACCCTGCGCACTCATTATCTCATTACCTCCCTCGCGAATTCGTGGACACCGCACGCGCGTCCAAATACAGCCGTTTATTGTGCATGCAAGGGATCTCCTACATACTGAACATAAGATCATAAAGCAACGAGGCAACAGATGATGGCCGCAACAAAGCTGCGCTATCGAAAGAAGCACAGTGGGCGTCCGAGCACTGCTGACGGGACTGCTTAGCGCAACTATATCGGTGAACCGCACGCGCTGAAAATCGTGGTGCATAATTATATTACGTGGGTGTCCGGACGCACGGCGTCTGGAGCGATAGAGGCAAGTAAAGTACATAACAGCGAAGGCGCAGGAGCGCCACATTGCCACACGATCCGAATCAATGTGCCTCTGCCGCGTCGCCGTCGATCGAATCTTCTAGCGGGTCAATCGGTCTCAGGTATGTACCCCTCGCATAAATATGACATCTTACCGGGCGCGTCTGCGGTCACCAAAGACAAGACTGCAAAGGACGGGTCCTCACCTGGTGTCTCCGCAGTGACCACCGCGACGACTTCTATTCAGGAGAATCAGCGATCGAAGGTCTTAAAGATATAACTATAACTCGGCACTCACCCATGGTTTCGTTGGACTGATAAACCTCCAGCGAGAACGCGGATACATTGTCGCCGAAGAGACTACCGTCGACCCTGTGGCGGTCTCCGAAAGGGTCCGTGGTGAACGTGGATGTGGGATCAAAATTAGCTGCGGCTGGTTGCGTGTCGACGGCGGCGCCATTGGTAGCACCTAAAACGATGGCTCAGTCTATTGGAGCATGCGCACGACACACAATCGTACCATGGATCTCCGCGCCTTCGCCGATGTTGTGCTGGAAAACCGCACGCTCTACAGCCTTCTTCGAAGCAGTCTATGAACTGTATCAGTATACGAGTCGCTTTCCCCACGAGTTGTGAGAGCTGGCACACCTTGATGGCTTTGTAAGCCTGTGCTGCGACCATACGGTAGCCATGGGAATGTAGTAACCGGTAGAGCTTGCCGTTGCTGTCCAAAGCCTCTTTAACAAGCTTCGCACTGATTTTGACATAAAATAAGCGCGTAGTCGTAGAAAAAGAACGACGAGTTCGACAACTCACTCGAAATGAAGACGCTCGACAGCTTGCTTCTCCTCGGCTTCGAGTCGTAGCATGTAGCGCTCAAGGAGAGCCAAAGACTGATCCATAAGCTTGTCTCCATCTCGTTCCTGGACAATAGGTATGGCGCGGCGCAGGGAAGCGACCACGCCTTTCGCCGGTATGTCGATGGAAGCCTCGAACACACCGCCAGCAAGCTGTGGAAGGTATGTGTCGACGAAGATGGACCGAGCCATAGTGGGTGCGTGTGTCAAGGAGAGGAAGCCGCCGGTGGTCGCGGCTGCGAAAGAGGAGATGGGTACCGTCCTCGAGACAGTTGTGTAAGTATATATAGCCCGCGCGGCGCGGTTATGGGCAGGTAGCACGAGTAGCGCGATCGGGGAAGTCCGCCACACTTGTCTGGTCGAGGAGCGATAGCTAAGGCTGGAACAACCCTTGTATGAGTATTAGCAGAGCCTGCGGGAAACATTACAGGCAGTGAATTCCAGATACCGAGAGAGCAGCGGTTGAAGCAGCGGTGTAAGGCTGGCAGTGGCACACGATACAAATATACTGCTGACAAATTAGCGCTGCCCGATTTGGGCTTTAGGAACTCGCGTTCTTGAACGCGCTGCGTCCACGCCCTCTTCCTCATGGCTCACCACTCACAGGAAAGTCTCGGAACAGAGGAGAGTCTTCAAGCAGACCGCAAAAATCCAGGCCGACGCATGCGCAGCGAGCGGTGGTGGACCAAGCGGGAGAAGCTGCTCGAGCAAGCTGGGTACCGCCTACGACCTCGCTTCCGCCAGGACTGGAAGCCATCTTGGCCCCAGGGTGCGAGAATTTTTGAAATCCATAAGGCTGAAGATGGAATCCGCAACTATGTGAGGTCTTGTCACTCTCTCTAGCTCGACAACCACGCTGACGTTTCTGCCAGCTCCGGGTCGCGCTTGACGCGACACGCATCTCGGACGGCAAGCCCGTGATGCTGAAGCGCATCGTGCGCGGGGAGGGCCCATATGAGCTCGATATTGCTACATCTCTTGCCTCGGAGGAGCTCATATCCGACCCGCGCAACCACACCGTCCCGTTGCTCGAGGTCATCCAGCTGCCGAACGACGAAGCCGATAAACTCTTGGTTATGCCCCGCCTCCGCCCGTTCGACGATCCCAAATTCGAAACGTACGGTGAGGTGGTCGCGTTTATCAGTCAAATATTCGAGGTATGTGGCGAATTCATATGTTATCGTCGGGCTCGTCCTCACATGATCTCGGGCGGCCGTAGGGCTTGCAATTTACGCACGAGCGCAATATTGCCCATCGGTAAGATGCCCTCCAAGCGCGTAGACGGTGTTGACAATATTCTCAGGGACTGTACTGCTGCAAATATAAAGCTCGACCCGTCGTCGATGTACCCGAACTCGTTCCATCCTGTGGAGTTGGATCGCCGGCCAGATTTTAAGGGCAAGGCGAAGCACTACACGCGCACGCAGCGCCCTCCGAGATACTATTTGATTGACTTTGGGCTGTCACGACGCTACGATCCTGCGAAGGGACTGCCTCTGGAACTGCCGCTATACGGCGGTGACAAGTCGGTCCCGGAAAACCAGGACGAGTCGACTCCGTGTAACCCTTTCTTCACCGACATCTACTATCTCGGTAACTTGATTCGGGTGGAGTTCATCGGGGTGTGTTCCCCTCTCGCTTTGAGATTGCCTTGCTGAGTCCTCCACGCATACAGAAACGACTGGGATTCGAGTTCGTCGAGTCTTTGGTGGCGGATATGATTCAGCGAGACCCGGAGAAGCGTCCGAAGATCGACGAGGTAGTCTCTCGGTTCGCGGAGATACGGAAATCCTTGAGCACGCGCAAGTTGCGCTCGAGGATCGTCAGGCGGCAGGAGATCGGTATTGTACGTTTCTTCCGTGCGTGCGGCTATCTATATCGCACCGCAGGGTATGTTCTTACGAATAAGGCTCCGATACCGGAACCCTGACGCTCTCGTTCAATTGTCTTGGCTGAATTGATTTTCTGTTGGCATAGCACAGTTTCGATACCCCCGCACGCATTACTTCACTCTCACACCGCACGCGCTTCCCAATGTAACAGCTGATTGTGTTCACAAGTGGTCATTAGCAACCGCGCCAATCAGTTCGCATCTGAAGCGATGCCGGTCAAACTTAGCACGATCAACGGAAGCAGCGGGTTGCGCGTACCGCTGGAAATCGGCGCGACAGTCAGGGTCGGTGCAGTGGACCACACCTGCTCCGGCGTTCTATTCACAGTCACCGAGTAGACTTCTGAAACCAGTTGGCGAGTTGTAAGCGTCATTAGACCGTCAAAATCTGTCGGTGTGTACGCACGACTGCCCATTTCGCCGTAAAGGATGGACTCCGGACCGTCCAGGATCGGCTCCAGGACTACGGATAACACAGCGAAAGGCGGGCTTTCCATCGCAACCAAAGTTGCTGTTAATCTCTCTGTGAGCTATGAAAGCTCGCATAGCTCCAAGCGAGCTACTATATACGTACCATCGGTCGAGTATCCGCTGCTTCCCGTGCTATCACCGTCATCGGCCAGGTTCGACCATGCTACGCCGAATAGCCAGAGTCCGTCGTTTGCTGAGACACGGCTGGAAAGCGTACTGTCTGACTGGTCCTCCGGATGCTCGAAGAAGTCGCTTGGATCGAGACTGTCGGCGTCCGATTCCGAGTCCGGATGGTCAGAAGAAGGAATGGTTGCGGGCTGATGTGACAGTTCCTGGGGAGACCGTCGAGCATGAGCGCGGCATGTATAGCACGTCGCGCTTAAGTACCTGAGTCAACGAAAGCAAGTCCTGCGCGGCGTGGCGGAATTGTGCGACTGCTGTGACCAGCGGGTCACGGTGGACAAGCCGAAGTTGACTCCTTGGCGGTCTCCACCTCATCATAGCAACAGCACGTGTACTACGCCCCATCCTGCACATGATCAGAATTGTATCGAGACTTTCATCTGCAAGGACCGTACGGACCTTTCAAGCACCTCGCAGAGACGTTTCATATCATTCTGTGGGATAGTTTGGACATGCTCTCTCAGAAGAAGGATGGCCTCCTCCGCGCACTCCTTCGCGAGCTCGAGTTCCCCACAGGCTGTTTTCCCGACAGGGTGGCCGAGCATATCACTGATGGCATTGAACGACGTGCCCACGAAGTCCAGGAAGCTGAACGAGGTGCGCGGTCTCGGACGGGCAATTGCAGCGTTCGCATTTGCGGCGTTAGTCGACATCGTTCGTTCGTGAGGTGGTAGATGAAGCGAGAGGGAGGAGAGATGGATTTCGCGTCGACGATCAACGGCGGGCGAGTGGATGGTGGTGGATGAACACGGCCTGCACACGCACCCTTAAAAGTGGCCTTCAAACAACAACACTTGACATTGGCGCGGGATCGTTGGCGTCGTTACCTTGTTGTTGCCTGGAGTTGGGCTAATCAGCATGCAATCAGACAGCCGGCATTGAGGAGCCCCGCTACACGGGCGATGCTCATAGCGAAGAACAGCAACATACTTGTTCTTTATCAGGCAACCTGAAAACCGGCGCCGGCGCAAAGCGCGGACTTGGACGCCATTGTATTGTTCTCTGCTCACGCCGGCATACCGGGCTATGCCCCTTGAGACCCACAGCTGTGCAACCTGCGTACTAGAGCACCAGGGTGCAAGACGCTGACATCCAGCGTCGGTATGAGTCGAGGGCCAAAGACGAGAGGAATGGCTGACGCACAGATGTCACGAAGCTCGGGGGCCGCTGCGCCAGGTCTCTACGAGCTGGGGCCCGCCGATGCCCATCCCAATTTCAATACATATGTGCATCCCCGACAATGGCAGCAGCATCGGATCGGGTTCGCCAGTAGGGAGCAGGGGACGCGCCAGATCTCGAACTGGGTGACAATGGCGAGCGCGCGGGGGTTGACGAGTTCTTACAGTAGCGCACAGGCGGTGGGCACAAAGGATGCGCTTGTATAACATCGATTGTACGTGGGGGTGATGCGTGATGATGTACTAGTGGGTAGGCAGACTGAGTGGTGGTCGTGGAAGAGGCGGGAGCCGGGCGCTTATCATGGGCGTCCTCGTTGACCAGTACACCCATCATGTCGCCGCCTCCCCATCTTTCTCCGCACGTCTGAACGTCAAGTCATACAGAGCCTGCCCGTGCTCGATTAGCTCGTGCGCTCTGGAGCCACAGCGATCCATGTGCGCTCGCCATCAAGGCAGTCTGAGCCGACCCCTGCGCAGTCGCCATCGCATTGACTAGTCCAGCCACCTGGGTACCCGCTGTTGGGCACGCAGTCTTTCTTCTTCCGAGTCGTAGGGTGCGTCTATTTCAGCTAGAGCCAGCTGTTCCAGTCCTGACGGCCGCGAAGATGCTCCGTCTCCGGTTGTTGGTTGCTACGGCCCATTGGTCTTGCTACGCGGTCACTCTTCGCTCCTGCTGACTGTCTGCAATGGCGTCACACCTCGTTTCGGTGCGTACGTACTCCTCAAGCTCTCTTACTCCAGCCGAACGAACTCTGTGTCTCGCGGAGCCACGCAACACTCGCGTAGCTTTTATCTGGCATGTCTCCCAGATATCTTGGTCCTCGCGCTCACAAGTCTGCTCCCCCTGGAATTATTTTCTGCGCGCTTGCCGCTTCTTCTGATCTGTAGAAAGTCGGGCGCGCAAACTGGCGAAGCGATAGCGCCCAATCAGCGGCGCGCTGCGTGGCTTTGTTCTTTGGCCCTCCCCATCATCTGGAAACAAAAGTTACCACCCACTGCTGGCCCCGCTTGCCTCGTCGCGCACAGCTCTTATGGTTAATCTGGAAGCGCATGCCGTGCTAGTGAAGACACATCGAGTAACATGAACGACAGCGGGTTAAAGAAGCGCGGTTACTACGGCGCGGCTACGCACTCGCAGCTCCTTGTATTTTTACCGGAAAGCTATGCTCATACAAGGACCTACAATCGATGCTCAGAGCTATTGTTCTTCGTCGACTGGATTGAACGGGGCGGCTCGCGCTACACGATCCCTAGCCCACGATCGCGTGCGTCCCGGCTATATAACCATCAGCATCCCGAGACTGATATCCACCCCTCTTTTCATAGCCGCGACAGTCTTCTTCCCTCTCTCTCTCTCTCTCTCTCACACACACACAATGGCACCAGCCGCCCCCTTCCATGCTACGCTAGCTGCCGCGCTGCTCGAGAATTCCGTCGGCGCGCCGACAAAGCGCGCGGTCACCGCCCTGCGCCCTCTCTCGCAGGCACGCGTGGGCGACGAACTCATGGCCTACTCTTCGTTCCTACGCGAGCGCTACGGTCTCTTGTTCGACGACGAAGACGCAGAAGCTGCTGAGCAGCTCTATCGCAAGTGAGTCGGTGGAGCGTTCTTTTCTTTTTACAGGTCCTGTTTCTCATTTCTCTATCTCTGATATAGGGCACGACTTCGCAAAGAGGCGCTGGACAAGAACGGCACCATCCACCGGATCTTCCATTCCCATGGGTATCGTAAGGTCGCAGAAAAGGCCTTCGAGGGCATTTCGGTATGCGCCATACACCGACACGGACTGCGCCCGATGATCTTACGCATCCGCAATAGACCGCGTCCGTTAAAACTAGGCTGATGTTGATGAGTGAGGACGGCGCGGTGCCCCCCAGTACGTTCGCGTGTCATGAATGCGCCAGTGACACACTGAGGCGTCGTTTTAGACGCTCCCGACGGTGCCCCCGGTGCAGGAGACATGGCACAAACCACGGCAAACGTTGATACTCTGAACCCGCTCGCGGACCCTCACACCGTCGACGCTAAGTCTTCGGCGACGCGGTGACTGCGTTCTCCCTGGAGGTCTATCAGTCAACCGAGACGAACGGTGCGTGTTGATATCTCGCCCGTGCCTTCAAGCTGCAGACGCGCTGATCGCTGGGCAGAGAATGTTGCGGTGGTCAAGACGGAGACACCCGGCCAGGACCCGTCGTTTGCAGTCCTGGCGCTGGGTTCTGCAGGCGCATCTGGTGAGATAATGTCTTTATCTGCGAGCGGGGCATACGCGAGACTGATCTCCATGCTAGATGCTGCGACGGACGGCGGATATGGGTCCGACGGGCACCGCCACGGACGCCACCACATCCCATCCTCGCGCTCTTCCACCGTCTTCGAGCCCGCCGCCGCCCCGCGGATCCTCGAACGCCAGTCCTCCATCGCAGCATAGGCGCAAGCGCTGCCTGCTCGAACTGACGCCGCCCGCACGGACGTGCCCGCACTGCCCTTTCGTGCAGGAGAATGGACGCCGGTGGGACCTGAAGAGCGCATCAAGACGCACGAAAAGCTCAGGCAGAAATTTGTCTGCGCTCGCCGGGGCTGCAAGGAGGAATTCAGCAGGGAGGACTTAGTCGGGAGGCATCAGGAACGCCGCACGGCGAAGTGCGCGGAGCAGGGCGACGATCTGTGAGACATATCTTGGCGTTTGTGAGTCTGTCTGCTCGTTATCTTACGTTGTCCGTTGTCGATTCGCTCTTGTGCCCTAATTCTTTCCCTGCACTTTCTTGCTGCCATCTGCTTTACTGCCTACTGTACTTAGTAATATTAGCGCCTCGGCCGATTACTGCGCCCCGGATCGCATCCCATAGTCATGATCATACGTCTCCCTAAAAACGACGTACCCCACGTTGAAGATTTGCTGTGACCAGCTTTGGTTCGTACCCAATTTCCATTCGCGACAAACACAAAGAGCGAGAAGACTCCCCCATGCTGTGCTTGGAACCTCGGAAGGGTTGGAAGGACCACTGCAATCTTCGGGAGCTGACAAGACCTAAACACTGGCAAATTATATTCCTGATGCAGTCAACCGACTGTCTTCGTGTATAAATAAAGCATATAAATGTCTAAAAATGTATAGCTCTGCGCTGCACGATCCACTGCCTCACCCTGCCGTGAACAGGGCGGGTCCAGCAACGACATGCGATTCGATCTGTGAGAGATTGTATGGCGTAACAGCGACCGCGGCATCCGTCACCAGCACATACATCGTGCCATTGATCAGCGACGACGTCCCGTTCGGGAACACCGTGCCGCCAGGCTGTACAGTCGTCCCGTTCGTGACGCCGTCCGCGGCGCTGACATTGCTGAGCGCAGTGTACGTCGTATTCAGCTGCGAGATCCACGCCACGAACTGCCGTGCAAACGCAAAGTGGCATTTAAATGTGGAGGTAGGGAAGGTGTGAGAGCGGACGCACCATGGGCTCGCCTGCGGTCGAGTTGGTCGTGAACGACCCGTTGAAGCCGACCTGCGCGCCTGGATCATCCCAGCTCAGCGACAGCTCGCGTCCCGGATATGTAACCAGCGTGCGGTTGTGCGTTATCGCGGGGTCCGTCGTATTATCGAGCCCGATATCGGGGAAGTACGGATTGTTCTGCGAGGGATAAGATATCAGCATCCCGGGGAAATCTCATTCGAATGTAGGGAAAACGTACCACAACCCTGAGGGTAGGGAAATTCGTCCACTTGACGGTGGGATTTCCCTTGGGACATGTCTGGATGTAAGGCGAGAGAAGCGTCCATTGCATGCTCTGCGTGATCGACGGGACAAAATAGTACTGCACGACGAGCGGGCGAGTTAGGGCGCACAAACGAGCAACGAATCGACGGACGCACCGGCATGGGGAACAGGCCCTCGAACTGACGGAAAATCATCTGCTGGCGACTCTCCGTGACGATGGAGTTCATGAGGATAGCGGCTGTGTCCAGTGCGTTCAGATGGGCGAGGAAGCCTATCGTACCCGATTCGCCGAAGGTCGTGATCTGCGCGCACGTCAGGTAGGGCCGAAGACAATGAGGAAGAAGCGCACCTTTTGACAGAAATCAATGAAGTCGCGAACCGTCGGGAAATCGGGGTAACTGTAATTGCACGCCTTCGTGATGTTCGCTGTGTAAGAGCCGTCGATCAGCAATGCATTCTCCTGCCACCAGAGGAGCAAACGCACGGTACAGGATATTCTCGATCAGCCGCGCGTGCCCCACCTCCTGATCGGCCATGAACTCGATCAGAGACACATCCTCCGGCGTGAGCTCGGCATTCTCAAAATCCGTGTCGTTGAACAGCGCAAGCCCGTACCGGAACAGGTCCAGCTCGATGAGCTCCTGATGGAGCGCGAGGTTCAAGCTCTGGAAGTCGAAGTCAGACTGTGGCTTGTACGTGGGCGTGCTGTTGAAGCCCTGTCCGCCGACGGGCTGGTACACGGGCGTCGGGGAGGGCGCGGGCGTCGCGGAAACCGTAGGGATGGACGTCGTGCTGGACGTGGAGTCAGACGCGGAGGACGACGGCGTCGACGAGGTGGACGAATCGGACGTGGAGCTAGGGGTCGATGAGGTGGACGACGTAGATGACTCTGAGGCAGAAGAGGACGGAGAAGGTGAGGAGGAGGCGCTCTCTGTGGTGGTCGTTGGCGTGCCCGTCACCGTGGTCGTGGTGGGCGTCTCGGAGCTCGCTGACTCTGTCGTCGTCGAGGTAGGCGTAGCCGTCGTCGTCGACTCCTGGCGCCTTTCTAGCGGCAGAAGACCCGCCGAAAGCACCAGCGGTGTACACGCTAGGAAAACAGGGATCAGGGATACGCGCATGTTTGGGAGATGGGCGAAGGGTTGGAGGTAGCTGCTCACCGGTCTCGCAGCTTAAGAGCTCTGGAAGCTCCGATGCTCGCTGCGATTCCTGTGGGGTAAGATGACGACGGATAGGACGTATCGAGCATAGGGGGTGGGTCGCCGGCCACAACGACAAAAAACGTTAGAAAGAGCACGTACAGTCTGCACGCAAATATGACGTCGGAGATGACGGAAGCAAGGTAATAAGGATCCCGGTGCAATGGCGTGCCGGAGCTGCGGCCGCCTGTGGATCATCAATGCGCCGACATGCACGACCATTCGGATCGGGTGCATCCGCAATCTACTAGTAGCATCTCGAACAGCACAGAGCCTGCAAGACAGTCAGCACCTTATAATTCGGTACGCGGTAGGTCACATACGCATCGTGCTGGGGCATACGGTGCTTGGAGAGAAGTGGACGCAGCCCAAATCAAGAAACGCACCTCATCAGATGGGCCCTGTCCATGCGCTACCAGCGGCGAGCATAGTAAATCGCAATCTTACATTATCCAATCTACTGCTCACTCGCCCGTCTACAACGTGATGACCCTCTTCGCAATCGCCACCTCCGCATTGATGATGCTGCTCGTCGCGGCCCCAATATTGACATTGTTCACCAGAACCACGAACTTGACGTCGAGCACGCGGCACTGGCGGACGCGGCCGACCGACACGCCCGCGCCCTGCTGGTAGTTCCGGTCGAGGCGCGGCTGCGGGCGGTCGTCCTCCTCGTGCACGTAGATCGCGTGGCGCGGCGCGGACGGGCAGCCGAGCGTCTGCGCCTCGGGCGTGTACGCGAGCAGCGCCTCGCGCACCTGCTGCGGGCTCGGCGGCGGGCGGCGCGCGAAGCGCACGGACACGGTCTCGGTGTGCCCCTCGATGACGGGCACGCGCGTGCACGACGCGGAGATGCGCAGCGGCGTGCCCGCGTGCATGTCGAACGCCTGCGCGCCCGCGTCCGACTCGCCGATCCCGCCGAGGATCTTGAGCGTCTCCCACTCCATCTTCTCCTCCTCGCCGGAGATGTACGGCACGATGTTGTCGAAGATGTCGAGCGAGGGCACGCCGGGGTAGCCTGCGCCGGAGATGGCCTGCATCGTCGTGATGAGACATGACTCGACAGGGCCGAAGGCGCGCTCGAGCGCCGCGAGCGGGATGACGACGCCCGTCGTCGAGCAGTTGGCGTTGGTCACGATGAAGCCCTTGCGGAGAGGCGGTGTGTGCAGGGAGCGTTGCTGGGGGATGATGGACAGGTGAGACGTGTTCACGAGGGGCACGATAAGCGGGACGTGCGGGTCTCGTCGATACGACTTTGCGTTGGAGAACACCGCGAGATCAGCCGCGCGGAAAGCAGCCTCTGCAGAATGTGACGACTCTCAGACGATGGTCAGGATATGGGATTCGGGACGCACCAATGTCCCCTGCGACATCCGCATCCAACCCCGAGAACACCACCACGCACTCCCGGAAATGTTCTGGCTCGCAAGCATGGACAGGAAGATCGCGCACAGAGGCTGGTATCGGGGTCGTCTGCTTCCAGTTGACGGCCTTAGAGTACGCCTTGCCTGCGGATCGTGCGGATGCCCCGAGCGCGTGCACGACAAAATATGGGTGGCTCTCTAGGAGGGCGATAAAGCGCTGGCCGACGGTGCCCGTTGCGCCCAGGACTCCGATATTGACCAGTTCGCCTTGGTGAATGCCGTGCATGTCGCGGAGGAGGGAGACTGCGAGGCAGTCGCTTGAAAGGAGCACTGAGTGCATAAAACAATATATAAGCAGGAAATTGGTTGATATCTGAGTTGTCAGGGTGATAAATTTCTCCAACCAATTTTTGCAATCATATTGTTGTATTTCTAGCTGATAACTTAGAGATTAAGGAAATGCCATTTCTACGTGATATAGGTTGAATAAATTCAGAACGTAATCTCTATCAGCGAGAAAACCATCATTCTGCCGTGAGAAATTGTTCGAAGAAATTTGATACACCCAGATATCGTCCCGTCCTAGGATGCAGCAAACGACATAGCATTCCAGGCGGGTATTGAGATATATGGAGAAAGCTATGGCTAGGATAGAATGAAGACTACGGCCAAAAAAAATACAGCGCAGTAGCATTGTGGCGAACGAATGAACCTATAATACAGTGGGTGCGAGAGTCAAGCGGTACTAAGATGCACAGATCAGGACAGAAAGAAAGGAGACAGAGAAAGATGTTCGAATACGAGCCGGGCCTGGTCAAGCGGCCCAGTGGAGCTCTGCCGACATGCGGATGAGCATCAGCGTAGTGAGGATCTCAGTGACGACCGCGAGGCCGGGCTGCTTGATCGTCAGAAGAGCAGTCGCATGCTCGTTCTGGTGCCCTGGCTCGTACACCGCCATCAGCTGCTTGCCATCAACGCACTGCACGACCGCATCGCAGCATGTCAGCGCTCGCCCCCACTGCCGCACAACGGTGGGAGGACATACCTCCATGCGATGGGCCGACAGCTTCCACTTGAGCTGGCGGCCACTTTGCGACGTGAAGAAGCGGGATCTGTTCGGAGGCTCGGCGGTCAGCGCTGCGTGGAGACGGGAGAATTGCGGTAGAACACGCACCCGCTGGACCCCCGCTTTTTCCGCAGGGCCGTTGTCATGGGCTGAGCCGGCGTGTTGCCGTAGACGATGTAGCCTGGCATGTTTGCGGGGCCAAAGTAGAAGAACGCGGCGCTGGGACCCATGATGTCGCGGTGCCGCAGCGTCCATGGCATCTCTCGCCGGAGCTGGACAAGCGCATTCGGCGTGCGTTCAACCTGGATGACCAACAGTCAACGAAAATCCCAACCATGTCGGAAATAGTTACGCACCTCCTTACTATCGAGCCGCACCGAAGAGCCTCCTGGTCAGGGCGAGTATGGTAAACGATCGGGAGAGGTACGCACAGAGTGAAGGCCGTCCTGCCCTCGAGATCTTCGAACCTTGTGTTGAACGGGTCGTCCCCAATTTGCAAGAGCACGCAAGACGCCGCCATAGGTTGCGCGGAGGACGGTCGCGGTGCGCTGGAGGAAAAGAAGAGAGTGGGCGAGGGCGGCAGACGTGCAGGGGAGGCATATAATGGGCCGCGTGCGGGCGTAATACAAGGGTTGCCTTACTCGGATGACGCGTTGTTCGTGGGCGCACTGTGCATGCATCGGAAGGTTTCGCTCCCTGTGGCAGTATATGTGCATCAGATGAGTTGTTTGCAGCTGGAGATGAGGTCAAACGATGCGGGGCTGTGGCCTTGATGGGGCGGTGTGTGGGGCAGGGCGATGAGGTACGTTGGGCAGACCCGCGCGCTTCCCGGGAGTAACCTGCGGCAGTCGCGCGCGAGAACAAGGACCAGCAGAGCCAGACGCGGACAAACGCAGGCCGCATTTTGATGGGTTCGCGCTGTCGGTAAGATAAGCTTGCGATGAAAAGGCACATCGTCGTATTTCGGAAGGCAGGCTAAGGGGAGTAGAAGCGCATCACTAGCTTCGCAACCTTGATCTCGAATGCGTGCTACTATTTTCGAAAAGGTGATAGGCAGTTCGATGGGCCCTGCGCAGAGTGCAACGGTTGATTGGATGGGTAGTCATCCACCTGCGGTCTGCTAGCTGCTGCCCTGCTGGGAGTGGTTTCGTATACGGGATCAAAGGCTGATAAAAAAGACTACGTACCATGCTGTGTTCGTCACCGTATCCCATTCCAAACTGCCCTAGTCGTATACTGCGGGAACGTCAGCTCTCGTCACTGCGAACTGTGCACAAGGCCCACCGTGTACAATGCCTGCCAAATCGCTTCAGCTTCCCAATTTTGCTACAAAACCGCAGCGACGCACCATAGAACAACGTCCAAACCAAAATGAACGAGAACGCGTTCTCCTGCCCCGGGTTCACGACCTCGAGCAGCCCGCCGTAGACGTACTTCTTCGGCCGCCCGCGGAAGGTGACAAAGTGGAGGATGGCGGTGGTGAAGAGGGTGGCGACGAGGAAGAGGGCAAAGCCGAGCCAGTTTTCGAGGCCGAGGATGCCAGCGACGGCGCCGGACAGGCAGGAGGAGATGAATTTGATATCGTAGAGGAGGTTGGCGTTGTGCAGGACGTTGGGCCCGAAGACGCGCTGCGCTGCCTCGTCTGGTGTGGACATCGCGTAGAAAACGGTGGCGATGGTCGCTGGGTGAGACGATGAGGACAACGATAGCGACGGCGGCTGGCTGGGTGATACGATGATGAGCAAGGTGAGCGCACTGGCACTAGAGCGCTGCTGGCGTGGGAATCGACGTTGCGATTAAAATTCACTAAATGACTGCTTAGTGCTACGAACCTCCTCGTTCTTCAGACCGTCGTCAATATGCTCTCAATCCCAATCTTGCCTTTCACATCAAATATCGATATTGTCGTTACTGCCGTCGTCGTGGTCGACAGCGCCCAGCAACCAATTGCCGGCGTTCGAGAGTAGAAATCACATGGTCAGCCCGCCGACTCAGAGCGCGTTCCGCTTGTTACTTTTCTACGAGTCGCCGCGATGTCAATGAACCCAGGGGACCCCGGCAGCTTCAACCATCGTACCGAACGCCTCTCCACAGGCCGGACGTACCATTTTGTCGACCAACGACCTCCCCACTACACCGCCGAGACGCCGACGCTCCTATGCCTGCACGGTTTCCCGGATATATGGTCCGCATGCGCCTTGAGTGACTCCTAGCTGTCTCAAACTAATCGCAATCATAGGTACGGGTGGCGACACCAAATTGGCCCGTGGGTGCGTAGGGGCTACCGTGTCATAGCCCCAGACATGCTTGGCTACGGCGGGACAGACAAGCCCACTGCGCCGGAGGAATACTCGACGAAGAGGCTGAGCGACGACATGGCGGCCCTGCTCGACATCGTGGGCGTGCGCAAGGCCGTGCGTGTACTCATTATGTCTTGTGCGTGCGCTGGCGTCTTACCGAGCGACAGGTTGTTATAGGTCACGACTGGGGCTCATACACTGCCGGCCGATTTGCGCTCTGGCATCCCGATAGGCTGCTCGCGCTGGTCATGTATGTGGCTCTTTCTTGCTCGGAGAGAGCGGGGACTCATATGCTTTGCAGGCTCTCCGTTCCGTACAACCCGCCGATCCCGGTGTATATGTCCCTACCCCAGATCGTCAAACGCCTGCCGAACCTCGGTTACCAGCTGTACTTGGCAACCGACGAGTCCACGAAGGAGGTCGAGGCGAATGTAAGTTCTTGCCCACTGTGGACGCGACTTTGCCTGATTACGTCTAGCTGGACAGATTCTTGCGGCTCATGTACAGTCTCGTCATTTCTGACGAGAATATGCTCCTCGAAGGCAAATTGCGCGAGATCCTGTTCCATGCTGAGGGACCAGCGCCGGCCAAAAAGCTGCTTCTGACTGAAAAAGTACGAGTGCGCGTGCGCATTCGGCGAATACTAATAATCTTCGTACAGGAGCTCGCCTACATAGCTTCCCAGATGTCCAACATGAACGGCCCGCTCTCGTTCTACCGCACGACCAAAGCGCGTTTCGACGAGGAAAAAGGTGCGTACTCTCACATTCCCGGTCCGTCGCACTCGAACTCATCTTTTTCCAGCCGCACGCCTCGCACCGTCGCTCCCCGCCTCGCTGCCGGTGCTCCACATCTACGGCTCGCGCGACAAGACCACCGCCGCGAGCGCCGCTGAGGCCTCGCGCCTGTTGATCCCGCGCCTCGAGCTCGTGGAGCTCGATGGGGTGGGCCATTGGGTGATGCTGCAGGCGAGCGAGGAGATCACGGAGGCGGTAGGCGGATGGTTGGAGAGGGTTGGTGTGGTGCCGGCGAAGGTGCATGGGAAGCTCTGAATGATAAGAAGCAGCATGCGATATATGATTGTGTAGAGGGCGAGCCGCTACTGTGCCCTTCTCCTTATGCGAGCAGCAAATTACGCATCGGCAAAAAATCCCCCATCACCTCTGATATAGTGCAGCTAAAGAAGGAAAACATGAATCTACGCTGTATGTAAATAGGACGATGCAACAGGTGCGAAGGAAGGCCCCCAAACAATGGGGAGGCAGTGACGACCAACAGCTGCGCTCAGCCGCGCCTGCATGCTTGTCGGCCCGAACCAAAAAAAGAAGGTACGGCACGATACCAACGCACCATTAATGCGCCTCACGCCGCGAATTACCATAACAGACGGGCCAAGAGTAGCGCAGTAGAGGTGACCGGTGGGCGTCGACGTCGGAAGCAGAAGTGCAAGTTGACGGTGGATGCAGCGCTCGCAAGTCGCGTAGTGTAGAATAGGGTACCCGAGGACAAAGGGAAGCGTCAGCCTGAGGAAGGAATGTGGCTACTTGTCGAGCGCGAGCAAGCCTCGTTCCCTGGCGGGGAGATGCGCAGGTGTCAGGGGCCGGTGTAAGTATTGGTCGGAGGAAAATACAAATGCATCAATGCATCACATTGAAGGGTTGTCTTTACCATGAGCCCTGGCCAATTGCTCTGGTCATAGGAGGTGATCCAGAGTTGTTTGTGAGCAGGCAAGTTGGAACAAGGAGAATTGGACGATGGTACCGAAACGAGTCATCGAGTGGCGCGGAACATCGGAGTGCGAAAAGATGCGCATCCGCCACCGCGCAGCCACCGCCTTGCTTTGTGACCACGAGCCCGCCGTCGCTGTTGCTGCCGTCCTCGACCTCGTCCCGACCTCGCCTTTTGCTTGTCCTTCTTTGTTTGCCACCATCACCATCCGACCCACCACCGCCCTTTTCTACCTCTGCACTTGTCCGAGACAGCACGCGAATCCACCTCCCTACTTTTGGTGCGTGGACCTTCACAGCACTACTCTCACCTTTTCTCCTGACAACCTGGTCTTTGTTGCCCCAATTATCACAGAATGCCTACCGCCACTGCCACAAGACCCATCAAATCTTCATCGGCCGCTGCGCGCGACCCGCCACCCCACAAGACACGCATCGTGAGACGCCGAGGGAGAGGGAAGGACGGTATCTACAGCGACGATGAAATCGAACGCGAGGCCCGCTCAGACTCCGAGTCCGACGACTCTTCTCTGGACTCTGCATCCGACTCGGAGACCGAGCCTGCGTCCGAGGACGTGCCGTCGAACGGCCACCCCGACGTGATCATCCCCACCACGACTGGCACGCCCCAGCCCGATGGCGTCCAGATCGCCAAGGTGAGCCAGACGACCCTCTGGTCCGAGATGGTTGCGGACGAGGCCACCAACGGTACCGCCGATCTCCCCGTAGTCGATTTCGCCGATTTAGGTGCGGAGACCGCCGCCCTTACGCGCACCAAGCCCGCGCGCCCGCGCAAGGCCCCCAAGGCGGCGAAGAAGCCGCCCCTCGCGCGCACGGCGTCCGCCCCCTCCCCCATCACAGCACCTTCCACCTCCGCCACACCGTCAGAGCCACCTGTCGCGGAGCCAGCACCGTCCCCCGAGCCGTCGACGTCACAACAGCCGTCCGAGCTCCCGCGCCGGCCAGGCCACACGGCTCGGCAGGCCTATCAGGACCGCCTCGAATCCGACCCATCCTACGTCCCTACCGTCGGCGAGTTCTGGAGCCACGACGAGCGCTTGTTGGACAAAGACCTGCGCAGCCTCAGCGGATGGTGGCGTGGGCGCTGGCATGGTGGACCGCGTGGAAGGGGGCTTGGAGTGCGTGGGCGTGGGCGTGGTGGTTTCTTCCCTCAGCGCAACGGTCCGCCGCCGGAGAACGAGCCCGCCGCCCCGCCGCCCGTCGAGGAGGTACCCCCGGTCGAACGTGCCTGGACACACGACGGCTTCGAGGAGATGAAGAAGCGCGATGAACGACGTGCGGCGTCGATGGAGGCGCAGCGGGGCGTGCGTGGTGGCTTCCGTGGTGCGCGCGGAGGCTTCGCCGCTGGTCGCGGTCGGGGCTTCGCGCGCGGGGGTTTCTCTCCCGGGCCGGGCTTACCTCCTCAATCGGGCCCGCAGGCAGGCTCCTCATCTCCCACCCCGCGTATCTGGTTTAAAATGAAGCCCGAGCGCGTCTGGACGAAGCATCACGAGCTCTTCCTGTATTCCGATCCCGCGCTTAAGCCCAAGCCGGGCCAGGGCCCTGGGTATCGCGTGAAGCTTCCTGGCGGCAAGAAGGACACTGTCATCCGCACGGCCCCGCGCCCATGGCCCCCAGCTCCCCGCTCGCCGTCGCCGAACCTGCCGACGACAGATGCGCCCGATGTCACGGTCACAGTGAAGCTCCCCAAGCGTACCCCGCGGGTCAAGATCGCCGAGCCGGAAGTGTCCTCGTCCGAGCCTGCACCTGCTTCTGCCCCGGAGCCACGTCTGGCTATGGAGGACGTCGCAACCGCACCTGAGCCCCCGATGGACGACCCCTTCACGCTGCGCCAGCCACCGCCGCCCACCGTCATCCCGCTGCCACCGCCCAGTTCGACCAAGGCGCCGATCGCGAGCGGCTCGCACTCCCGATCGCCTTCCGCGTACTCTGGCCCTCCCCAGGCGTCATCGACCACCGCAGGTCTGCCCATAGCGCAGCCGGTTCCCAACAGCACAGATGCGTCGTGGCAGCCCCCGGATGCCCCGCAGGAGAACCCCACGGCTGTAGAAGGCGCGCGTCCTGCGCCGCCAGTCCTCGCCCCACTGCAAACGAGCTTCTCACCCACGCCATCGTACGGGTCGCCGTATGGCTATGCTCCTGGACTGCCCCCTGGCATCGCGCTGAACCAGCTCGGCATCCCCTACGAGCTCGCGACGGGACGCGCGGTGTACCTGCAGCCGTCGCCTGCGCCCATGCCGGTGTACACGCAGCCCCACGTGCTGCCGTTCGTCCCCCATCACGTGCACCACGCCTCGCACCCCTCGCTCTCGGGCTCGCCGGACTTCCTGCATTCGCCCTCGCCGCCGGTCCCGGCCTTCGGGGAGCCGCCCATCTTCGCCCCGCCGCGCCAGAGCAGCCGCATCGAGATCCGCAGGCCCGGCGCAGAGGACGCGGGGAAGAAGAGCACGTCGCCACGCCCGCCGAAGCCGTCGAAGCTGCGCGCGAGCATCGCCGCGCCGGAGTTTCATCCGCAGCAGCCCCCGGCACCCGTCCAGCAGCAGGCGACCCCGCCGCAGGAGTACTATTACGGCGTGCCAGCGCCGGAGCAGCAGCCGCAGGTGGACATGAATGGCAACGTGATGCCCGCGTACCCGGCGTACCAGCAGCAGTACTACTATCCGGAGCAGTATGGGTATGCGCCCGGTGCGTACGTGGAGATGCCGCCCCAGCCAGTGCAGTACGAGGCGTACGGGGGCGCAGACCCGCGCGCACCGCAGCCCGTCTACTACTAGTCGCTCTCCCTGCCTTTCTTCCCCTCCATCATACTCTCGTCCATCTTCTTTCATCGTGCTCTCCCATCTTGCGGTCCCGGTGTCTATGTTGAGTTGCAGTGGCGTCTTGATGCGATACTTACACACCTTTTCCGTATGCAGTCCCGTTTCTTCTCGACAGTCGACAGTAATGTTTATATGCTCGCTCGCACGTCCCGTACAATACATATACATCCATTCGCCCCATCGCCCCTCACATACCTACCCCCGTCTATCCTACGTGCCATTATCCTAAGTGCCTCTGTTCCGTACTGCTTGCTTGGACTCCTGCTTACGCTTCACGATCATCTTCACGTAGTACTGCCGCGCGTGCTTCGCCGGCATGTTATAGTTTTGCGTCCCCTGTTATGTCTTGCGTTGCTTTCGTTGTCATTCGCGCGTGCATGCGCGCGCCGTTTCAATCCATGGTTTTGTTGTTTGAGTGTATGTGCTGTATGATGGAGCGATATGGGTTTCCGACTCGCGTCGCGCAAAGGCAGCAGCCATAGCCAACCTTACATTGTGTGCGGACCCCCGGCAAGACAGCTCACCCAGCTCATGGAAAGCACTGAAAGACGGCAAGGACAGTTCCTTTGATTGGGGGTGGACGCAAAAATGTACAACTCGATTCTATGACGACCGCGCTCGAATGGGTGCATCTCAGTGGTGAGCGTTATGCGCCTCGTGGTCGAAGATCGGGCCCAAAGGGGGCTGCAAAGCAGCTGCATGTCAGAAACGGAAGGAGGGCGGGGTGGGGGGTGGGGACGCACAGGTGCATTGCGCTCCCTGAGAGCGAGGCCGGTCGACGTGTCAGTAAGAGCGCATACCAACAATTTTTCGGGACGCACCATTTCGTTCCGCCGGGGAACAGAGACGCTGAGCACAACGCGAGCGTCAGAAGCGGGAAAGACTCGACGAGGGGGCGACGTACGGATGTAGGGGTCGGGGTGCTGCCTCTGCGCCAGGTCTGCCTCTGCCTTCTCCAGGATCGCAGCGAGCGCGCGCGGGTCGTGCACGTCCCTACCAGCCCATCCCATCCCCACGAAAATCCGCATGCGTGACGATAGCGGCGACAATGAGCTGGGTTGGAGTGAGGGGGACGCTGGGGACGCACCGGTTCGCCTCGAACTGGGCCCTGATGGCGAGGGCGCGCGGCCGGAAGAGGTCGTACCGGATGACCCAGTCGAGCTCGTTCTTGAGCATGCGCTTGTAGAGCGATTTGACGTAGAGCCTGTGCGCGGCGGAGAAGGGCGACGTGGACATGGTGGGTGTGCTCAGGATGGGTTTGCTCGTCGCAGCGTCGAGGCGCCCCAAATTGGCGCCCGGCGTCCTCTGCACCCTTCCTCTCGCTTCACCAACGTCTGCGTCTTATTCTCATAAATCCTTTCATCCCAGACAATTCTTAGCTAGGACTGTGCCGTGTGGACGTGGGACTAGAGAAATGGAGCTGGGATCTCGAGAGAGAAGAGTGAGCCCGTCACCAACTTGGCGCTGACTTGGTGCGACATACAAGTGTCCGACCTTATCCGGAAGACCCAGTTGCCTTAGATATATCACGGAGCAGTGCTAGAAGGCAGGGAGGTGGAGACGACTGGACTTGTTGAACCAGGTACGTCGTGTATGCGTCTTGTATGCTCTCATTTTACTGAACTTTGCGTACTCAATCTTCGCAGGACATGGTCGCTCTCTTCACGGTCCTGCCTATTGATGGATACCGCTACCATTTGACCAGTCCCTACGCGGTGTTTGCGGCCTGCGCCGACCATTGTGATCGAGGTAGGCTGCGCATATGCGCATATGTGCTAGAGAGCATAGTTTTCGGTTTTCAGTGCGTATCATTCTGCTCAGGATATGATGGCATAGAGTGTGTAATAATCCATATAAATACATTCCAGGCCAAGCAGGAGTCGCGCAAGTACGCGCGCCAATTATTTGGCCGAGCTCGAATATTGGGATAGCGCATCTCACCGCGTTGGAGCTCTGTCATCGTCGGTCGAGGGGCTCCCACAAGATGATTTCCCCCCAATTCAGCGCCTAAGGCCGCACCGATGGGATGGGTGTATGCTGGTCGCATTGCCCTCGTGAGGCGGAGACCGCGCGGGCGCGAGCGGGTGGTGCCAGGCTAAATGAGAGACGAATGGATCCTGATCCAACGTGTCGGTGGGATTTTCTACGCTCAAGTATATACTTCCCTGACTGGTCAATTAGATATGCCTGCGTGTAAACCAAGCAAGACAAGGGGCGCTCTCCCAGTGTGACCGCAGCGTCGAACGACCATGCTCTGCGGACACTAGGCTTGACAAAACGAAGAAGCCTGCGATCTCACAAATTCGGCCGGGGCGGAACAACGACGTCGATGCCTCCGTATCATTTGTCATTTCGCTCGACGACAAGTGCCCTCCTTCCGATGAAGGAGCGGCCCATTGACGCCGGTGGGCTTCAACGGGTCGTCCGGGGGTCGACTCCGCGGCTCTGGTGCGCATTGTAAGATCACTTATCCCCTTTCCTCCCTGCTCATTTTGTCTTTCTTTTGCAGTTCTGCGCGTTCCTGGATACCGAGCTGCAGCTGTAGGCCAGCGGAGGCGTGTGAAACAGCCTTGTGGCGTCCGGGCCCCCTATCGGAGTGACGGCACAGATTAGACAACCACCCGCAGCCGTATTTTCTCTCCCATCACTATTCCACACCGCACACTTTGAATCAAACTACATGTCTGCCGATTCGCACTGGTCTGACGCGGCCGTGTCTCGGCTCACACAGCTCGGACCCATCCCCCTGTATCGTGCCGACGTCGACAACGTCCCCCTGCCCACCGTCGACGAGTGCGAGGTTTCTCTGCACGACGCCTTGGTGGTCGTCAAGCAGCAGCGCCTAGAGGAAGAGGCAGCTCTCGAACGCGCGGCGACCGCGCTGCGGCTCCGCTACGATGACCACGAATCAGCCATCCTCCGCCCATTGATCGCTGCGCGCGCACAGCACAACCACCTCCTACCCATCTCCCGTCTTCCACCCGAGGTCTTTGAGGCAATATTCGCGGAGCTGTGCACCCTGGACCCGCCCACCGACGTATCTCTCGGCTGGATCCCCGCTGCCACGCACGTCTGCTCTGCGTGGCGACGGATTGCGCTCGGATACCCCGTCCTATGGGCCACGATCATGCTTCCCACCCCAGGGAAGAGTCGTAACTGGTCCGACGTCATGTTCGCGCGGTCCACATTCCGTCCGCTATCTATCACCGCTGTCTTCGGCGTGAACTATACGAAGAATGCGGCCGCGACGCACGAAGAAAAAGGTCTCGCTGTCGAGAATCTCTTTCGCACCAAGCACCTCCGCATAATCCGAAATGATAGCAGTGGCGACGCCCTTTTCCAATTTGACCAGGATTGTCCGATCTTGACAACGCTCGAGTTCGAGAACTTCACGACGGCTTATCCGGAGCAGATGCCTCTCCAGCTTCTACAACACACTCCCGCTCTTCGTGAGCTCCACTGTATCGTAAGGGGCCCCTTTTGCTGGGAGTCCCCGGGTCTGAAGTCGCTCGTTACCTTGGAGGTAGTGTCCCGGCCGTACAGGGCCGGGGGACCCCTGAGTAACATTCTGAAAGCATTGCGGGGCATGGTCCTATTGGAGAATCTCACCCTAGCCATTGGCCCAGGGTCCTCGAGCGCAGTCTGGAGCGGCCCGCCCAAGGACATCGTTTCGCTCCCGCGTTTAACCAACTTGAATCTTAATCTCGTCACGGATGATGCACCAGATCTAATGAGGCACATAGAGTTGCCGTCGACGGCATTCGTACGCATGGCCCTCGCAAAGTCTGGGCACTCCTGGAATTCCGAGCGACCTCATAAATTCTTCTCTGCCCTGTGGCCATTGCTCCGGAACGACAGCGTCACGAAGCTCCTCATTTCCTCCCGCGATCCCTGGGCTGCACCCGTCACGGCGCACACCGTCACCAGGGTGTGCGCATGGCGGGGTACTCGCCGGACATACACGCCACAGGTGGTGCTGGAGTTTGGATCTGGCAGCCGACGATCAAATCACCATACTCTCACACCGGCGGCGCTGGCTGCATGTGCGTCCGAGCATCTGCGCGAGCTCGTAGTGATGGATGTCGGGTTGACAGAAGTTGCGTGGGCGGCAGCGCTGGAAAAGATGCCCGCCGTGCAGAGCATCGAGGCGGCGCAGGATGCAGGGGTCGCGCTCTGCCGTGTGCTGTGCCGGTCGGCGCGCGGAGATACCGATCCAAAACACGGTGCGTGAGCTTGTCGCCGCTGGGCAGAGCGGACCGTTGACGGTTTCCTATTCATACAGTCCTTCTTCCGGCGCTGACGTCGCTGAGGCTGCACGACATCAGCTTCAAAGGACGTTATGGCGAATTTGGCCCCGTCCTCGGGGAACTATTTCCAGACTGGCTGGCAGCCCGCGCACGCGCTAGGAGCCTTCTCAAGAGGCTCGATCTCCGACGGTGTAGCCATCTCAGCCATAGGCAATATTCGAACCTTCGCGCGGCGCTGCCGCATGCAATTATAGTGCCACCGAATGGGGACCCTGGAAAACGTGCGTATATTTTGCCTGTGCTCGCTTTTTTTTTACTACTGACCAAGACGTAGCGTACTCGCTGCGATGGGGCCACATTGCCATGGGAAAGGATGCAGACGAGGAGAGCGCACCCGCTCTGCTCCTCTACGCACACCCAGGCGGGTCTGGCGCGCAGCCTTTCGTTGTGGATCATGTAGAGTTAAATGACAGGGAAGGAGTTCCGTCGCTGGACGAGGTCCTCGGGAGGAAGTTGGACGAGTGTGCAACTTTGTTGCAGACGGGAGGACGCCGTTTTCCCTTGCAGATTTTCAAAAAGCCCAAGGTGCATAGAGTTCTACGAGACGTTTACGGTTGATACAACTCAAACAGCATCGCGACACCTCTGTAGCGTCGTTTCGCCTCGAGATTATCGCTGTGCAAATATACATGGTATACGGATCGCAGCGTCGAAGAGCGTCACACAAGGACATTGGCAGCACCGGAGCGCCCGGCCAGGCGGCTGCTCATGTAGCGCCGTCGCGTCCTCAACCGTAAGTATGCCCGGTAGGTGCGAGGGACAGGATCGCGGGGTCCACGGTGAAGCTGGTGGCTGTGTGCGAGAGCCTGCAGATCATGGTGGTGTGCATTGGCGCGACAAAAGGATAAAAACACGCACGATGTCCGAGTCGTCGAGGCCGAGCAGGTTCGGTTTGACCTTCAAGCAAGCACTTCGACGGTGCCTGTCCGACTTTCTGGATCGTCTGGTGGGTGGGAGACCGAAATCACATTGCGTGAGCAAGATAATAATGCAGAAATCAGCGTATGGGAGCGTTCGGCCGGTATTAACGCCATCCATGCCTTCCAGGAAATCATTAGAGAACCAGAAACCACGATATGACGGAGAGATTGGACAACGACGAAGGTTAGCAGGGCGGGGTGGAAGTTTTATATTCTCCACTCAAACCACCGTGTGATGCGGCTGTGGTGGGCTGATCAGCTGGTCGGCGTGAGCCTGTTCGCCGTCCGCGTCCTGGATGAGATTCGGCAGCTCGGGCGCTTGGATGCAGACGCCCAGCTCCCGGCTCTTCAGCTCTGTCCGACGATTCTTGACTACGGCTGCTTGACACTGCCAAATGGTGGCGCGTACAGTGAAAGCAGTGACGCGTTCGTCTGAGCGAGCGAAAAAAATTGGCATAGAAATACAATTTTTGGTGAGCATACGAGCACATAGAGAGAGCGGGTCAATATATGAGGACAACACAGGGCAACTAGAAAGCGACGTGATAGCAGAAACGAAAACATCAATGAAATGTGCCATGGCAAATTAAGGGAACGAACGACAAGAGTCTCACAGACGCCTAGACCCTCAAGTATCACCGCCCTCCGCCGTCGCGCACTTCGCATTTCGGTTCTTATGATGCCTCCTCACCGAATCCTGCCTGCTGAAAACCTCCTCACAGCCCTGACGACCGCATGCAAACGTCGGCCGGTTCGGGTCGTGTGTCTTGATGTGCCGTTCCAGGTCATACATGCGGCCGTTCTCCTGCACAAACGGGCAGCACGGGCACCGGAGTGTGGGCGGGCAGCGCTTGCACCCGGTCGAGAATCCGGGGGAATGTGCTGTCGGGCGAGAAGAAGTTGGAAGGGGAGGAAGAGAAGGGAGAGATGTCGATAAATCGGCGAGGAATGCGAGCGTGTCTTCGGTGCGCTGTTCCTCGTGGAGGGCGGTGGACGTGGAAGGAGCGAGGGACCAAGGTACAGCCTCCGAGTTAGTGACCGCATCCCCGGCACGCGCGAGAGACAGGTTGCTGAGGCCTACGGCGAAGCTGTTGCCGACGTCCGAGAACCTGCGCATACTTGTATTGGCTCGCTATGACACCAAGTGAAGCAAACTACGCACGACGTCGAAGCGGGGCCTGCATTCAGCAGCCGTGTGTGAGTGTCCTCCCACCCTGGGGGCCAGAAGTATGCGAGCGGCAGGGCATTTGGCTCGTCGAGAATTGTGTTGGAAGAGAAGTTCAGCGGGGAGAAAAGGTTCGCGAACTCGGGCAGATTCGACAATGTTGTATCGTATGCTGATGCCGACATGACAAGACTGGTGTCGTTGTCGATGTCGAATGCAGAGAATTCTTCCATGTAGGGCTCGGTCTGAAGTGGCTGGGTGTTGTTATCCATCGGGGATTGGACAGATGAAGCTATCGAGGGGACTCATGATGGGTGGACTTTATCCACAGACCGTTGTCGCAGTGGGGGTGCGGTTCGTATCTGGGAAATTAACCAAAGGGCCTGAGGTCTATGAAGTCTCGGGCACGCAGCCTATCTATATGAAATCCGCATATGCAAACTTAATTTGATGAGACCTCGGTTATAGCTCCGTGCGGTGACTGACCTTACGCACAGCTGAAAACGCCTTCCAGGGAAGTCTTGCTGAAGTGCAAAACATCGACCTTCATGAGCAATAGGCGTCTTCGAAAGGCAAATTGTACGGTGACCCTGGCGAGCAAGGCAATTCCGCTGGGAACTCGTTGTTCTGCAACAGGCCCTATTGAGTCCTCGCGCGTGACATTAATTTCCGAGATAGCGGTGTGGTAGATCTGCTGCCGTCATTCGGTCGCGATAGTCTGCGACACGTGCGCGGTGGTCGCCGACTCACCGCCACCCAGCGCCCTGAAGGATCGCGTGTCGCGGCGGCTTTACTTGACTTTTATGGAGGCTCTAAGCGATCAGCCTCGATTGGGAGGTCGCGGCACACTCGGCTCACCCCGTCCCCCAGAACTCCTACCTGTATTAGTCAGATAATATTTAATTGATCAATATCCACTAGTGAACCCGTAGCCAAAGATAACGGGACAGTAGATAGTAAAGAATACACAGGATACATATAGTGAATGTGGTGAAGGACTCGGAGAGTAAATGAAGCAGACCAAACTATGGGGCAGAATTGACATAGTCGGACTTAATGACTTCGAGTCGGACCAGATTCAGAGTAGGACTCAAGTCGGATTCGGACCAGACTGTCGGACCAAAGTCGGAGTCGGGCCAGAGTCAGAGTCTGAGTCTGAGTGGATTTGGTGGCAATTCCAGGTGTTTAGAATAAAACACGGAGCAAGGATTGAAGGATAAAAATGACAGAAGAACAATGGTAGAGAGCAAGTGTGAGGTGAGACAGACTCGGACACGTATCGGGACTGACAATAGACGAAGTTCACAGTATCATGCTGCGGGCAGCAGAGGAAAAGTCCGAGTTAGAGTTGGAGTCCGAGTTGGACCGGATTTGGAGTCGGAATCGGATCGGAGCGTCGGACTGGAGCATCGGACTAGAGTCAAACTCGGATCGGAGCATCGGACCAGAGCGTCAAAGAAGAGTCGGACTTGAATCGGAGCATCGGATGGCGTTGATGACCAAACTCGTCGGACAGGCGGTCAGATGACGAAACCAAATCCTGCTCGTCGAGTAGTACTGTTTTAGTTGGGGGGCGTGTCCCAGGTCTACCAGAGGGCTCGGAGAGTCGCAGCTGTCACTGGGGAAGTGTAGCGAGCGACGGCGGAGGGGGAGGAGAGTCGGCGAAGGTGTGAGAGGTGCTGCGAGTCTCGGGGTGGCGTAGCGAGACTCGGCGACGAGGGGCGAAGGTCGGGGACGATGGGCGACGGCTGGGGGCGATGGGCGACGATATGACGAAGGTTCTCAATATGCAAGTGCGTAAACGATGCGCTGCGAAGGTGAAGGCGATGTCGATGTCGATAAAAGGGCTAAACGATGCGCTGCGAAGGTGAAAGACGATAGTTCTCGAGGTTTGAGGTGCTGTCTCTGGGGGGAGAAGTTCCTATTGCATGCAGACGTCGCAGTAGCTACACTTATACATGGGAAAATGCGTCGGAGTAGCTACGCGAATCATGCGATGCGGTCAGCGAAGCCGTGCGAAGCATCGGCGAATTATAGCGAATGAGAGAAGAGGAATATCGAAGGCCCAGACGCCAAAGCTGTGCTACCCTCGGCGAAGTCTCCTGGACACTTGGGGAACGATAGCGACGCATCAAAAGCGGTCATTGATCCGGATCGCTGATGGTTCGGGCTCGGGGGTCGTCTCCGATGCTGCTGGGCAATAGCTCGATACTCTGCGACTGTGTGGTGTGTCTCTTGGTCGCTGGAGGGTCGGACATGCGTGACTGTGGTCGCTGAGTACAGGCGAACTTCGGCGAACAGCTGCGACAATGCGGAAGGGGTCGCTATCGGGCTTCGGCGAAATGGGCTAATCGTCGTGACACAAGGCCGAGATCCGAGGAGTTATAGGTTCGGTGGGCTGCTCTAGATGCTCGGGCGAGTCGTGCGACCTCGGCGATGACGTAGTTGGCTCGGGCGAACGGTGCGAGCGTGTAGAAATGCTCGGGAGAAGCTGCGACGTTGAGTGCGAGTGTGTGCGGGTCGTGCGAGTATGCCTGGATGCATAGCGAGTTGGTGCGACCTTGGGCGAACGTTGACTGACTGCTGGCAAGTGTCTAGGGTGTGGGGGAGCATGGTGAGACTTCGGCGAACGTCGTAGAACGGTGGGCGAGTGCGAGCGAGTGTTGGCGAACAGCTACAGAGCTAGCTATCGTGCGAGCGAACGGGCGAGAACGATAGAGTCGGGGATGTCAGGCGATGGTCGGAGCAGTTATGCGAGTGTCGTGGTGCATCGAAAATGCGCAAACGGTAGCCATACGCGTAGGAGGCGTATCATCTCCTCCTCACTGAAGTCTTGACCGTCCTCGGTCATTGCGTACGTCGTCGGTGAGTGCGTCCTGGGTCTCGGGGGGTTGCGGCGATGAAACGGAGGCAAAATGGAAGGCATAGAAGACGTAATCTCGTAGCTAAAATGTCCCTTCTTGGTCTCTGGAATAGTGCGATAAACAAAAGGAAGCTGAAAAGGAATGAAATGCATGAAGGGGAACAAAAGGAAAGGACCGGCGAACGAAATGGTATCCTGGTGATGTTTAAGTGGTGGCTAGTCTTCAACTCCTGCATCATCGGGCTCGATGTCTTCGGCGAATGGTAGTGTTTCAAAGTCGTCATCATCTCCTTGGGATTGCGAGGCCTCGAGATCGCGAAGTCGGGCTGTGTCTATGTCAATAGCGTCGAGGCTGAGCTCAATCTTCTTGCGTGCAAAGAATGGGATGACTCGAAATGCTGCTATAGGGCGATCGAATACAGAACCGTCGAGTTCGGCGACAAGATAGGCACCTCCACGGTTCCTCGATATGACTACGAGCGGGCCGAGATAGCGAGCGCGCATCTTGCGATTCAGCGACTTTTCGATTGCTGTGTGGCGAATAAGCACTAGATCTCCTCGCTTGAAGTTGAAATCTCGTATGGTAGCGGCGTGTTCTTGCTCGAAACGTTTCGCCGCGGCGACCCGATGTTCATAGACCTTTGAGCGAAGTTTTGCGACGTGTTCGTGCCGTTTCTGAAGCGCTATAGCGCGACGCGCGATGAGATCGGTGGTCGAGAGGCAGGCGTACCTGTAGCACCATTAAAAATAAGAGCGGTAGTTACCGCTCGACCCATTATAATGATAGACCGGTAGCAGTAATACTTAAATGTAGCCGCAAATAAAATAGCTAAAATACCGCGGAAAATACTAAAATATCGGGGGATTAGGGGCGTCGGGGTGGGGTATCCGCGCGACCACGTGATAGCTCATTTTCCTGTTCCCACGGCCGGGAAATCGCCGAAAATCGCGAAAATCAGTATTAATTGGTCCTTACAGCTCCCAGAAATACCGATAAAAGCTCAATAATATTACCACAGTAGTGCGGGGCTCGTATGAGCACGTGACAAGTCAAAGGAGTTTATTCTGGGCCCCAAAAGCGCATAAAACCGTTATATTTCATTGAAATTCATCAAAAAAAGCAATATACAGGGGGCACCGCATGGGCAGGTGGTGTCTGAACCTTCCAAGAAGGGCTATAAGGCAAGGCAGAACATGGTTAGTACAAAATGATTTGAAAGGAGCCAGAAAACATACCGAAAACCTAATCCAAAGCCATAGGTTGGACAGCCTTGGCCTGTATATCCGTACCATCGTCCTCTCGATTGGACAGGAACGTCACAGCTGCCCCCTGGACATCCTCCCATTGGGCTGTGAATCCTTCTCGTAGGCCATCGTACATCCCGACGTGCTTCAGCGCATATGCTGACAATCCTTCAGCGAGATCGGTGGGGACTTCCGGACGAGCAGACGATCTGTGCCCCCACTCGCGTGCCCAGTGCTTGAATGTCTCTCGGGTGCGCCGCATCTCCTCCAGGAGATGGAGGATTTCCTCCATCCAGCGAGTTGACCGGGCGCGTGTTTTGAACCATTCAAGTTTGAGATCTGCAACCAATTTGTTAGCCATGAAATGTACACACAATAGCACACGCACCATCGCCGATCTCCGCCTCTTCGTCATCTCCTCCGCCACCTGCAGTGTACCAGATCCATGGGAGCGTGTACCTGCTCTCGCCCGTGGACGACGGGCCGCGTCGACTTCGCAAGTACTCCTTGACACGTTCGATATCCGCCAGGTCAATTTGATCGAGCAGCCGCTCGCCGAGGCCGACCAGATGCTCATCGAGGAGCTCTCGAAGGCGCGTCTCCCAGAGACCAGGGCCCACCAAACGCAGGTACGCTGCCCTGTGCAGCCGATACGTTGCTGCAGCACGTTTCACGGCGTCGTCGATGCTGGATTGGAATGCCCGAGCCCGTGTATTTTTCCGCTGGCCCACAACGTTGTTAATCTTGAAGCGTTTGACATACGTTCGGAATCGGAGCTGATGACGAACATCGTCGAGCGACTGGCATGCGCCCGCGTACCGCAGCTTGGCCTCCATCTCCAGCAATGCGGGATCGCACGCAGTCGCTCGCTCGCGTGCATTCAGATCCGAAGGCAGGTAGAGCTTGATTTGTTCGGGCCGCATCGTGTTGTGTGACTGTGTCGACTCGTCGACGTTGATGATGGCGGCAACATGGGGCATTTGAATGTCTTGGTCTGCACGGAAGCGGTGCAGCAGTCGGAGGATGGACGTTCTTGATTCTTGTAGTCGTGCTGACTGGCCTGTCGTCCCGTCTTGCTCCCCAGACCTCTCCAATCGAAGCTTAAGCCTAAGGAACATATTGTGAGCCTCTGAAAGCGAAGACTGTACACACAAACTTACTGCATAGCCTCGAGGCGAAATCCAAACAGAAGAAAGGAGCTGGCGGCAGGCTGCGATGCCAGCGGATCACCTGCCTGAACGGCGCCAAAGTCGTCTTGAGCGAGCTCCAATCGCACGTCCGCAATCGTGATATCTACACGGACGTATTTCAGTTAATATACATGTTGCAGAGGAATTGTATACACACCGGTGACGGGTTTCTTGTACGGATTCTGGCCCTGCCCATCCATCTCCCATGCACCTATCTCATTCCTCCATTCCTTCAACTTCTCGGGGTGGTCCAGCTCCAGGGAGTTCGTGAAATCCGTGAATATGTTGCCATGCTCCGCGGCCTGATCGAGCGCTGCCTTCAATCGTCGGAGAAGAGATGCACCTGCGTCTGCCTATCAGCTGGCGGTGAGGAGCATAAGCGTCGTTACTTACCCAGGCCCACGACTTTTCTCCAATTCGAGTGACCGCAGTGGTCGTCGACAGTATCGTGGCGGCCGCCTGGGCCCATCTCCTTAGTACTCGCCGCTGCGCCGTTGACCTGTGACCATCCACGTTCAGGGCCTTCGCCATCCGTCTGCCCAGCGCCTCTGCTCTTCGCGAGATCGAACTCCTCTTGGCATTCCTCACGATGCGCAGCGATGTGGAATTTCGGCACGGCGAAGTCGATGGAGTCCGGGATGCGCCATGTCGGGTTTGCTTCGGCTCGTTTCGCTAGATTTTTGTTCCACTGACATGCGATATCGTACGACACGAGCAGCGAAGTGGTCTTGAACCGGTTGATAGCACTGAAGAATATATAGTCCATGTTGCAGTACCTAGTCGAATGAATATTGTCAGGCAACCTGCTGGCAGCAAATACGATCTGCTACGCACCTTTCTCCCTTCTGAAGGTCACCCAGACCGTTCGGCAACCAAAACTCGTGCCGCGCATCAAAGATCCCCCCAACGCCTGTCACCCGGAGGCCTTTCGAGCTCTTGAGATTTGCGGCAGTGAGCGCCGCAAAACGAGAGCACCCGCTCATCTGCGTGTCACCCTCAGCTCAAATTCACAGCAAAGTACGGACTTTAACACACCTCATCCTGGTCAATATTTGCAGCCACGTATTCGTCGTACTCGTCGTCGGCAACGAAGTACGCCTTTCCTGTGTGCAGCCCTGGATCCTTGGTCTTGGATGACCGCAGGCGATTCTTCATGCGAAAATTGGCGTCCATAGCGACTATAGGCCGATAAAGCCATCTTGTATAGAGTCAGTACCAATAACAAGACAGCAGAAGAGCTACTTACAATCGGTTGGATGGCGCTGCCTCCCACTCGTCCGGTAAATTGATGCCGGGCAATGGACACGCCGGACATTGTACCGCGAGCTCGCCATCCGCTGTTCCACCAATGCCGGTGGCGTCGTGAGCCCGCCCGCCCCGCTTCATCATTGTAATATGCCGCCATTGTCGCAGCATAACCATCCATGCGGGAAGACGATCCTATTGCAAGCGTCAGACGGCCTGTGAGCTGGAGAGGAAACAAACAGAACGAACCGGAAGGCGACAGCATCCAGAGTTATCGGTCTCCAGCTCGAGGCTCCGCCATGCGTCGTATCCCGTCAATTTTCCCGTGAGGGACAAGAGATGATACTTCTTGAGCGCAGCGAACGTCGCGGCGGTGTTGGGGTCAATAACGGTGGCAGGCCAGAGAGAACAGCGGAGTAGCTGCTGACGACGATGGATGCCGGCTGCACGGCCACAGCCGCAGAAATCGAGGTTGACTGTGTGAATTCCGTTCGTGTGGATGATAGTAAAGTCTTCTCGAGCGGCTTCGCGCTGACCACAGACGGTACCGGGGGGATGATTTAGTTGGATTCGCAAGCCGAGCGATGCCAACGACGCTCGTTCGAACATATTTCCGTTCCACCGCTGAACACAATCGATTAGTTTTCCGGGACAACGTTGACAGACTGCCACACACCTCAACCCGGTGCAGAGGGTTTCTTGAATGCTGCTTGATGGTACAGGGGACGCAAAGCAGCTCGCCCCCAAAGCAATCCGCGCATCGCATGCTCGGGACTACATCATCTGCGTTGCACTTGGGGCATTGCAGTGCAGTGGCGTACGCGCCCCTTCCTTCTAGGCGCAGGACCTCGTCAAGATATTGGTCTCGGAGCGGAATCCAAGAGAGCAGGGGGAAATCCTGTATGCCCATCAGCTTGAGTGTCTAATTGTCTGCAAGAAGACTCACCGAGTTCTGGTATCTCTTAGCTCGACCAAGGGCAACATCTGCCTCCGTGACTTGTACCACCTCTCCGCTTTCATCAACCCCTAGAATGCCTTCGTCGTATTCACGAGCCGTGCTGCTTCCATCGAATTCTGAGCCGTCGAGAAGAGAGACTTGGTCGTCTCGTGGCTGAGCGCGCTGCGATGCGGAGGAGTTGTCGGGGAGCGTCTGGGTGTAGACGCGTGATCGGATGACGGACACTGCGGGATTTAGACGACGTCCATCCGCAGAGGTCTTGAGCACCGTGGATCTCGTTCCGCCACCAGAGCTTTCAAAAAAGCCATAAGGCTTCTTCTTTGGCTTGGGCGGCATGGGGGATAGAGGAGAGTGCGAAGACGAGGAGATCTCGTGACCGTGTTCCGGCTGCAATAAACAGATTGCGGCGCACAGCCATATGAAAGTCTTTCATTTCGAGTTGCTGATCAAGGAGACATAGTATCTTAATACACAAACGTAGGTTCTACTTTACATTAAAAACAGCCTCGATGTCCGCTGCGAGCTCGTCGTATTTGGAAAACAGGCCCACCGACTCATGCCACCGTGCCTTTCGGCTCGCGTCCATTGCCGCCTTGCCCACGGGATCCTCCTCCTCAAACTCCTCCTCCGTGCGATGCCCATACGCAACCCTACGAAAGAGCCCGCCCGCTGTGTACTGCGTGATGGAGGCCCGGGTTTCGTTTTCCCCGATGGAAATATTTTCGTGGGGAAATGCCGCCGAGAGGATGTGGATGATGGAATGCGGAGGGAATTCAATGATAAGTTTTGCGTGGTGGAGGACTAGTTGACCGCCAGTCTTCGGGTTGAACTCGCCAAGTGATGCAATACTGCACCAGCCACTTGGAAGATTTGCTGAGTCCAGGTGAAGCTTTGTGAAGACGCGTGGCCCAAAGTTGAACGTCGTCGCCGCGCGTATCGAGTTATCGTAGGGAAGCTGAAGGTTGGGGTGATGATCCAAGATCTCGGCCATATTGGACTCGTAGCTCTTGTACTGCTTGGGTGATCCCATTGCGAACGTTGCTGTTCAGAAGCATATGAGCATGTAAAGCTGGCGGACATAGAGGGGTACGCACCGTTCATGAAACCGGACACGCGGTGCACACCCCGACCGCGACAGAGCTTCTTGACAATCGGTCGATTGCTCTCAGTGAGAAGAAGCTCGGCTGGCTCCTGCATTAACACAACGTCAGCTCCTGTAAATACGAAAACCACTACGACGCACCTTCTGTCCCCCTCCGTACGATATGCCCGTGTTCAACGCTGGATAGTCACCCCGTCGGTGGTATCGTTGGTCGTTCGATAGCTTGAGATCCTCCAATCCTTCAGCGAGTTCATCATACGCGCTGACGCAATCGTCGTGCCACGTCTCGTCCCCAACCGGTCGTCCGGCAAGGCTTCCGATGATACGGTCCTTCAAGTCCAGGATGGCGTGGTTGTCCCTTGATTCGCATTAGAAAACATGAGACGACAGCTAAACGAACAGCGACTCACCTCCCATTCCACGCAAAATACCGGTAGTTCATCCGTCGCAACTTCGATAACCTCTTGCGGCCCGCCCACAGTATGCCGCAGTCCTTGATCCCCACCCATCCTCCTCGGGCGTGCGGCAGCCTCTCCGCCACCACTCGAACAGTGAGCTTCTTCGGGGTGGAATATTTTGCGACAAGCTTGCTGCGGACCTTGTATTTGACCATGCGACATGAAATCCGAGTATTCTGTCGCAAGCGGTTGCGCCGCACAATCGCGTGCCGTTGCGCCGCCGATTTTGCCCCCAGATTCATAGCTGCATTGCCTTCAGTGACTGCAGGCAAAAGCGGTGGATGAGAGGGCTGGCTGCCATGGGACGGCGCCAGGTCCAACTCGTGCTGCGGCCCGTTGAGTTCAGGCTCGGCATTCTCCGCGGCCTCCGCGCGTTCGTACGCATCATCAATGAGGGCATCCAGATTGTATGGGCGGTATACTGTAAAAGTATTCCTGATTTACACAGGTCGACCAATATTCTATATTTCCTACACAAGTGGGCTGCTACTCTAGTAAAATATGCACAAGTTCATGCAAAAAAGCATTTGACAAGCGCAAGTTGCACCAGCATGCTGAGATATATGCACAGGAGCTATGACATGCAAAATATACACACAAGTCCCAGAAATATGAGATATGCACAGGTTATCTGGATCTATCAAAATACGCACATGTACCAGAACAGGCAAAATATACACATGTTCCAATGGTTCATTGAAAATACACAAGTAAGTATGAGCATGAGAATATACGCATGCTCACAAGAATTCAATATATGCACAAGCTTGAATGAGTGAAATTTCTCCTCATCAACCGATGACCAGAGTCAGAGAACTGGTCTGTTCAACCCCCGCCAGGTCCTTGCGGCGCAAATTCTCGTGCACCGTCCCCACGACTATGTTGTTGACCCAGCCCCGTGCTTCCGTCCGTCATTGTTGCCGCGCACCCTTGCCTTTGTCACACTATGTCTATGTAGTCTGTCGTCTTCACCACGACCGCATTGACCCAGCCCCGCATGCGCGTGCGTCTGACCTGCTGCTCCTCGAGGACGGTTGCATCACCTGCGACATGCCAACAGCGCGCAACTCTCAGGCCTCGCAGGCCTCTCAGGTGGTTCACAGCGTAGCATTGAGGGATGCAAGGCGCGACCATGACACTGCTTGTAGATGCGCTGACAAGCCCTGTCCCACGCTGGGAGGGGATAGCAACTGTCTTTTCGCATTTTCGACCAAGTCCTCGGTCACGTGACCTCAGCCTTGTCGCGCTGTAGTCAGAACACGTCCGCAACTCCCACGCTGGTTGCACTAGGCGCCCGACCCCGCGCTTATGACTTAGAGCATTGCGCCACACCCGCGAGCACAGCATTTCCCCCGTCGTCATGACTCCATCAGATTTCCATCAGACTCGCACAGCCCACTCGCACAACAGCCATGCCAGGCGCTACGACCCTCCGACGCTCCCACGCCATTCCGAGTACCTCCCCAGTTGCCTATTGTCCTTGCGACCATCGCCCAGTCACGTGACCGCCCTCCGACCCAGCGCCTATGACTTAGTGGATTCATGACCCATCCACACGCCCTCTATCAACACACTTGTCCGACCTGTAGCGGCTGAGCGCCTTGCGAACGATTCGCAAATCAGTCACTGCGACCAGTCGGAGCTATCGTCTTCCGATCAGTCGCGATCGGAAGATGTCACCCGACCACCGTTATCGCACCCCGCTCTTCACGCATTGTCTATTCTCACCGTCCCCAACGCTGTTTCCCACAGTCAACAACAGGGCGGATTGTTTCCCACTCCCACTCCCTTGTTTTTTGACAGCGCTGATCGTTCGCTCAACATCGTCGCCCGCCTCGCTCCTCGTCGTCTGACCTTTGCATGACTTGCTGTGAGTGGGCCGGTGCTAAGCACGGCAGGTACGATTCCATTTTCTAAGTTTTTGTGAATATCTTTATGTAGTTACTGTCACGGACATGTTGGGTGACTATATTGTTGTCCTCAATCTTTCATGACCTGTTAAATCGCAGCCCAACAGTATTACTTACAGCATAGATTGATTTACAACATGCTAGCTTACTTGATCAATCTTTTTTTGCCTTTCTCCCTCAGCTGCGTTATTTGTTGAGCACCTCCGAAGCGACGCACGAAGTAACGGGCTAAGAGATGCCTCCTCAAGCTCTGGATGACCAACCGTCCAGCACTCTCTTAGCTCTCCCTAGAGCCACTCGCACCGCCAAGCCTTTGGTGTCACTTGCTGCATGTCACCTGCTCCAGCGAGTCGTGTGAACGTGACCCCAGGTGACAATAACATCCTGCTGCTCACTCCAACAAATCTGCGACCCCTCTGACTTCATGACATCCATGGTAGTTACTGTTGATTTCCATTAGCACTGTGGGTATCACTGCGCAACAACTTCCTCAGCAACATTTGTTGGATATATTGTGACGTGCCAAGCAAGCTCAACGCTGTGTTGGCAACTTCCGGGTACTCCACAGTTTGTATGAACCTTATTTTATATACATGTAGCTGGCTCGTAGCTCACACTGTTCTCTACACGATTGTAACCCAATCAATCAATTCACCCTCTCGCCGTCCTTCGAGCGCTTCACACCCTCTTTTCGTAGGTCATGCGGACCTGATGACAAGCCCCGTCCCACGCTGGGAGGGGATATCGACCGTCTTTTCGCATTTTTGACCAAGTCTTCGGTCACATGACCTCAGGCTTGATGCGCCACAGTCGGAGCATGCCCATGCAGGTCGCACTAGGTGCCCGATCCCGCGCTTACAACTTGGAGCACCGCGCCACACTGGCGAGCACAGTATTTCTCATGCTGTCACAACTCCATCAAATTTCTATCAGACTCGCACAGCCCACTCGCATGACAGCCACGCCTGGCGCTACGACCCTCCAACGCTCCCACACCATTACGGGTACCTCCCCAGTCACCCATTCACGGTCCTTGCAACCATTGTCTCCGACCACTGTCCCGTCACACGACCGCCCTCCGACCCAGCACCTACGACTTAGCGGATTCACTACCCACCCATGCGCCCTCTATTGACACACTCATCCGACCCGTAACGGCTGAGCGCCTTGCGACCGATTCGCAACTCAGTCACTGCGACCAGTCGGAGCTATCACTTTCCAAACACTGGCGATTGGAAGACCTCTCCTCATGCCCACATCACCTGACCACCGTTATCGCACCCTGCCTGTCGCGCATAGTCCATTCCCGCCTTCCCTGACGCTGTTTTCCACAGTCAATGACAGGGCGGATCGTTTCCCGCGCCCACTCCCTTGTTCTCTGACAGCACAGATTGTTCGCTCGACATTGTTGCCCACCGTGCTCCTCGTTGTCTGACCGTTGCATGACTCCCACCCATTGTACGTACCATATGCTATGACACCGCTATCGTTTCCTTTGTCTTCTGACCACATAGCACTGTTCCGATCGGACTCGTACTGTACTTGTCGGAACGTATAAATAGTTGTCATGTACTCACTGCAATGCAAGTTTCGTTCCCCCCTCATCGCTCCGAGCACAATTTGTGTGCTGCCTTCATCATCGTATCGTATAAGAGTCAACATCGGTTGACTTCTCTCACGCCTTGCCTTAGCCTTTGCCTTTGCCTTCCGATCTCGCTTCTTCTCTTATCACTCTCATCTTGTTCCATCGTTGTCCCTTTGCCCGAGTCATCGATCACGGTTGTGTCTTTGCTTGCCGACATCGCTCGTCGGCGACTCTTCTTCCGATCGGTCGGAGCACTCGTTCTAGTTGTGAACACCTTTCTGACTGCGCGATCTCGATTGGAGCACTTTGTGTTTGATCGGAGACGGTCTACGCCTGTTCTGGGACCCCTGACGCTCACTCGCACACTAATTCACGACACCCCTGCAGCCATTGAAGGTTGTGTCTATTCTACTGCATACCACCCTATTATCTGGTTGTGTCCATCACCGATTTCCCCAACAACATTGTGCACTCCGTAAAACATAGATCCAACCATGCCCCAATCAATACCTGGCCGGCCTCGCTCGCAAGCTCGCGCAGGCCGCCAGGTATTGATTAAGGGCACGGTCTGCAGTTCAACCTCTAGGGCAAACACTTTTGAACATATAACTATTTCAGTCCAAGCAGTACTTTGCCTGGAGCATTTCCATATGCATGAATGGCAAGGTGAGAGACTTGAGAGGCTGTGAAAAATGTCCAGAGATAGTGTATATGGTATACATTTATATATCTAGTATCAATGGCTCTGTAGTCTAGTGGTAACTGCGCTATATTCATTGTGATTCAGAGATCTGGAGTTCAATTCTTGTTATAAACACTTTTGAAAAGATAAGTATTTGAGTCCGGGTACTTCAATAGCCGGAGTGGAGAGACATGACGTCAGTCTCGGATGCACTGTGCAGTGCATCCGAGACTGACGTCATTCCTCTGGGCCAAGCGTGGGAATTATTTACCGAAAATAGCAACTATGGAGGATTTTCTTCTGACTTCAGAGCAACTGAAATTATATGCATATCTGTCCTAGTTAGCTTACAAAATGCGAAATACTGTCTGAAACGGGAGTCTTTTGAAGAGTGAAGAGGGGGAAATGTGTTTGCTGGTGAGATTGGACTGAATGAGGGAGATCAAGAAGCGTGGGAATAAAATCCATAAAAGGAGACAAAGATGCAAGATTCTGGGGGTCCAAAAACCGCGACTGGTGCTGACATAAGCAACGATTCAAGGGAATCGTAACTCCCGACTATTGTACGCACCATACGCAACGACACCGCTATCTTCCCCTTTGTCTTCTGACCACTTAGCATTGTTCCGATTGGACTCATACTGTACTCATCGGAACATATAAATAGTCGTCGCATACTCACTGCAATGCAAGTTTCATTCCCCTCTCATAACTCCAAGCACAATTCGTGTGGTATCTTCGCCATCGTATCGTATAGGAGTCAACATCGGTTGACTTCTCTCGTGCCTTAGCCTTTGCCTTCGTCATCGCCTCCATCTTCCGATCTCGTTTCTTATCTCATCGCTCTCATCTTGTTCCATCGTCGCCCCCTTGCCCAAGTCATCGATCGCAGTCGCGTCACCGCCCTTTGACGTCGCTCATTGTCAATTCGTCTTCCGATCAGTCGGAGCACGCACACCAGTTGTGGATGCCTTTCCAACTGTGCGCTATCGATCGGAGCACTTTGCGCTTGATCGGAGACGGTCTACGCCTGTTCCAGGACCCCTGATGCTTGCTCGCACAATGATACACAACACCACCTCAGCCATTTAGGGTTCATGTCTATTCTTCTGCATACCACCCTATTATCTGGTAGTATCCATCAGCGCTGCTTGATGGTGCAGATGCCGATCGTAGATGAGGGCCGCACGCAAACTCGAATTTAGAATTTGTTGCAACCGTTGGGTGAGTGCGTTGTCACAATGCGTGGGCTCCCTCGTTTTTGCTCACAATCTTGGCCAGGACGTTGATACGCCTCCTACGCGTATGGCTACCGTTTGCGCATTTTCGATGCACTACAACACTCGCATAACTGCTCCGACCATCGCCCGACATCCCCGACTCTATTGTTCTCGCCCGTTCGCTCGCACGATAGCTAGCTGTGTAGCTGTTTGCCAACGTTCGCTCGCACTCGCCCACCGTTCTACGACGTTCGCCGAAGTCTCGCCATGCTCCCCCACACCCTAGGCACTTGCCAGCTGCTCGCCAACGTTCGCCCAAGGTCGCACCGACTCGCTATGCATCCAGGCATACTCGGACGACTCGCACACACTCGCACTCGACGTCGCAGCTTCGCCCGAGCATTCCTACACGCTCGCACCGTTCGCCCTAGCCAACTACGTCATCGCCGAGGTCGCACGACTCGCCTGAGCATCTAGAGCAGCCCACCGAACCTATAACTCCTCGGACCTCAGCCTTGTGTCACAACGATTAGCCCACTTCGCCGAAGCCCGATAGCGACCCCTTCCGCATTGTCGCAGCCGTTCGCCAAAGTTCGCCAGTACTCAGCGATCACAGTCACGCATGTCCGACCTTCCAGCGACCAAGAGACGCACCACACAGTCGCAGAATATCGAGCTACTGCCCAGCAGCATCGGAGACAATCCCCGAGCCCGAACCATCAGCGATCCGGATCAATGACCGCTTCTGATGCATCGCTATCGTTCCCCGAGTGTCCCGGAGACTTCGCCGAGGGTAGCACAGCTTTGGCGTCTAGGCCTTTGATATTCCTCTTCTCTCATTCGTTATAATATGCCAATGCTTCGCACGGCTTCGCTGACCACATCACACGATTCACGTAGCTACTCCGACGCATTTTCCCATGTATAAGTGTAGCTAGCGACGTCTGCATGCAATAGGAACTTCTCCCCCCAGAGACAGCACCTCAAACCTCGAGAACTATCGTCTTTCACCTTCGCAGCGCATCATTTAGCCCTTTTATCGACATCGACATCGCCTTCACCTTCGCAGCGCATCGTTTACGCACTTGCATATTGAGAACCTTTGCCCTATCGTCGCCCATCGTCTCCGACCCTCGCACATTGTGCCTGACCTTCGCCCCTCGTCGCCGAGTCTCGCTACGCCACCCCGAGACTCGCAGCACCTCTCACACCTTCGCCGACTCTCCTCCTCCTCCGCCGTCGCTCGCTACACTTCCCCAGTGACAGCTGCGACTCTCCGAGCCCTCTGGTAGACCTGGGACACACCCCCCAACTAAAACAGTACTACTCGACGTGCAGGATTTGGTTTTGTCATCTGACCGCCTGTCCGACGAGATTGGTCATCACCGCAGCATGATACTGCGAACTTTGTCTATTGTCAGTCCCGATACATGTCTGTTTCACCTCACACTTGCTCTCTACCATTGTTCTTCTGTCATTTTGATCCTCCAATCCTTGTTCTGTGTTTTATTCTAAACACCTGGAATTGCCTCTGGCCCGACTCTGACTTTGGTCTGACAGTCTGGTCCGAATCCGACTTTGGTCCGACTCAGACTCATTAAGTCCGACTATGTCAATTCTGCCCCATAGTTTGGTCTGCTTCTTTTACCCTCCTTCACCACATTCACTATATGTATCCTGTGTATTCTTTACTATCTACTGTCCCGTTATCTTTGGCTACGGGTGCTCATCACTGGATATTGATTGATCATTATATATTATCTAACTAATACAGGTAGGAGTTTCGGGGTACAGGTGGAGCCGAGCGTACCGCGACCTCCCAATCGAGGCTGATTGCTTAGAGCCTCCATACTGAGCAGCCATCCCTGAGAAGCAAAGAAGCAAGCTTGGAGTTCTATGGTAGTGCGAGGTACAAGCATGGCCATAGCACGTGGTCTATGCTCGCGGCCGATGCCGGCTGGACGCACGGCCAGCGCACTCTGCCAAGTTTTTCCTCTGATCTTTCTCCACTTGCCTTCGCAGCCGTATCTGCTCCTTCTCGTTCGCTTTTGCACCCTCCCTCCCTTTCCCAGTTCATTACACAGTTCATTACGCAGCATTCGGCCTTGGATCGGCCCACGTGCTGCGCCACTCCTTCTTTATCATGACTTATAACCTGCGACCCCAGCCCTGTTTCCCCAGTTATGGCTTCCCAGCACCCTTACGCCCCCCAACCGTGCGTGCTGGCGCCCACCCGCGCGCGCAGTATCTCTATCCCCCCACCTCCTCATCCCCCACCTTCCACTGGCCTGCTTCCCCTCCCGCAACTTCCCTTCCATTCCACGGCTCACCTTCCCTCTTCCGCCATCTCGCAGAACATAGCACTGCCGTCCAGCATCCACCCGCTAGCTCCAATCACCTCCCTCTTCTCTGACCCAGCTTGGGTCGTCGCACACGTGAGCCGTCGTTCGATCGCCATCGGATCCCACATGATTTCAACCTGGTTCATCTGCTGCCGCCCCAATGCCTGGCTGCATGTGGGGAGTTCCGTTGCCCTCTACCACCCTTCCAGGAGGCAGAATTCCCACCATCACGTGGTGCTGGGGCGTATACGCTCCGTCCGGTAGGTGGAGTTCTGTGTCTCGCCGCATGGCGGGCGAGGAGCCGCGGTTTACCTGCAAGTCCCCCACGAGTGGGCGGTCCTTCCCCTCGCCCTACGTCTACTGTCAGCCATTGCTCGCCCTCTCCTCCCGCTTTCGCTGGCACCCCTATCCCCGCGTTGACTCTTCCCCGCTCAGCCAAAGACGCAGCTATGCTGCCACCTTCTGAAGCCCAAGCGCGTGAAGGGCAGGGAGAGCAATGAGCACCGGCCGACCGGTGGTCGCCCCCCGCACATGGAGCGATCCGTGTTCCACAGCGACTCGTCGTCGTCGTCAGAAGGCTCAGCCGTGGTGGAGTTCACGGAGGAGTACGAATCAGACATGTCCGCATAGTTGCTATCTCTTTATCCCCCGCTAAACCACTTACTAAGCTTCCGTATTATTATCGGATACGATTCGGCTACCTACACCTGCATTCCGGTGCCTGGTCCCTCCCACCACACCCTTGTATGCCCATCCCTCCCCGTCGCTACTCATCTTGGCTTTCTTGTAGGAGTCTTTCGTGTCGGTCTGTCCTTATGGCTGACGCCCAACCCGCATCCATCCCGCACTTGCTTCGCACACTGTACATATCCCAATGCAATTACTCTTGTAAGCGCTGTGACTAGTCGATGATTCATCGACCGTGTGTTTCCCCTCCGCGCTTAGGCAAGAATATAGAGATATATTTAGACTTTAGAGCTGGGCCCAAAGTGGCAGTTCCAACAGGATGTCTCATACGCGACTTCACCGCCGCGCCGCCTGTGCTCACCTAGGGGCATCAATTAATGGACCGGTGTCCATGTCCCCTTGTGTAATTTCCCTGCATATAGAACCTGTGTTAATTGTGATCGCTCATTCGAACCTGTGTGCGTCTTTGCTGCGTCGAACACCTGGGTCAATTGCTAGGTTTATATGAGATGTGTAAAATAAATCTGTCAGACATTGCTTGCGTGTATCAAATACATATCCGACAGCCTGTGTCTATCTTGCCACATTTCAAACATGTGCAGATCTGAGTCAATATTCTGGAATACTTTTACAGTATACTTGCCATAAGATTGCAGTCAGGATCAACTACGAGGGCTGACTTGGGCAAGAGCGCGACTGCGTCGATTTCATAAGGCGAGAATATGCGTTTTGAGCGTGTCTTGGGTGTAATTAGCAAAGGCCATGCTCGCAGGGCGCGCCACGTACCGTCCGAGACATGACGGTGGTACGGCAATCGAAACGCGTCCAAGAGACGCGTTTCACGCGTAAAACAAGTCGGACACGGCACCTGAGAAAAAAGATCAGCACCAATACAAAACAACTAGCAAGGTAAAAAATATGGGGCGAGAAGTCCGGCGCACAAGCCCCGACGCATCACGCGGTCCCTGTCGGGCTCTCGTCATGATTTACCAGGGAGTTTGGTGAGCCGGGCGCAACATCAACGACTGGCTGCCACAGGTGCGGCAAGAGGACCCTGTCGGGTACACTGACATGCGTTGCCCGGGAGTTGCAGACGCGAAGGCGGCAAATGTGGGGAGAAAAGATAAACATAATATGAAGCGCACCTGAATGACGGCTGACCGATGCTGCAATCAATGGGAACAAATTTTGGTGGCAGTTGGTGGGGCGAAGGAAGTGGGAGGGGATGCAGGCGTCAACACGGCGAACTTCATTTAAGTGAAGGCAACCGACCGGCATTGCGGCTGGAACAATGTGCGCTCAAGGCCGGGTCGCCGGGCCGGCCACGCAAAAGAATGTACATTGAGCTATAGCTCCGTTGCACAATGGCGATAATTAAGATGAATATTTCCAGGTACTCGAGGGCACTGCCCCAGATATGCGAATAAATTTCAGAATTCTATTTGCACAGGTGGAAGTGGATGGACATGTGCGGATAGATGCAAGCCGTGCAAGTACGACGCGCTTGGACTAACATGCTCTTGCTTCCTTCCTCACACCAACCACCCTGTTGCACTCGCCTCCCTTCCATACACCTCCGTCTATTTTGAGCTCAATCGGTCTACATGCTTCTTCAGCCATGAAAACTGCGCGTACTACGACTACGGGATGCAGATATTACCAACGGTTCGTCCCATGTTCCTTGTCTTTGGCGCAGCGCTCTCTAACACGGGATCTCAAGCAAGCGAGAAGAACGAAAGGCTTATCAAAAACTCTACTACGAGGCCAATAAAGGGCGCCGCAAGCTCAGCAAATCTGCGCGCCAGGCGATGAACGGAAAGCGTAGGCGTGAGCAGTGCGGGGAGCGCAGGTGCGTGGCCTGTTCCATGTGAAGACTGAGAATTGAACTAAAGTTCTTCTTGGCAGCTCTTACAGTTGCACTATCTCCCATAGCGATCCAACAGACGATCCACGTCGAGACGCCGACGCAGAGGACGCGTTGGACTGCGACTGCGTGGCGCTCCGAGACCTTCTCCAAGACCAACTCGGCGAGGATGCATGGGTGCCGGAGTTCACCAGAACCGTACAGTCTTGGATCGACACCTACCTTGAAGAAGCTCACAGTATCATCACCAACGTGGCCGGCGCGGACGATCGCAGGCTCCATCACATCCGACGCTTCGTCGCGGGCCTCCATCAAGAGCAAGAACTCGCACAGCAAGGTAGAGGGGCGCGGCGAGCTGCGTTAGAGGACCTCAGGCTTGTGCTTTGGGGTCGAAGGTGCGTTGCGTTTCTGTCCCTACGCTCTCAATTAGCTGACGCGTATACAGGGTCAACACGGTGACCTTCTTCAAGCTCTATCATTGGTAGGCACACCGGCATACATGCATCGCGTATTTAGCCCTGTAAACTCCGTACACCCCTGCACACAATGAAGACCGCGCGGCGCTCGCATACCTTGTGTCAACTACATGCTCTCGCCGACCGCAGGACTCAGGCCTCGCTGCCACGCTCTCGTGAGCCCTGCGGATATGTACATGCTCCGGTCTGTGCTCGTCAATGCACTTCACAATTCTGCGTATGACCGTGCCGACTATGTCTGCAAACACCGATGCCGTATCCTCAGGGAAGCAACGTTGAATCTCCAGCCCAGCGAGTTTGCTCAACATAAGTACGTAGCCTCTACTTCAGTTATGCACGTTCCTAGAATATCCTCAGGCTGGTCTTTCTGGGCGCATCACGTAACCTTATCGGCGACAGATCCGTGCATACAGCTGGTGTCAACAGGGCGCCTCGTGCTCCCTGCTCTTTGTTCCCCAACACCATGTCCCGCATCACCATCACCGTTGACGTTCCCACCGACGACCTCGCCGACCGCCTCGAGAATTTGACCGTCAACTTCTCACCGAAGAAACCGGCTAACGTGGGGAACGGTGAGTGGTCCGCCTGCCGGACGGAAATACGGTGCCGATGCCGTTCCACCCTTAGCCTCATCCGCTAAGCCCGCCGCATCTGCGGCGTCTGCAAGCTCTTGTTTGACATCCGTCGATGGCACTATGCCCGATGACGCCAAGCCCGTCAAGTCCGAGCCGAAGGACGACGAGCAGGAGCCTTGGGAGGGAGAGACGTGGGCGGTTTTCAAGGCCCTCAAGCCCGGCGTGTATGCTGTAGGGTGAGTCTGGTCACATCGTCCGTGGTATCCACGTCGTGCTAACCAAAGCATTCAGCTCGGAGGAGTTTACGAAGGCCCGCGGACTATCCGCCTACGCTAGGTACGAGAAGTTCTCGACATACCGTGCTGCCCGCAAGGCGTTCGAAGAGGCGAAGCAACGGGGCGACACATGCCCGTACTCAAAGAGTTGGGATAAGAAATCGGAGCACGGGCTGCCGCCTCGATAGGCTGAGGTGAGTACCTTTTGTGCATCGCAGATCCAGTCACACAGGCTGACATGATGGATGTTCAGATGACACGCCATGCGTACTCGATCGTCGTTGTGGCTGGGCATAACATACAGTATTTCTCTCCCGTCGAAATGTACCCCGTATGATGTGAATACAGAGACCGTCGCACTTTTGTGTGCACCCTCCAGTCTTGCAACCGCTAGCAACCGTTAGACCAACCAAGCATGCGGAGCAAGATGGTACAATCTTCAGCGGAACGGTAACCATGTAGCCGATGTCAGCGCTGCCTTTGCCAAACTGGGTCTAGCCGGCGAGACTGAGAGCGGCATGCCATTGCAGAAAGGGCCAATTTCATTCGAAATCCAGCACCGGAGACGGAGCAAAATAATTGCCGCATGAACTGACTACCGGTATACGAGGAGCAACCGCCGTGCCCACGAATCTACCCTCCTGCCCTCTGCCCGTGTATTACGCTGTTGTCCGACGTGACCGACAGCTCCCCGCCGTCCGATCACCTGCCCATCGTCCCCCCTTCTCCACCTAGTTCGTGCCCTGCATCGTTCCTCGCCTGGTGCCAGCATGGCGAAGTCGTCGCAGCCAGGAAAAAAACGCGTGCGTAGGAAGCGCTCCTCCTCGTCCAAGGAGCCCGGACAGCGTGGGCGCGGTCGTCCTCCTTGGGCCCGCGGCACGAAGGACGCATTCCTCAGGCGCTGGCTCCCCGAGTACTGCAAGATCGCTGGCAGCAGGGGCCTGGCCAAGGCGTTCTATACGAAAGTCTCCAGGTTGTTCTACAAGAAATATGGCCCCGACTTACCCATCGAGCAAGACACAACGGAGCCGCTCGAGGACCCAGACGAAGCGGTGCTGGAGGATGTGTCGGAGTACGGAGATGAGGATGAGGATGAACGCGAACGGAGGGACGCGTTCAAACGTGAGGTTCACCGCGTGAGTAAAGCTTTGGATCTGTCAATAGCGAAGCACTCACATGTTCGACAGAGGATTTCTGCGTGGTATCCTGTCCAGGTACGGCAGCTGCCAAGGGCCGAGGCCTCGAGCGCGTCGAACGACACATTCACCGCGCTGCTTGAGGAGGTCGTCCAGCCTCCGCGTCGTCCGCAACTCATCCAGATGTACTCGAAGCTGTACTGGCCAACAAAAATAGAGCCACACTACCTGAAGTTGCGGTGCAAAGCCGACGCTGAGGCTGAGGTTGCCGCCGCTGTCACCGATCCCGCCGCCGCTCCAGCGTCCGCCGCCAACGCCACGGATCGCGCAGCCGCTACAGCGTCCGCTGCCGCCGTCCCCGACGACGACTTCCCCGACGACGACTACACCGACCGCCATGAGGGCGACAGCAACAATGACGAGGAGGATGGCGGCGATATTGGTGGGAAGGGCACGAATGGCAGTGCGACGGGCGCTGAGCGTGTAAGCGATATCCATCTGCGCATGCAAGCTGTACGGGAGATGTGGGCTTCGGAGGGTGATGATGTGAGGGCGGAAGTGAAGGCCACGGTCGACAAGACCCACAACGCCGCCATGGAGGACTACAAGGCAAAGTTCCTGCAGGTTCCATTGACGGATGAAGACCAAGAATGGTAAGAGCTCACTGTAGCGAAGCGTGGAGCGAGTTGCTGACTTGAGTGCAGGACAAGCGCGCACGCGTACATGTTCCTTCAACCTATTGTGGACATGGTTGCGGCCCGCTTCAACTGCGCGGCGTCGCTTTTCATGGCGGGTCCGGTGCCTTCGAAGGGCGGACATGTTGAAGTCCACTCGTACGTGCTAGAGATATCAGTGCTGAGCAATTGGCTGACACGAACCTGTAGCGTGCACGCCGGCAAGAAACAAGGCATGATTGATGAGCTCTGGCCACAGCATGACCGCGCAGCGTTCGACGTCGTGTCGCAGTCAATGGGTGGCTTTGCGCGGGCTGCGTTCGGTGAGCAGAGTTGACTTGCGTTGTGGTCGTGGCTGACTCGGCAATTAGCGGCGGATATTATTCGGATGGCTAAAAAGAGAACAAGCAATGGTGGCGGTGCCGTGCCCATCAGTGGACCCACGGGCGACTCCGATGCTCAATGCGACACGCACCATGCACCTGCCAGCTCCCCTTCCTCTACGTCCCAGACCGCGGCCCAGACTGCCACCCTGCGCGCAAACCAGGGCATCGACAGCAACACAGCTCCTCCCCTCACCTCCATCGAATCTAGCATCAAGCTTGGTGCTCAGGCCTCCGACTCTTCCACTCGCGAGACAACTCTACCCTCCCAGGCCCAGGCCACAGTGGCTTACGATCGCAGTGCTACCGCTTCAGACACAGCGCCTAGCACGCACGCGAGCCATGTGCTCGACTCAAACAAGTCGCCTGGTGAGTCTGTGTCCCGTCCGCGCGTACACAGCCAAACGGGTGACACGGCTGCTGGCGCAGCGCTCGCGACGGGTCAGACCGCCGAGCCTTCGACATCGCCCCGCATCCAACCTGCGTCGAACGCGCCGCGCTCCGCGAGTGCAGGGGGTGTGCGCGCCCGCGTCTCCCGCCCAAGCACGCCGTTGCTACCTGCCTTGTCCGCAGACGCCGGGACACGAGTCGCGAACGAGTCTCACACATCCCCGACAGCAGCGACGTCGCCAATCCCCATTCCCAACACGCCTGTCACCGACCCTACATGCACCTCCGCACCCGCTATAGCCCCGACTGGAATCCACGGCGCCCCTTCGACATCCACGTTTCCCTCGCACACCAATTTCGCGCTGCAGCCTCCTGGCGTCGAGTCCCTTGCAAGCCGTGGATGGCCGGAGCTTTTCGATCATGGCATCACGAAGATGCGCGCCGCTGACCTCGGGCAAGGGTGGCAAACGCTTGTCACGCGATTTAGCGGGTTTGAAGAGGCGATGGCGTTTGGGGAAGGGGTGAGTACTGCGTAGTTCTTTGTCAACGCATGACTAACTCATCGTCCAGCCTGGCGAGTCCTTGTCGCTTAGCGCAAAGCACCGCCCCGAGGAAGTCCGCCTGTGGCAGAAGGGCAGGCGTCCGTGGCACGACGGCAAAATCAAAGACCTTGACGTCTTCATGAACAAGTTCGAAGACTGGTGGCGTTCTCTACAGCCGGCCGAACGCTTCGACACCGAGGGCAACACCGTCGAGCCTTCCCCATCCATGGACTGGTCCGCAGTGTGCATCGCCAGCGCTAACGGACTGCTCAGCGTCCTCGCGGCCCTTCTCTGGTGGGGCATCGCTGTTAAGGACGACCGCGAGGACTATGCGTACGAGCGGTGGTTCACCGCAGTTGGCGACGTCTCGGCCGTCATATCCGTCCTGCAGAATGTCTCGGTGGCCCGTGCGTCGTCTGTGGAGGTCCATGCTGAAGATGCAGCACCCTCAAAGGTCACCAAGCGTCGTGCAGACGGAGCCGCCGCCGGTGCAAAGCCGAGGAAGCGTCGTTCAGAGGTCGCCAGCCAGGGTGAAAAGCCAACAAAGCCTTTCGTCGCACCCACTGCGGGGTCGAAGAAACGTTCTCGTTCCCGGTAAGTTGTCTTGTTCATCTGTGCATTTCTTCTTCTAACAATCTGTGCATTTCTTCTTCTAACAACCATGTCTTGCTACAGGAAATAGTCGAAAATCAACCTCTGTTCGTACGTCTCTTTTCCCAGACCCTATAGATCCATGAGTGCTCCCTACTCCGTCTCGCCTGCTTTGGGTCGCTTGCTTCGTGTCGCCTCCTTCGTGTCCCCAGTTATGCACAGTGTCCCCAGTCCGTATCACCGTAGTTTACTTATGTGGTCAAATGACTTATTCAACCCAATACTGATATGTTTTCTTGGCAAGCTTTGTGTGTACTGCTTGGAGGTTCAACTTGTGAAGTCTCTGAAATATCCTCTAAGTACAAAATTGGGGTGATCTCTATTGTGCCTGGCCTGTAAACCATGATTTCCTGACTGTGTAGCACACGATTTTGTTTCTATACTCTTCTGCAAGCAGACTGCTATTAAGTCAGCCTAGATTTTGAAACAGTTTGGTAGTTGTAGTAGGTGATTTACCGTGGGAATATGCAGTGGTGCCCAGACCCGGGGGAATGCAGTATCACTAGGGCTGTCCAAGGCAAACTGGTGTATGATTCCAGGTCATTTGCCAAGTCATGCCTCAGGAGGAACCAGCAAAGTATTTTCAGCATTTAATATGATTTATTCGGTATTTATCGGTATTTATCAGGGTGATTTCCGCTGGGAACATCAACCGTGAGAAAGAAAATAACGTCACGAGCGCTAGGGGAACTGCGCGGAATATTTTCACCGTTTTATTTCGCTATTTATTGGGATTTCCGCTGGGGCCATCAACCGTGAGAAAGGAATGCCATTCCGAGTGCCAGGGAACCGTGCAGAATATTTTCACTATTATATTCGATTTATCGAGTATTTATCGGTCCTAAATGATCGGTCCCCCTACACCCGTGGGAATATGTTACCAGGGCAGGCAGGTGCTCACATGACCTGGGCAATATGTGCGAAAACATAGTACCGCTGCTATTTTTAATTACAGCCCTACCGGTGTCTCATTATAATGGGTCGAGCGGTAGCTACCGCTCTTATTATTAATTAGACTACAGGGACTGGTGCGAGAGGATCGATGTTGGCGCAGGAAGAAGGTACGTCGCTTCCGAAATGTCGAGTGGAATCAGCGGGTGGCAGCCTGTAACAGCGAAGTAGGGCGAGCAGCCCATGCGACGACGAGTCGTCAGGCGCTCGGACCAAAACACAGTGTGCGCAGCCGTCGACCAGCAATTCTGCTCTCCGTCGCAGGACTTGTATAGGGCTTGTCGTACGTCAAAGTGTGCGCGTTCTACGATTCCATTTGCTCGAGAGTTGTAGCCACTGATGCGAATATGTCGGACGTTGTACTTCTTCGATAGGTAGTCGAGAGCTTTGACAAATGGACCGCCGTTGTCTGTAACGATCTCGCTGAGCGAACCCCAGCGACATAGGATATCTTCGAAGACCCAATCTGCGATGGCTTTGGCTGTCTCACGTCGTAATAGGCGAAACTCGGGGTACTGCGTGAGCGAACAGCGACCTTGAACGATGTAGCGAAAACCATTCGATGGTGGCATATGCATAGTGTCGACGTAGATCTTGGCGAAGAGTGCAGCAGGCGGTGCGACGGTCGGACGCATAAGAACTTGTCGCTTTTGACGTTGCTGGCAAATGAGGCAGCTGCGAACATACCACATGGTGTCGGCCTCGGACGCCGGCCACCAGAAGCGTTCCTGTATGAGCGATTTCGTCGCGAAGACTCCGCGATGTCCAGCTCGATCGTGACATTCTGCGAGTACTCGGAGTCGGTTGGCTGGCTGAATTACAAGCTTGTGTGCACCGTCGGGACTGCGGCGCCATAGGCGAGTGTCGTCGATGAAAAAGCGAGTCGCGTAGCGGATGAAAGTTGCTAATTCTGCGTCGGACATATGAGCTGGTCGTTCTGGGTTCTCGTGCCAATCGTGGACTGCTTGTACGCGTTCGTCGTGGGATTTCGCCGAATCGGAGCGAGGGACATCGTCGTAGCTGAGCTCGGGCACCTCCTCCTCACTGATTTCGAGACCGTCCTCGGTCTGCGAGAACGTAGCGAGTATCGGCGAAGGGTGGGTGGGTGGGGCGAGTATGCGCGATCGGAATGCTGAAGGCGACGGATAAATTATATGAAGGAAGCCGTGTACATTGTCTAGCCAATCGTCGAAGTCGTCGTCGTCGTCGGACTGCTTGGGCGATTCATTGCGATGTCTCGAGAGACCGTCGGGGCCATGGCTAATACCTGGTACGTGGCGAAGAGCGAAGTGGAATATAAGAATGCCTAGAATCCATCGGTTGACACTAGCACTTGGAACGAGGTCGGGATTCTTGAGCATTCCTTTGATTGCAGTGGCGTCAACTTCAACGATGAGGTTGCGAACACCTAGCAAATAAATGCGAAGCATGCGCAGCGAGCGAAATAGGCCATATATCTCGAGTTTCGGCTGAGAGAACCGACGCTCTCGGTCGTTCAACGTGATAGAACCGAATCGATTGACATAGCGAATCTTCCTTTTGGGTGTCTGGACGTCTTGAGCTAATATGTAGCCTATAGCGATGTAGGACGAGTCGACAGCGAGAATGACAGGATCGGGCGACTCATAGTCGATAGCGCGAAGTGCTGGCGATGCTAATAAAGCTGCTTTGAGGTCCTCTTGAGCTGCGATGTGCTGTGGGCCAAACTCGAACGGAACACCTTTCCGAGTGAGCTGAGTTAAGACATGCGCTCGCTTTGCGAATGAGTCGATGAATATGCGACAAACTCCGATGGTTCCTAGGAATGCGCGAACATCTGAGAGGTCTTTACATGGGCCCCAGTTGCGGATCACTGAGACGGTCGAGTCGTCGGGCCGACGGCCCTCAGGCGTACATCGATGTCCTAGGACGGTGAACTCGAGGCTGATGAGGATCGACTTGGTTCCAGAGAACGTTCCTCCAGAGTACTTCATGCGCTGCAATATGCGATTGACATTCTGGAAGTGCTCCCAGACGAATCGGCGAATCCCTGCGTTCTCCGGGATAGTTTCTGCGATGCCATTTTCGTCGGGGTACTCGGTCGGAGGTCCTTTGAGCGGTACGTCGTCGATGTAAGGGACTGTAATCACAGGAATCTCGGGCTGCAAAATATGCGTGACGTCGTCGTGGAAGATAGGCACTGAGTTTGTCCAACCCATCGGAAGGGTGACGAGTCGCTGGGCTCCAAAGGGCGTCTGAAATGTAGTGAGATCTCGAGAGCGTTCGTCGATAAGTCGCTCGTCGTAGCCAACGTATAAATCGAGGATTCCTCCGCATGCGCGACCACCAAACTGTTCGGCGAGATGCTCCGGCGTCGGGGGTACTCCAGAGTGTGCAATTGTGACGGCGTTGAGAGGCTCGAGGCTGTGTACGATTCGCAGCGACTTTCCGTCTTTCTTTGCGACACAAAACCAGCGAGAGCGATACGACGAGTTCGACGGCTCATAGGTGCCCGCATCCATCTTGCGACGAATGAGTGCACAGACTTCTTTGTAAATGCCAGGCGGAATCGGGATATTTCGCTGCACCCAGGGTGTATGCGGGACGACAGGGATCTGTACTGGGGGAAAGAACTCTCGCTTGAAGCTGCCTCGCTCGGAGTCATCCCAGGCGAATGCGTCGTTGTGCACCGAGATGACATGGTGCAGGAGGTCGCGTTCAGCTGGCTGTAGAAACGCATAGCACTCTTGGCGAGCGACGGCATCTTTGCGTTCTTGTGTGTAGCGTCCTGTGGGAGCAAAAGGCGTCGGGTGCGTCGGGAGATAAGGTAGTGATGCGAGCGGGTCTCCTCGGATGTCTCGAACGATGCGAAACTCTTCTGCGACTGAGCCTAGGATCGGCTTAACCTTCTGCGAGACGGGTTTGTACTTGCGCTTGGCGAATGTGGAGCGAGTGGGAAGGTCGGGGGTATCGAGCGATAACTTAGGCGAACTGGGCGAACAAATATTGAGCTTAGAATTGGAAGGAAACATTGGTTTTCTCGAGGCGATAGTCGGAGCGAAATCAGAAGACAATAGAGTGAAAGAGGAAGGAGCAGCATGATCGGGGAGTAAAGAGCGAGCGTCGGAAGCGGTCAAATAGGCGAATTGAAGCGAAGACTCGTCCGCTGAGTCGAGCGAGGTATATGCGATAGCGCGGACATTTTGGTCGTCTCCTTCTAGGATGAGGGCGACTTCTTCTCCATCGGCGAGATGTTCAAGCAGCGAATGTTGTCTCAGGTGGGTCTCGAAATCGATGCTTCCCTCGCGCGAACGTAGGCACTGTAGTAACACTCGTCGAGTTCGGGCAACGCAAGGTAATCGTCTGATCTTCATTCTTGAAGTTGCGCACGATGCTCTCTGTCAGCGCGTCGAATGGGCGACCAAGTAGGATGTCATAGGCGACGTTGCGGATGACATGTATCTGCAAATAGACAGTGATGTTCGCTATCTTCATGGGGACGTTGCGAGCTAAACCAAGCGAGCTGTCGAAATGTGTGTTCGCACTTTGAACGCGAATGCGAATCGAGGGATCGTAGGCGAGGCCGAGATGATGGCAAATTTCCTCAGACATAGATATGATCTGCGAGCCTGGGTCCAATAGACATTCGACTGTATCCTTGTTGTCGACGATCGCGTCAATCGAGCGAAGTGCTGCTGATTCTCGGGCGACTGTGAGGACTTTGGGCTCTTCGTCGGGTGCGAGATCCATTAGGTACGACACATATGGATCGTCAACGACTAAAACACCAGGCGGAGGGTTGCTGCGATCGGGTGCGATGACGCGAGGAGCGGGGACGAAGTTGGCGAAGGTTCTGGCTTCTGCTTGTGCGATAGCTGCCTCAGGCGAAACGACAGCTTCTGCGACTTCGTCGACGGTGGTCGTAGTGTACGTGACTTGCTCGTTTGCTGATCGGCGAGGCATTACGACGTCGCGATACTTAGCGCGAACCTCTGGCGAAAGCGATAGGAGTTCCTCAGGCGTGAGCGTGATCGAGTTCGCCTTCATTGAGCGAGCGAAGACTTGGTCTGCGATCTCTGTCTTGTGCACAGGTGCGTTCGTCTTATAGGCACCATCGCGTGTGTTCGCCGATGGTCTCGGTGGGTCTGCTGGGACGAAACGGGGCTTGACTGGAGCTGTAGTAGCGTCGCGCGCTTCGGCGAAAGGGTGCACTGGTGCTCGGGGAACTTGCGGCATATTTCTCGGAGCTGGAGCGCGAACATCTCGGGGAGCTGCTGGGACTTGCGCAGGCTTGGCGGCCGCAGGTCGACGAGAGGGCACTTCAACGCCGTCGAAGACCAGCTTGTACGACTCGCGCGAGCCTCGCAGTTCAGACAGTTCAGCTTCGAGAGCAGCGATGCGATCGTCCTTGGAGAGCGTGTACGTCGATAGCGGTTCGACTGCGATCATCATTTGCGCTTGGGCTCGCTGACCTGGGTTTCGCTTGTGCCATTCCATAACGCGTTCGCGGAGATAGTTGCCGACGATCGAGCTCGGAACGTAGGCGCCACTGGCTAAGATAACACGTCCTTCATGATTTCGCTTGACGTATCCTGTGCGAATGTCTTCGTCGACGGTGGGGCATTGCATTATACGGTGCTCAGCGATGCCACAGTAATGGCAGCGATTGTCTCGACGAGGAGCGTCGGCTGTCGCGGGCGAATTCGCAGTAGACGTCGCTGGAGTGATAGCGTTCGCTTGAACTGCTTGTGTGAGCGATCGGACGAGGGTAGCGAGTAGGTCTTCGGTCTTAACAGCTGGAGCGGATGCTAGCGACGAGCTGGCGATGCTGGTAGCGTCGGTGCGAACGGACGATGCTGCTGTGCCATGGAGAATGTAGTTGGCGGCGTCCTTGACGTCTGCGACGAGATACGGGTCTTCTGGCTCTTGGTCTGGTTTCTTGATCTGCAAGCGAGCATGGACGCGCTGCCAGAGCTCGGCTGGGAACGCACGAACGAACTCGCGCTGCTGCTGCAGGTCTGAGAGTCGGCGGTGACGAATTAGGTAGCTGGAGATCGCTAGGAAGTCACGATGGAACGTAGCAAACTCCTCGATTGTCGCGATGCCTCTCCGATGACGTTCGGCGACTAAGTGCTCGAGATCGGCGACGGAGTACGCCTTGTCTTCACTAGCACCTGGGTAGAGCTTTGCGACGGCTTCCTTGAAGTCCTTGTACGTCTTGGTCGCGTCGGTGAACTCTGGCATTGCGTCGAAAAGGTCGGCGACTTCGATAGGGACATAGCTCTGCGCCCATTGCTTCTTTACTTCACCATCGACGATGGCGCAACGCAGGAATAGGATCTCTAGGTCGGCGAAAAAGCGTCGTATCGATCGGGGCTGCTCGGGTGTAAACGTCGGAGCGGTGCGATCACCACGAGCGGGCATAGAGGGAGTAGCCATGATGCGACGGGGTTGGGGATTGATTGGAGTGAGTGGGGCTGTGGTAGCGAGTGGATTAACGATGGACGATGTCGGAGGTGATGCAAGACAGTCGGTGAGATCACGCGGTGGCGATAACTACTGTGGCGAAGGCGACGGGGGTGTGCAATCGGGTGTGCGACGCGATTGCGAGCGATGCAAAGGCGACGGTGTAGCGGATCCAGGGAACGGTGAAAAGTCTCCTAAAATTCGCTGAACCTCGGGGTCGCTGTCTGAGGCGTCGGGAAGGTTGTTGTGTGTTGCAAAAGGACTGGGAACGGAAGAGAAGAGCTCTCCTGGACTAGGAGGCCAAACGACGAAGTTTTGACGTAGTTCCTCTGCGAGTGACGTGACTCTGGTCGGATAACGATGCCGACGAGAGGGGGGAGTCGAGGATGAGCGTTCTGGAAGAATTCTGGTAGTGCCCCTCGCGGTGGGCTCCACAAATGATGACCAAACTCGTCGGACAGGCGGTCAGATGACGAAACCAAATCCTGCTCGTCGAGTAGTACTGTTTTAGTTGGGGGGCGTGTCCCAGGTCTACCAGAGGGCTCGGAGAGTCGCAGCTGTCACTGGGGAAGTGTAGCGAGCGACGGCGGAGGGGGAGGAGAGTCGGCGAAGGTGTGAGAGGTGCTGCGAGTCTCGGGGTGGCGTAGCGAGACTCGGCGACGAGGGGCGAAGGTCGGGGACAATGGGCGACGGCTGGGGGCGATGGGCGACGATATGACGAAGGTTCTCAATATGCAAGTGCGTAAACGATGCGCTGCGAAGATGAAGGCGATGTCGATGTCGATAAAAGGGCTAAACGATGCGCTGCGAAGGTGAAAGACGATAGTTCTCGAGGTTTGAGGTGCTGTCTCTGGGGGGAGAAGTTCCTATTGCATGCAGACGTCGCAGTAGCTACACTTATACATGGGAAAATGCGTCGGAGTAGCTACGCGAATCATGCGATGCGGTCAGCGAAGCCGTGCGAAGCATCGGCGAATTATAGCGAATGAGAGAAGAGGAATATCGAAGGCCCAGACGCCAAAGCTGTGCTACCCTCGGCGAAGTCTCCTGGACACTTGGGGAACGATAGCGACGCATCAAAAGCGGTCATTGATCCGGATCGCTGATGGTTCGGGCTCGGGGGTCGTCTCCGATGCTGCTGGGCAATAGCTCGATACTCTGCGACTGTGTGGTGTGTCTCTTGGTCGCTGGAGGGTCGGACATGCGTGACTGTGGTCGCTGAGTACAGGCGAACTTCGGCGAACAGCTGCGACAATGCGGAAGGGGTCGCTATCGGGCTTCGGCGAAATGGGCTAATCGTCGTGACACAAGGCCGAGATCCGAGGAGTTATAGGTTCGGTGGGCTGCTCTAGATGCTCGGGCGAGTCGTGCGACCTCGGCGATGACGTAGTTGGCTCGGGCGAACGGTGCGAGCGTGTAGAAATGCTCGGGAGAAGCTGCGACGTTGAGTGCGAGTGTGTGCGGGTCGTGCGAGTATGCCTGGATGCATAGCGAGTTGGTGCGACCTTGGGCGAACGTTGACTGACTGCTGGCAAGTGTCTAGGGTGTGGGGGAGCATGGTGAGACTTCGGCGAACGTCGTAGAACGGTGGGCGAGTGCGAGCGAGTGTTGGCGAACAGCTACAGAGCTAGCTATCGTGCGAGCGAACGGGCGAGAACGATAGAGTCGGGGATGTCAGGCGATGGTCGGAGCAGTTATGCGAGTGTCGTGGTGCATCGAAAATGCGCAAACGGTAGCCATACGCGTAGGAGGCGTATCAGCGTGTCAGACCGGAGTCAGACTCGGATTGGAGTGTCGGACCAGATTTGGAGTTGGACTCGGATCGGAGCATTGGACCAGAGTTGAACTCGGATCGGAGCGTCGGACCAGAGTCAGACTCGGATCGGAGCGTCGGAACAGAGCGTCAAAAAGAGTCGGACTCGGATCGGAGCATGGGATCGGAGTGTCAGACCAGAGTCAGACTCGCCAGAATTGGACTCGGAATAAAGCGTCGGACCAGAGTCGGACTCGGATCGGAGTGTTGGACCAAAGTCGGAGTCAGACCATAGTCAGAGTCAGAGTTAGGGGGAAATTGATGTGTAGATAAAACCTGGACAAAGCACTAAACGGAAGGCGTAGTATGCTCAGGCTTCCACACTCTGAAGGTGCAATGTTTTTCTAAGTCCTTCAGAATAAATTGTGTTGCCACACTGAAACACCGGGGTCTAATTCCGAGGTGGTCACGTGATATTGGACTTGCATCCTCCTCAAGCTCGGATCAAATTCAAAGCTTGGAAATGTAATACCAGATTAGTGAGCATGCACCACTCTGCCATACCACCTGATAAGGGGATTCACTTGGCTTGAACTCTATATTTCTGTATTAGGAAGGTAGATGCCACATTTGTAGTGGCTGGGGTCCCGCCACTGATGGCATCAACAATTTCCTCTTATGGGCTGATCTCTTAGAGCCTCCATAGACTTTGGCGTTGTGCCCGCACTGATCGGTTCTCCTGCCACGAGCGCGAGGCGCTTCAGCGTCGGGGGCTGAAATGTAGAGGGGAATTATTATAGCTCGGCATTGAATGATACAAGGAAGAATGCAGCGGTGATCCTCGGCAACTGAGTACAAACCCAAGGACAGCGTCGGTGGGGCAGGTGACTCGATCAAGCGGCGCAACGTAGGGAAAGATAGGCCTCCAAGGCGAGCGCGCGCGGCTTCAACAGGTCGCGGAGATGGGTCCGGTCTTTCGCTGGCAACTGTCATCGCGAGTAGGCACGGGCGGTGCTTACGCATGGCTTGCAATGGGCGGTCTAGGATCAGAAAAATTGCCTGCAGCGGGAGGGGAAGCTGATTCCAAAAGGAAGGAGTGTTCGGCGCGAGAGATGGCCTGCAGAGCTTGTCCGTGGACTGTATGCGCGACGCACTGTTGCTTGCGGACGGCGGCTTTTCTGTTGAGCGCGTCACATATCATCGGCGCACAAGCGCGGCAGTCGGCGATGGGCGTAGAGCATCCGTGAGCGCGCGCGACGCGTGTCGATAGGCCAGAATGATCGAAGGCGACTTCCTGTGTCGCTGGGGAATCAAGACACTTATGAGAGGCAGGGCGTGAGACGAAGGGGAAAGTCGCGACGAGCTAGTGGACTCGGACGTACTGATGCCTCTGCGCTAGATACCGCCCATCACAGCGCGCGCACGGGCCCGTGCATGTCCCTAGCTCACCCAAAGTCCACGCAGAGTCCACACTTCTGACGGCCGTACCGGAATCAAAATTAATGCTTCCAATTGAGAGCAAGAAAAGCCCGCAGGCGACGCACCGTGTCGTTTGCCTCCGAGATGGGCCTTGACACCGACCGCGCAGGCTTGAGCTTGCCTTGATAACGTCGACGCGCACCTCGGTCGGACTCGTGCAAGCAATCACAAGGCTCTTTGTCGAAGAAGCAACATGAGAGGAAGAGTGCGAGGAGGAGAGTGTGCAGGCGACATGACGGTTGAGGCCAGGTAGGGTGCTTTGATATAGACGCCCGCGTACGCACGTAGCTGCGGTTCGCGCACGGTGGAATCCACGCATTGAAAAGAAGAGATTGAAGGCTATGCATGGGATTTGGATGGAACTGGGTAGAGAGGAGTGGCATATAGAACCACAAGAGCGACTCGGAAGCGTAAACAAGACAGCGAACAGCAAGGGCGACGAAAGTGCGTATAGCACATCGAACACAAAAACATAACATAACATAACACAACAGACAGACTCACACATCTCCGCCATGTGCCCTCGCGCACCTCGCATTGGGGTTCTTCTGATGCCGTCTGACCGCATCCATCCTGCTGAAAACCTCCTCGCACCCCCGGCGCCCGCACACGAACTTCTTCCTACCCCCCTCATGCGTCTTAACATGTCGTTTCAAATACCACGTGCGACCGTTCTCCTGCACAAAAGGGCAGCTCGGGCACCTCAGCGGGGGCGGGAGGTGCTTGCGTCTGGCTGGCAACGAGGTACTCGAGGCGATCGAGGATCCCGGGGAGTGAGCTGGCGGGCGGGAAGGTGGAAGGGGCAGAGCGCGGGGTGCGAGGGACGGGGGGTATGAACCAGCGAGGACTGTGTGTGCGCCTGTGTAGGTGCGTTGCTGCTCGCGGAGGTCGGTGGTGGTGGTCAGGAAGGGGAAGCTCATGCGGTGGCGGTCGTCGTCGGCGGCGGGCCCGAAGCTCCGATGGGCCGCGCATCACGTGACGACAAAGGGCTGGACAGTGCAGTGGGCACGAGAGAAAGGTCTGCCGGGATCACGGTGAACATCTCGTCGAGTTCGGGGGACGTGCTGGACCTGCACAAGCTGATCAGTTAGTCATGATGATAAAACAACGAGCGATGCAGAACACATACGACGTCGCCGCGGTTGGGCTGAGAAGCAGCTCTGGCGCATCGTCGCGTGCATTTGATGGAGTGTAAAGTGTCGTCCAGGGTGTCGAGGAAAGGTCCTCATACGAGGGCAGCACTGAGACATCGTCAAAGGACACCACCGACGCTGCCCAAGCAGCGAAAGTGTCCGTCTCTGAGAAATCCGTGGAGGGTTCGGCAGGATAATGGATGATGGTATGCATGGTATCTGGAAGAGGGGATTGAGTGAGGCTGGGGATGGTGCATAGTCAGTCGGTGCACTTTATATATGCGCTCCCCGTCTCCCAACACGCGCGCCATATTACCGGCGCGTGGCTCATAAGAGCACATCACCACAAAAACTTTTTCACGCAACGCAAAGCAGGGGTCGATCGCGCATTGCAGGCGAGCGCGCGTCCTAGTCCCAGTCACGAGTCGCCGCGTCCGAATGCACGCGAGCGGGGGTGTGGGAGAAAATGGTTCCGAAACCGGACGGACGATGCAGGGCAGCGGAACCACACACCGTGTGCATGACGCAGGGCACGACCACTCGGTCGGTCGAGCGGTCTCGATTGAGCGTGCGGGTTGCCGTGGAGCGGTCCGGGGGAGAATGGGACGGCACGACCGGTGGGTGTGCTGGCGGGCTCGGGCGTCCAGGCGTCGAGGCTCCAGAAAAAGCGCTTGGAGAGAGAGCGGAAGCGGAGAGTGCATGGGGCGTTGGGACGCGAGAGACGGCCAGACAGATGGCCAGCTTAGACTGCATGCGCGGCTTGCCAGATACGCTGCGGCTGCCGGGCGCGTCATGTGCGGTCTGCCAGTGGATGCTACAGGAGAATCTGCACCACGGAAAAAACTTTCACATGCAGTGCAGCCTCGGTTCCTGGGCTTCGGTGGCTGTGTCCGCCTCCCCGATGCAAGGAGAAGCGTCGCGACCCGGAGTCGTCGCAAAGGCGGATGCTCGCCACGCTGTAGAGAGCAGCAGCAACGCATCTTCGGATCGGGCCTTGGCAGAGACTGGAGGCCGCCGGGCAAGCACTGGCCACTCGGTAGTGTCAAGATTCGCGTCAAGGAACACACAAAGAGCCGCCCAAGTCACCGACCGGACCAGAGGGACGAGATGAGTGAGAGTGCTGTGACCAACAGCGCAGGCAGTAGATTGCGTACGGTGTAGACGAAGTGAACAGTCTGAAGAGTAGAGAGCGAAATGCGAGTCCTTATATACTAAGTAAAGCCAAACAAGGGTAAACAAGAGAATAATAGATAGCGGAACAATAAGGGAGGAACCATGACAATGGAGAACAATCAGAAGTGAGAACAATAGTGTGCATAGCCTTGCCATAGACCATCATGGAAGGGTCCGGAAAGACCTGGATCAAGGAGAAGTCTGGATCATGGTCCGTGATCGATGATGGGTGTGAATAGCAGTCAAGAGAGTCGAAAGAAATGGAGCGATTCATGACATCACCCCCTCTCTAAGACGCGCTTTCTCCTGGAGCGCATGATCAGCTTGTAGAGCATCAAAATAGATGAGTCCACGTAGCGCAGGAGGGCGAACAGCCCGCGGATGGTCCTTGTAGAACTTGGTTATTGCTCCGGTGGCATTGGTCATAGCTGTCCGAGGGAGCCATTGATTCTCGGAGTCGGGATAACCAACCCACTTGACAAGGTATTGAATGCCACGCTTGTTGGGTGTGAGTCTTGCGTCTAGGACTGCTTCTACCTCGTACTCCTCTTCAGCATTGACTATTTCGGGCGGTGGTGCAAGGAAGTTGGGTCCGTGAGCCGAGGTTTCGACGTAAGGAGTCAGAAGGGATGCATGGAATACAGGGTGGATTCGCCAAGTGGGGGGAAGCTTCAATCGATAGTTCACTGGCCCGATGATTTCAGTGACTGCGAAAGGTCCTACACGTCGCGGTGACAGCTTAGCTTTTGGTTGTGTCGTCTTGATGTGTTTCCCATCTAACCATACCCGATCTCCCACCTTGAAGCGTACACTGTCTTTGATATGGTCGGCATTGTTGCGTTTCATAACCTCCGCTGCAGAGCGTAAACTGACTTCGACCTCCGCACGTACTTGCTCCATGTGTTGAAGGCGTTCTTCTACTGTAGGAATGGTCGACGTAGAGTGAATGGGGGGTATGGCATGAGGCGTATATCCAAGGAGCATCTCGAAGGGTGACTGATTCGTGGCGCTATGAACCCGATGGTTATGCGAGAATTCAGCAAAGGTTAACCACTTCACCCAATCATCCTGTCGATAGTTGCAGAACACTCGTAGGAACTGCTCCATCTCCTGGTTGACGCGTTCGGACTCGCCATCTGTCTGCGGGTGGTAGGCTGTACTGAGGGCCGACTTGATGCCTAACTTGTCGAGTACGCCGCGCATAACTTTTCCTGCGTACTGAGGTCCGCGGTCGGAGATAAGTCGATCCCAAAGGCCGTAATGACGGTAGATTTTGTTGAAGAGAATGTCCACCGTGCCATCGCTTGTGATTGTCTTGTTGCAGGGTGTGAACGTGACGTGTTTAGTGAACCTGTCGACTATGACACAGATTGAATCGAATCCGTCGCAGGGTGGGAGTTCAACTACAAAGTCCGAGGTGATGACTTGGAATGGTCGACTGGGGATGGCGTTCGGGATGGTCTCAACATGTGTTCGATGATTCTGCACCTTTGTTGCTTGGCAAGTAGCGCAACCGTCGATGTAGTCACGTATGAAGACTGACATACCGGGCCACCAATATTCGCGTCCAACTAGTTCATGTGTCTTGTGGCGTCCTGGGTGTCCTGCTGAAGGGTTGTCGTGATGCATCCGAACAATGTCACGTCGCAGTTGATCGTCCGCAGGGACGTAGACTTTTCCCCGAAACAGGACCAGTCCATCTTCGGTGTTCCATTCTTCTAGGTTCTTTGTTAATGATCGAGGCCCATTGCCGAGTATGACGTCGAGAGCCTTGACAACTTCTATGTCCTTGGTCTTTGCTTCTCGGATGCGACGTCGGAGGTCGTGATTGCCAAGGGAGGTGACAGCGCCAGGACGAGTAGCGCGGATGCGGAAAAATTGAGGGTCCAGTAGTACTCGTTCCGCGTTATTGTCCTCCACCCCCTCTCTATGGTCAGGTCGCCTCGACATGGGATCCGCACGTTGAGAGATTCCTGGTTTGTGGATCAGTTCGAAGTCGAAACGTGTAAGGAATAACGCCCATCGAGCTTGTCGACGACTCAGCTTCTGGGCAGAGCGAAAATATTCCAAATTCTTGTGATCCGTCCAGATTTCTATACGATCTGGAGCGCCTTCGAGGTAGTGGCGCCAAGCTTCGAGGGTGCGAATGATGGCCAGGAGTTCTTTGTCATAAATGTCGTAGTTGCGTTCTGGGTTGGAGAGCGACTTGGACAGATATGCGACTGGATGCCAGAGGTTGTCGTCACCACGCTGCGAGAGTATGCCTCCTGTTGCGTAGTCCGAGGCGTCGACTTCCACCAAATATGGTTTGGTAGGGTCAGGCATGACAAGGACGGGAGATGAGGTGAACGCAGCTTTGAGGTTATTAAAGGCCTCTTGGCATTCGGTTGTCCAGTTCCAGGCGTAATCCTTCTTGGTTAGGGCAAACAGTGGGTGCGCAATCTTGGAGAAGTCACGGATGAAACGCCGGGAGAAATTCCCAAATCCTAAAAAGGATTGGACGTCTTTCACCGTTCGTGGCGCTGGCCAGTCAGCAATTCCAGCGACCTTGACTGGATCCATAGCTAAATGATCATGGGAAATGATCAGACCAAGGTACTCGACTGAGGATTGTTCGAAGGTGCATTTCTCGGGTTTCAAGAACAAGTCGTGTTCGCGAAGTCGTTGCAAGACTTGTCGTACCAGGCGGCGATGTTCTTCAAGGGTGTCGGTGAAGATAAGAATGTCGTCCATGTAGATGATGACTTTGCCGAGGTCGATGAGGTCCTTAAAGAGTTCATTCATCATTGCTTGGAACGTGGCGGGTGAATTCATGAGGCCAAAGAACATCACCAATGGTTCGAAGAGTCCGCGGTTAGTTTTGAACGCCGCTTTCCATTCGTCGCCTTCCTTGATGCGTACATTGTTGTAACCCCAGCGGACGTCCATCTTGGTGAAGACCTTGGCACCCTTGAGCTTGTCGACGATTTCAGAGATAAGCGGCAGCGGGTATTCGTTCTTGACCGTCCCCTTGTTCAGTGCGCGATAGTCCTGAACTGGTCGTAGCTTGCCATCCTTTTTCTTAACAAAGAAGAATGGACTCGCCATGGGAGACTTGGATGGGCGTATGTAGCCCTTCTCCAGGTGTTCATTGAGAAAGGTGTCTAGTTCCACTTGCTCAGCTGGCGACAACGGGTAAACCTTACTTGGTCGTGGTTCAAAACCGTCCTTGAGGTCAATGGCGTGGTCCCATGAACGGCGTTCCGGAAGACGTTCAGAAGAGGTTTTGTCAAAGACATCGCGAAAGTCTTGGTACGGGGGCGGAACTAATTCCTCAAATTCCTTCTGCACTGAAGGTCCGGCAGCTTTTTCGGCGAGCTTTTGTGCGTTCGTGAAAGCTGCTCGTACGTGCACCGGTCCTGGTTCGACAGGCGGGGGAGTGAACGGAATATCGAAGGCGGGTAACACACCAGCGAGCTGCAATCCGTGCATCATCCATGCATGTTCCATGGTGAATCGTTCTTCATCGTCTTCCGTGAACAGGGCGCCGAGCGTTGGGGATCGCGTAGTGCAAAGACGTACTCCATGGACACGACGAGCTGGAACAACGTACTTTGGCATTGTTGGTGGAGGTGGTGGAACTTCACGGCGCGGCCTGGTAGTAGGCCGTGGGGCTGCAAGCGGTTTGGAAGTCTGTCGTTCTGTGCGTGTTGATAAATTCTTGACCGGTGGTGCGTGCAACTTGCAGGATGGTGGGCAACGAGTCATGTCGACGCGCTTTTTTCGCCAGTCAACTGCCGGATTGTGAAATTCCAGCCAGTCTGTGCCAAGAATCATGTCGTAGTCGCCGATGTCGGTGAGGAAAAACTCAGCTTCTTCCTCATGATAGGATGTTGAGTCCCTGGCATAGATGCGAATTGTCTGAGTTGTCGAGTAGCGTACCCAGCCCATGATGTTTTCGGTGTTATCGACATTGCGAACGGGGAATGGCCGGGGTAAGGGTTTCAAGGGAAGTCTGTGTTCAGTGGCAAACTTGGGATGAAGGATGATTCCTTCTGCTCCGCTATCGAGCAGAGCATCGGCGTCGATGAGTTTTCGTGGTTCGTTGAGTCGTAGCTGAACTTGAAGGGCGATTGAGGGTGATTGCCTGTTGCGTGTGACAGCGGACATGTAGATCGCAGAGGGGTACGATTGCTCACAAATGTCCGATGAAGAGAGTACAGCATAACGATTCGATGAACTTAACGAAAACCTTGAGCCACCCGCGGACGACGCGACCGGGGGGCGCTTCAAAAACCCTCTACCATGTCCTTCAGGAAGGCCTTTGCTTCCTCTGCTTCGTCTCCTTCGAGTCCCTTGAGCTGCGCAGTCAAGTCTGAGATGGCACGGGTGACCGGTGGGATCTCTGCTTGAGTGGTCGTGGGAGCTACTCCCGGCGCCGGGCCGGTTTCTATTGCTCGGACCGTGGTAGCATTGCGCGGGTTCAGTGGGCAATTGAACGCGATATGCCCAGTCTGACGGCACCTGAAGCAGCCACCTTTCAGTCGCAACTGCTCGCGCTCTTGATCCGAGAGCTTTGTGAGAGTCTGGGGGGAGGTGGAAGCTGCGGCCACACGTGCGCGAGTCTTTGGCGTGGTGGGCGGGGAAAATGAAGTCCTGGCAGGGCGCTTGGTGGCTGCCATCATGCGGACGCGCTCGATGTAGGCAGCATTCCTGTCCATTGCCTTCTTCTTCCACTGCTCCAATGTCACTGGGACGGGGTCTGCGCGAAGACAGTCGTCGAGAAGTCCGGAGTTCAGTCCTTTTTTGAAGAAGTAAATGAGGGACTCCCCAGTATACTGGGTCCTAGGGACCAACGTTTCGAAGTCCGTGATGTACTCCGTGACAGTTCGCGTGCTCATCTTGAGGTGATCAAGTTCGGCGCGGGCGGAGTTCGTCTCATCGAGAGGCGCGAAGTCGATGTCAAAACGAGCGAGGAGTTTGGCGAATGTGTCGTATTTACGCTGGTGCGTGCTGCTCTTCGCGTATGCCTCGTCGTCGTCGAGGATCTCGTTACTGCGCGCCTCAGCCCACTTCCCTGCATTGTCTCCTTGGCAAAGATCGAGGAACAATGTGATCTTGTCATCATCCGTCACGTACTTGGTGGCGTTGCCTCGCAAGAACATGCGGATGCGCGTTTTGAAGTGCTTGGACATGGTACGATCACCAGTGAACGGTGTCGGCCTAACACCGATCTCGCCTTTGGCAGGGGCCGAGGTTGTCGTGGTCTGGTTACTCATGATGGTGGGCGCAAGTGGGATGGGGGTAGGGACACGAGTTGGTGGTTGCGTGGGTACGGGAGTCTGGGTAGCGGATCGAAGGGTATTCGAGCGTAGGGCCTGCTGAACAGCAATGTCGCGGGAAACTATGGCACAGGTGGCGAGCTCTTGGACTGATAGTAGGCGATTGTTACTCACCCAGAACCACCAATCTTGCGTAGGCTCACCAACTCGTGGCTGCCAATATGTTGCTCGGCGAGAGTGGTTGCGTAGCCAAGCGTACCACTTGTTGGTGCGTTGATCAAAGTGGATGCCTTCCGGGACAACTGCGGGTGTGGTGCGGGGAGCAGGTGGGGGTTCAGGGGACTCGGGACTCGGAGTGCGTGACGGGAGTGGTGTGAGCGATGGTGTGCGATTGCGGGTGTCTTGGCGATGTTCCCGGTCTGCGCGGATGTTCCGAAGATAGCGGTGAGCCTTCGCAAAATCAGCTTCTTCGACGTCTGGGAAATCTTCCCTATCTATGAACCACCAGAAGTGACCGTGCTTGTCACGATCAACGTCAACGGCGCGTGGTTGGGACTCTGTGACAATGAAGTAGGTCCCAGGTTTGCGTCCTTCGAAGATACCTTCTGGGAGTACAAGCGATGGTGGATCAATGGTGCAGATCTAGAAGAAATCCGCCGCAACGGGGCGACGGGGGCGAGGCTGGGGAATCGAGGGTGGGGAAGGGCGTGTGAGGCGACGGAGTCGTTGGGCGAGGGAGATCGTGGGTTCAGGGCTTGGAGCGGGTGTGGGTCGTCCGCCAACAACAAAGTGCACTGGGTTGGAGCGAGGGTCAATGTACTGATCGATGGGGGATAGCTGAAATGGTTGATGGTACGCGTACTCCGTGGTGTCGAAGTTGTACCGATTTAGATCAACGTCAAAGACTACCTTGATGCGGACGTATAAGAAAACGCTGACCGCACTGTGGTTCCAATGCCACTCTGCTATCAGAGCCCACTTTCCGTGTATTGCCCAAAGGTCCTGTTCGCAACGGTCACGGACGTTGAGGATGTAGTTTGAAGCGTTGGCAAGATCAATTGGTTGCGGGAGATGTGGTTGATGATCAAGGTGATAAGGGCTGAGGTACCTCTGCTGATATATCAGCCAGCAAGCGTGGGAGGCCGTGGTGTCAATGGAGGTTTTACGTCGCGTGGACGGCAGAGATGAGAGTGATGAGAGAGATGAAGAGGTGAGGTGGGCGTAGGAGAGACTGTTCAAGTGTCAAGACTCGCGTCAAGGAACACACAAAGAGCCGCCCAAGTCACCGACCGGACCAGAGGGACGAGATGAGTGAGAGTGCTGTGACCAACAGCGCAGGCAGTAGATTGCGTACGGTGTAGACGAAGTCACCAGTCCATGTAGTCTAATTAAAAATAAGACCGGTAGCTACCGGTCGGACCATTATAATGACAGACCGGTAACGATTTGGGGCGACGCACACAAAGTCACGTGACTTATTAGGAATAGTAAAAAATGTCATGATACTACTGGGTGCGGAAAAATCGGCAAAAATCGGCGAAAATGGTGAAAAAATTTAGTCAGCATCGGTTCCCACGGGTACGGGACAGAAACGAATCATTTTAAATGCTTCCCAGTACTACAGATAGCCACCCGTAGGGCTTGCAAAAATAGGGATAAATAAGGTAAAATCGGAGTATACTCGGGAGCACCGATTCTCAGCCGAACTCCATTCCCACGCGTTGAAATACTCCCACGGTCCCATAGAATTCCATTTTTCATTGTTTGCGCTAATATATAATCCTTTCCGCAGGCCTTTGATAAATAGGGATAAATAAAGACAAATCGGAATATATTTTGGGGCACCGGTTTTCAGCCAATATCCACTCCCATATGTTGGAATATTCTCACGGTCCCAAGAAATTTCATTTTTGATTGCTCGCGCTTGTATATAATCCTTTCCGTAGGCCCTGGGAAAATCCATTGAAGACATTACAGTATATGTATGATGTAGACTTAGATGTTGATGATATATACAGACTGTTCTAAGCTCAGTCTATTGAACTGTGAGCTGGACGGAACCACAGACCGAGAGAGTATCTGATAAGGAATATCCTGCAGTAATGATCTTCTTTACCTAAGCTACCAAAATTTGTACATAGATAGCTCTCAATACTTTAAGACTTATAGTAATTTTTCCATGACCCAAGCCCCCCTTCAATTCTTCTCAAACACAATTTCTTTAGTATTTATGCTGTTGGAGTAGTATTGATACATACATTTTGACTACTTATGTACACATTTGGCATGGTCTGAGTGCTGTAGACACCCATTCAGAGTGCATCTAATATCTACCAATACTTTTCATATTTACCATCTTATTCCTTGAAGCCATGAGTAGGCTGCATTCAACACATATATATTCATTATTTATATGTTTTAGCCCAAAACAATGGAGTATGCTGAATAGCTCTTCCAGATGTTGTCCATAAAGAAGAGCTATTCAGCATACTCCATTGTTTTGGCTAAAACATATAAATAATGAATATATATGTGTTGAATGCAGCCTACTCATGGCTTCAAGGAATAAGATGGTAAATATGAAAAGTATTGGTAGATATTAGATGCACTCTGAATGGGTGTCTACAGCACTCAGACCATGCCAAATGTGTACATAAGTAGTCAAAATGTATGTATCAATACTACTCCAACAGCATAAATACTAAAGAAATTGTGTTTGAGAAGAATTGAAGGGGGGCTTGGGTCATGGAAAAATTACTATAAGTCTTAAAGTATTGAGAGCTATCTATGTACAAATTTTGGTAGCTTAGGTAAAGAAGATCATTACTGCAGGATATTCCTTATCAGATACTCTCTCGGTCTGTGGTTCCGTCCAGCTCACAGTTCAATAGACTGAGCTTAGAACAGTCTGTATATATCATCAACATCTAAGTCTACATCATACATATACTGTAATGTCTTCAATGGATTTTCCCAGGGCCTACGGAAAGGATTATATACAAGCGCGAGCAATCAAAAATGAAATTTCTTGGGACCGTGAGAATATTCCAACATATGGGAGTGGATATTGGCTGAAAACCGGTGCCCCAAAATATATTCCGATTTGTCTTTATTTATCCCTATTTATCAAAGGCCTGCGGAAAGGATTATATATTAGCGCAAACAATGAAAAATGGAATTCTATGGGACCGTGGGAGTATTTCAACGCGTGGGAATGGAGTTCGGCTGAGAATCGGTGCTCCCGAGTATACTCCGATTTTACCTTATTTATCCCTATTTTTGCAAGCCCTACGGGTGGCTATCTGTAGTACTGGGAAGCATTTAAAATGATTCGTTTCTGTCCCGTACCCGTGGGACCCGATGCTGACTAAATTTTTTCACCATTTTCGCCGATTTTTGCCGATTTTTCCGCACCCAGTAGTATCATGACATTTTTTACTATTCCTAATAAGTCACGTGACTTTGTGTGCGTCGCCCCAAATCGTTACCGGTCTGTAATTATAATGGTCCGACCGGTAACTACCGGTCTTATTTTTAATGGTCCTACAGGTACGCCCTGACGAAGTGAACAGTCTGAAGAGTAGAGAGCGAAATGCGAGTCCTTATATACTAAGTAAAGCCAAACAAGGGTAAACAAGAGAATAATAGATAGCGGAACAATAAGGGAGGAACCATGACAATGGAGAACAATCAGAAGTGAGAACAATAGTGTGCATAGCCTCGCCATAGACCATCATGGAAGGGTCCGGAAAGACCTGGATCAAGGAGAAGTCTGGATCATGGTCCGTGATCGATGATGGGTGTGAATAGCAGTCAAGAGAGTCGAAAGAAATGGAGCGATTCGTGACAGGTAGAGCTTTCGCGGGTTGATGTGGAGCGGGGACAGCGCGGCCGGCCGGTGTGCTGCACGGGCCGCGAGGTGACGAAATGGGTACCTACTCGGTGCTACTTATCAGCTCATCGGGCTCCTTGGCTGCGGACGCACTTGCTAGATTCGGTGGCTGTGGCCGCGCGGCAAATCCTCCGATCACACCAGATCCCCTTCCCCGATTCGAGGAGAGAAGGCGCCCGCCGTCCGCCGTCGCGAGTGCGTCGAACTGTTGACAGCCTGTCACTGTTCAGGAAGGTCGTGCATCAGAAGACACGCGTCCCGAGGCGAATCGAGAACAGCGGACGAACCAATGTACGCACAGATCGCGCAGCAATAATGGCCTGGGTTCGTCAGATTGGCGGAAAGAGAGCACGCAGGCGCGCCCCGCGCGACGTGAGTCGGAGGGTCAAACAGGTGGCGACATACAGCGCAGCGTGTTGCGTGCGGGCGAAGTCAACAGGCAAGTAGGCGCCGTATTGCGTCGCCGCTGCTAAGAACCACAGGTGAGACGAACGGAAAAGTCTCGATGAAGCAGCGGATGTACTGAGGCCTGCGCAACCGCCCTGTCGGTAGATAGCCGCACGCGCACGGTGAAATCCGAGCCGGGAGGAGATCGAATCGAAAGATGGGCATGAAATTCGGATAGCAAGAGGTACAAAGACGTAGCGTATGACACAGCAGAATGGCAACTACGATGCTTGAGCACCGCAACGGACAGCAAGCAACACGGCAACGAAAGCAAACAGCTAAAAAAGCAAAGCAAATCCGAAGACAGAGAACTCACGCATCAATTTCTTCCTATCCGGCCCGTGCGTCTTGACGTGCCGCTTCAGGTTCCGCTTGCGGCCGTTCTCCTGTACGAAGGAGCAGCGCGGCCGGCGTGGGCTTGCGATCGGGAGCGGGGAGGCGAGGATGGGCGCAGGGGGCGCCCCGCCCTTTCCCACCAGCGAGCGCACAGGACGGGACCGTGCGCATTCCTATCTCCCACAACGCCCACGCATGGTCCATATCGATGAAGGCTGCTTCGTACTTTAGAAGAGTGGGAGCAGAAAGAGGCCGCAAGCCACGCACCGCTTCGCCTCGGCCGCGATGTCATCCGAATCGGGCTTGGATAGGTCGCAATGCGCCTTGGTCGGGACCGTTCAGTTGAGGACGTTGAGTGAGCGAGCAGCCGAAGGTCGAGGGGTCGCGAGGAGGAGAGTGCGTAGGCGACCAATTCGGGCGCGTGAATACAGGCGCCCAGCTCCCGGCTCCTCTCAGCTCGCGCTCTCGAAATTCGAGCGCAGGCGGCCGCTCGACACCGATTGGTGACACCGGCAGCCAGTCTGTCGCGGTGAAGAGGATGCATGGTGGAGAGCACGCGGTCGCTAGAGCGAGCGAATGGAGGGAATGGGATGTGATTGGGTAGCGAGGGTAAAGTACATAGAGACTGGGGAAGGTCGTGTCAAGCCGGCGCGCAGACACAGCGGTGGTATGAGGTGCTAGTATAGCAGAAGAGGATATAACAGAACAGCTTGGGCAGGATCGCAGAAACGAACGAACGGGTACGATAGCGAATTGACAGCGAAACAAAGAAACAAAACGAAGAATGGATGCTCACGGACGCGAGGACCTTCACACACCATCGCCCTGCGCCATTGCGCACCTCGAGTTGGGGTTGTTCTGATGCCTCCTCACCGCATCCATCCTGCTAAAACTTTCCTCGCAGCCCCGGCGTTCACAGACGAACTTCTTCCTGACCGGCGCGTGCGTCTTGATATGCCTGTCCAGGTCCCACTTGCGGCCGTTCGCCTGCACGAAGGGACATTCCGGGCACGCGAGGGCGTACGGGTGCGCGCGGGTCTTGCGATGGGTCTTGCAGTTGCGGCCGCCAGTCGAGGATCCGGCGGGAAAAAGCAGCAAAGAAGGAGCCTGAGTGCTGGAGACGGGAAGCAGGCTGGCGGGAGCGGGGGAAGGTGCTGCGCTTGTGGGCTGTTGCGAGTCGTCGAGGGCGATGGAGGTGGGAGGAGCGTCGAGGGCGTCGCTCTGCGGGGTCAAGGGCATGGGCAGCACCGGAGCGCCCGGCTCCGGGGACGGATCATGTGACCCAGGTAGCGCAGCCGCGTCGACCGTCTGCCCGGCTTGCGCAAGAGACAGGATCGCGGGGCTTATGGTGAGGCTGGCAGCAGCGTTCAAGAGTATGCAAATGGTTGGATGTTAGAACGCAATGGCACACGGGAAATGAACACGCACGACGTCGCCGGGGCGGGATCTGCATCTGCGTTGAGCAGCAGCAGTTGCAGCTGAGCGTCAATCACCGAGTCCCACTCTGGCGCAGGGTGCGAAAGATCGACGGGCTGCTGCTGCTCCTGTTCGTCGACGAACGCAGCGAGTGGAAGAGAGGGCGTGGAGGGGGGAATGTGCGCGGACAGCGTCGGCGATGACAGCGTCGGCAATGACATAGTACCGCTCGGTGATGCGGCCAGCATGTCGAAGGCGACATCAAATGCCGAGAGCTCGATGTAGGGCTCGGCAAAAATCAAATGTTGGGAGAACGGATCCATCGGGTGGCTGGGGCGACGGAGCTGGCGAGGGGGCACATAGTGGGGGGTATGGACTTTATGCAAAGCAAATGGGCAGATGTCGACGGCGATGCAAGGAGACCGACCCTGCGGCTCAATGGAACTTATTCCCACATGCATAAAATGGCTAGGGCGGGGATTGAACGGAAAAGGCAAGCAGGTGTCGCCGTCTAATCAAGAAGCCGACTCGGCGTCTGGAGGTCCTGGTGCGCGAATACTGTACTCGTAGTGGTCGTGCGGCTCAGACGTGATGCAGGTCCAGCCGCTGGGAGGGCGGGCAGACGTGCATTACGCTTACTATCACGGACTAAGGCTCTCAGTCCGCCAGGACGTGAGGCACAGTCACCATATAATATGGGACATGGTAGGTTTCATACATACGGGTGGGTGGGAAACGATGAAACGACACGTGAGGTCACGAAAACAGGCAACGCGATGGCGCTAAGAAAGTAACAAACGCGGTGAACCAAACAACGTCGACACGCCGTACAATGCCAGTGCCAGGGCTCCTGGGCCGCGCTTGCTCCATCGTACCCTGGCCGAACCGTCACTGAGTGTGAAAAGGAGAGAAGCATTGACGTGTCTAGGGCAGGACGTGCCTGGCGCGGAGGACATGTCCGTCTGGCGCAGAAGCAGTTTGGTGTGCGACAGTGTCTGGTACAGTGGAAGTTTGATGCGACAGTATCTAGTACAGAGGCAGTGCGGTGCACGACGTGTTGCGGGCGTACATTCCAGCCGGCGGAGACGAGCGCGAGTCAGCCAGTACCCGGCCCGCGGGAGAGAGCCGCCGGAATCGTGTACGCGCATCTCCGAGCACTTTGAAAGGGACTCCCCTCGGCGCCTTCTGTAATCGATATCGCTATCTACATGGAGTATTAGTATAGCGTGCACCGTCGTGTTTCGCTGGGACCGGGGCGCTGATGAAAACCCGAGTCACGGTGTAAGACGAAGGGAAAGTCGCGACGACGTGGGACGTACTAATGCCTCTGCGCTAGGTGCGTGTCCGCCTTCTCTATCACAGCCCGTGCCAGACATGAGCTCACCCACAGCCCACACAGAATCCCTGGCGCGGGAAGCACATAGTCTTGGAAAGGGTATGGTGATACACGAGCCGGGGTACAGTGGTCGGATGAGGTACTCGTATGGCAGAAGAAGGGCAACCAGAACCAGGAAGTGTGATGGATCAAAGCAGAAACGAAAACATCGAAAGCACGATTAAAAGGACATCGACCAAGAAATAGAGCATAGAACGAACGCGCACGGAAACTAAAAGATAACGACTCACGCAACATCATCTCCCTGCGCCAGCGCGCACCTCGCGTTGGGGTTATTCTGATGCCTCCTCACCGCATCCTTCCTGCTAAAAAGCTCCTCGCAACCTCCACGACCGCAAACGAACTTCCTCCTAACCGGCGCGTGCGTCTTGATATGCCTGTCCCGGTCCCACTTCCGGCCGTTCTCCTGCACAAATGGACAGTGCGGGCACGCGAGAGCGTACGGGTGCACGCGGGCCTCGCGATGGGTCTTGCGGCCGGCTTGCGATGCGGCAGTCGCGGATCCGGGGGGAGACAGTGGGAGAGCGCGAGTGCCGGGCACTCGAGGCAGGCGAGCGGGAGCGGGGTCGGGCGATGCGCCTGTGTGCTGCTGCGAGTCGGCGAGGGAGATGGAGGTGGGAGGAGCGGGCGAGTCGCTCTGCGGGGCCAAGGGCATTGGGGCCACCGGAGCGCCCGGCTCCGGCGACTGCGCACGTGATCCAGGCAGCGCGGTCGCCGTGTGCGCGAGAGACAGGTCCGCAGGGTCTACCGTGAGGCTGCTACCGATTTCATAAAGCCTGAAAATGCTGGTATGTTATCCCGCGATGAGAATGTACAACAAGCGAACCAACGCACAACGTCGCCGGGGCGGGGTCGGCCCCAGAGTCTAGCAACAGATCGTCGAGCCAGAAATCCCCCTCCGGAGACCAGGGGCTGACGGGCTGCTGATGATCCTGTTCGTCGCCGAATGCAGCGGGCGAGATGAAGGACGCAAAGGAAGAGTGCGAGGACAGTGTCGGCGATGGTGCCGGTGCCCCGGCGATCACGTCGATGTCGAACGTAAAAGAATCCTGACTAGTGTAAGAGTCGGTGTCAAAGATATGCTGGGCGAATGGATCCATGGGGAGGGAGTAGATGTGCCGCTGGTGAGGTTTGCATGATTCGTAGGTGGACTTTATACCAGACGAATAAGAGGACGTACCTCTCGGCGTTACCGAACCCCATCGGTGAGTGGACACGCCTTCGCTGGACTCGAAGCACATCGTCTTGATATGGCCGCAAATATTCCCAGCCGACATGAGCACGTTCTCCTGAAGTCGTCTCTGTCACCCACCCACGATGCACCGAAGATCCCAATTGCCCTACGTTCCACGCGGCGGGCGGGACAGGCGCTCGCAGGCGATCAGGCCGGGCGGCGGCGTGTCGTGAGGCGCGCGTATTGCATCACCGTGCGGAAGTGGATCGACACTGCAGCGCTGAAAATTCATGAATAAATTAGGCAGAAGCAAAGATTCTTTAGAGCGCTTATGAGATAGTTCAAGTTGCGCACTTCATGGTGATGAGGGCGCTTGCATATAGGAGTCGTCGGTACCTCGTGAAATGAAAGACTAAGTTGATGTGACATATCGCTGACAATCTGGGACCCGGCGAGGCGGGTGGCGAGGGCGACCGCACCAGAGATGCAGCCTGAGAGCGCGACACAATGCTAAAATTGAGCAATAGCACCGTCTGTACTGGACAACGAAGCAGCACAAGGAGACATCCGAGTCATTGCGCGCTTGACGACAGTCGGCGTTTGCAGAACATCTGTAATCCAGAAACTGAGCAAACAGACTTCTGCACCCGCGGTAATACTTGCTCACCTGCCGATAACTCACCTCCCCAGCAATCGACGGTTGACGGAGCTTCTTCGGGTAGAGGAGCGCGCGCTAGCGATCATAGAAGCTAAAAAAATGCCTGATCTCGCGAGACGAGAGGGACTTTTGAAGACCTTCCCCGGCCGACTCGCACCACCGGCCATTGGTCACCTGGACGTGGCACATCTGCGCGCTGCCTGCCCATCAGCGCGTTCTTGAACCGCGTCGAGTTGCGAACGGACTGCCTGTCATACACGAGATGAGCATCGTCAGATTGGAGGCAAATTGACCTCGCAGGCGCGCACCTCTCGATGGCGAGCGCGCGTGGCCTGTCGTAATACTTGAGCCCGTCGACCTCCTGTTCCCGCCTTTATCGAGCAAGTGAAGGATGGAAATTGAGGAGGCGAGTGGACAGGACGACGGCGCAAGCGGGCATGTGTGGTGTTTGCGCCGGCTTGCGATGGGAGGTCAGACAGAGGAAGTGGGAAGATTGGTGCATCGGGCGCGAGATTCGGCCCCGATTGTATGCGTGTTGCTTTCTTGCTCGCGGAAGGCCGGTTACTGTTGAGCCATTCGCATGCGGTCGGCGGGGCGTTCATGCGCTGCAGTCGACGGTTGGGACAAGTGGCGCCACGCGCATCTGCGCGTCAGCAGATCAAAAGAGATCCCGCCAAGATGGCAGCGTGCTGCGTGACGTCAAGACAATCGAGGTGCCGTTGTGGAACTGAGTGGCCAATGAGAACCGGGATGAGACGAAGGGGAGCGAGGGGGTGGCCGTACTGATGTCTCAGGCGTCCCTGTAGCTTAATAGCTATACATACCGATGGTCGTCGGTCAATGCATTACAATGTATGACCGATAAGGTATATATTATAATGGGTACCCGACAAATGCCAAATATGTTTGATCATGTGACTAGGTCGGAAAAAGTCTGGAAAAATCGGAACAAATAGTGAAAATATTCTCCAGCGAAACATTCCCACGGTTTTGGCAAAAGAGTGGCATTCATTATATTGCCTAAGAATAACATAATTGGCTGCCTGCAAGGCCTATAAAATCGCAAAAATAGCTAGAAATATGGAGAAATTATGATATATCTGGGGGCACCGGTTGCCAGTCTATATCTGTTCCCACGCATCGAAATATTCCCACGGTCCCAAAAGATGTCCTGTTTAATCATTTGCGCTGATATATAATTCTTTCCGTAGGCCTTGATAAAATAGAAACAAATGAAGAAAAATCGGACTATATATAGGGGCACTGTTTGCTAGCTGATATCTACTCCCACGCCTTGGAATATTCTCATGGTCCCAAACAATTTCATTTGTCATCATTCATGCTGGTACATAATCCTTTCTGTAGGCCCTGGGAAAACCCATTGATAAAGATTCAGTAAATGCATTTATGATGTAAAGTTACATGTTCATCATATATAGAAAGTTTTCTGAGCCCAGTCCATTAGACTGTGAGCTGGATGGAAGCACAAACCAAGAGAGTATCTACTAAGAAATATCCTGCAGGCATGATCTTCTTTACCTAAGCTACCAAAATTTGTACATGGATAGCTCTGGGTACTTGAAGAGTTATAGCATTTATTTCATGACATAAGTCCCCCCTCAATTCTTCTCAAACACTGACCTAGTATCTGCCATTAATTCCCATATATACCATGTTATTCTTTGAAGCCATTGGTAGGCTGCACTCAACATATATATTCAATATTTATATGTTTTGGCCAAAAAGAATGGAGTGTGCTCAATAGCTCTTCAGGATGTCATCAATAAAATCCCCAGATATTTCAGAGGACTCATAGGCCATGCCCCACCAACCCCAGAAATTATCGAAATCCTGCAACAATGTGGTAGGTAATACTGTACTTTCACTCTGACATGCCCTCTAATATATAGAATGGTCCCAGGCTCGTACAAGTACACATGGATGGCCTTGTGAACAGTTATCATAGGCTTATTCTCATCTAAACTTCTATCATATGTCATAGTTCAGTGGAAAAAGAAAGGACCATGTGCCATTGCACATGCACCCAGGACAAGGACGGTGGTAGAGGCGGTATCAGAGTGGAAGTACAGTACCATCTACCAAGTTTTTGTAGGATTTCAATACTTATACCAGTCGGTGGGGCATGGTCTGTAAGTACTCTGAAATATCTTGGGATGTTATTAACAACCTCTGGAAGAGCTATTCAGCATACTCCATTCTTTTGGGCTAAAAGATATAAATAATGAATATATATATGTTGAATGCAGCCTACCAATGGCTCCAAGGAACAACATGGTAAATATGAAACATATTGGTAGATACTAGGTCCACTCCAACTGGGCATCCACAGCAGTCAGACCATGCCAAATGTATACAAAAGGGGTTAAAATATGGGTATCAATACTATTTCAACAGCATAAATACTAAATACATTGTGTTTGAGAAGAATTGAGGGGGGACTTATGTCATGAAATAAATGCTATAACTCTTCAAGTACCCAGAGCTATCCATGTACAAATTTTGGTAGCTTAGGTAAAGAAGATCATGCCTGCAGGATATTTCTTAGTAGATACTCTCTTGGTTTGTGCTTCCATCCAGCTCACAGTCTAATGGACTGGGCTCAGAAAACTTTCTATATATGATGAACATGTAACTTTACATCATAAATGCATTTACTGAATCTTTATCAATGGGTTTTCCCAGGGCCTACAGAAAGGATTATGTACCAGCATGAATGATGACAAATGAAATTGTTTGGGACCATGAGAATATTCCAAGGCGTGGGAGTAGATATCAGCTAGCAAACAGTGCCCCTATATATAGTCCGATTTTTCTTCATTTGTTTCTATTTTATCAAGGCCTACGGAAAGAATTATATATCAGCGCAAATGATTAAACAGGACATCTTTTGGGACCGTGGGAATATTTCGATGCGTGGGAACAGATATAGACTGGCAACCGGTGCCCCCAGATATATCATAATTTCTCCATATTTCTAGCTATTTTTGCGATTTTATAGGCCTTGCAGGCAGCCAATTATGTTATTCTTAGGCAATATAATGAATGCCACTCTTTTGCCAAAACCGTGGGAATGTTTCGCTGGAGAATATTTTCACTATTTGTTCCGATTTTTCCAGACTTTTTCCGACCTAGTCACATGATCAAACATATTTGGCATTTGTCGGGTACCCATTATAATATATACCTTATCGGTCATACATTGTAATGCATTGACCGACGACCATCGGTATGTATAGCTATTAAGCTACAGCGTCTGGTGCCAACCTGCAAGAGCTCACCCTCGACCGTTTCGCCCCACACGACGCGCGGCCGCTGGCCTGTGCACGCTCACGCTTGGCAACGTCGTCGTCGACTGGCATGCAACCGTCAAAGCGAGCGCGCTGCGCCCATTCCTCTTCCTCGCGTCTCCAAGCGCACCGGGCGCTCGCAGCGCTGCGCCTGCTCGGGCACGAGCATAGCATTGCCGCGCCCGCGGTGCTGCGCTACTCGCAGACGTGCACGTGGATGTGCGTGCGCGCGTGGAGTACTTCACCAGTGCGCTCGAACAGCTTCGCGGGCTTCCAGCATAGAGGGCGGCTTCGCGCGCTTGCGGTTCCGGACGTGATTGTCCTACGCGAGGTGACGCCGCTCAAAGCGAGCGGGGCACTTGGCACGCTGCACAACATCACATCGCTCACCATCACGGTCCGCGTTTGGCATGTGTACGGCGGCGGCGGCGTCTTGCACGCGATTGTCGCAGCCTGCCCGCGGCTCGGGCACCTCAACTTTACCTGTGCATGCAAGTCCTCTGTCACCCTCGTAAGCAAGCACTTACCTCCCTTTGTTATTCATGATCTCATGACTCCTAGATGATCCGCAGCCTCAGCCATCTTTGCACGCTCGTGCTCCGCATCGTCAAGTCCCCAGTGGAAGACACGCTGCCTGAGTGCGGCGCATGCCTCGCGCGCCGCAACCCGCGCCGCGCCTGCGAACGTTCACGCTCGAGTTCCTCGCACCCCACGTGTGACGCGCCGCCGGCGCGCATCGTCGCGTACGCAATGTTCGAGCTCACCGCGGACCATCACAGGCTGTCTGTCGCGCTGCACATGGCTGAGTGCAGGCGGCGTGCATTGTGGTGCACGGGCACGGCCGTGTAGCATTCGGTGGAGATGCGACCAGCAGGCTTTTCTGGGACGCGTAGGGCCGGCCTGGCTTGGGGCTGCTGCCTGTGGAGCACTAGAGGAGGCAAGGCTGCGGTGCCTCTGCGGGATGCTGCAGCCTTGTGGGGCTGTTTGGAATTTTTGGATATACAATGGAGATACCATGATGGCACCTCGCCGCTCGAAGCACGGTGCCTCGATTATAGTTTTGAAACTCACCATCTACACGGACGCTTAACTGTAACGAAAGCAGGAAAGTTACAGGCTCCCCACCCTTGCTAGTAACCCTTGATGCCCTCCGCTTGAGAAAGACTCAATGAATTATTTACTGAGGGCAAGTAGCGGTATATGAGTGGCAGACATGATGTATATGCACGAGAGGTCATTGCAGTGAGGAGTAGTACTGCGGTGACGTGGACGCGGATATCTCGTAATAAGGTAGTTAACTGGACTTAACGACGTGATTTGTGCGGTGGCTGCGCGGGTGGCGTTTGTTTACCAATGTTTTCTGCCAGCCGCCCTAGAGAGGTTCGCGCGTCCCACTCTTCTGCCAACTTCGCTGGAAAAGGAAATAGTCTGATGTAAAGCTCATCATGTCATCACTTTCCCCAATCCCCACTTGCATACGGATATCGCAGCGAACCTCGAGAGGGTGGTGGGTAGGAGCCTGGACAGCAGGTAGCAACGACGAGGACAACACGATAGCGATTTGAGTCCTGAGATAGAAAGAAAAGACGAAATATAGAACGAGGACGAAATATAACAGAGAAAGCGAGTGCTCACACATCACCGCCCTGCGCATTTGCGCACCTGACATTCACATTCCTCTAATGTCATCTCACCGCATCCATCCTGCTGAACAACACCCCCTCGCAGCCCCGCAGCCCGCACACGAGCTTCTTCCTACCCGGCTCGGGCGTCTTGACGAGCCGCTTCAAGTCCCACGAGCGGCCATTCTGCTGCACGAAGTGGCGGTGCGGGCATATGTGAGCGTACGGGTGTGCGCGGGTCTTGCGGCGGGCAGTCAAGGATCCGGGGAGAGAAAGTGAAAGCGGGAGAGGGAGGGCCTGGGTGCTGGGAGCACGAGACAGGCCGGCGGGAGACGAGTGAGATCCGCCAGCGGTCGCTGTGTTCGTGCGCTGTTGCGAGTCGACGAGGGAGATGGGAGCGGGGAAGTCGCTCAGCGGGGTCAAGGGCGTTGGCGACTCGGACTTCGGACTCGGAGCGCCGACCGGCCCCGGCGGCTGCGCACGTGACCCCAGTACCGCGGTCGCGTCCCCGGTGCGCACGTTCGCGGGGCCTACAGTGCGATTGCTGTCGACGTCCCATGAGAGGCTGCGCGCAGAGAGTTAGCCAGAGACACGAAAAGCGAAGCAGAACACGCACGTCGTTGCGGGGGCATCTGTATCGACCAGCAGCAGCAGTTTAATCTTCCCATCGATCCACAGATCCAACTCTGGGTCAGGGAGCGATGGGTGGAAGGCGTGATGTGCCTCTGTGTTTACAACAAGCGAAATACCCGCGAAGACGTCGGCCTTGGAGGAAAGGTCCACGGATAGCATCGACGATGGTGTATCCGAGCTAGGAGACGCCGGCATGACGAGACCCGTGTCAACGTTGATACAGAGGAATCCACGTCGGACTCGGTGTAGAAAGAAATCTGGGAGATGGTATCCATGGACTTGAGGGAGAGTTGAGGCTAGAAAGGGGACGCATGATGTGTGGTCTTCAAGTATCCAGATGGCGGGTGCGACGTCCCTTCAAGTTCGTTCACTGGAGTACTGGTGGCGCGCACAGTACGAGGCAGTGCCCGCACTCTGATTGCACCGAGCGCCGAGCGTTGATAGTTCGGGTGCGAACTGGAACATATCGGGCGAAATGCTATGCATGGGCTACACGTTTTCGGGACGTGCCAACGACGTGCCTGCATAGAAGCGCCCCGCCGATGAGCGGACATCACCGCGACAAGCAGGCGGAGACAGGCAGAGGCTGCGTGTTGGACAGAACACGCCGCGTCCTCCCCGACCGGCTCAGAAGTCTGGATCGCTGCCCACACGAGCCGCGAATGCGAGCCTGCGTGTAGCGGGGGCGCTAGCATGGCAGAAGAGACAACAAGAACTAGGACAAATGACAGCAGTAAAGAAGGCATGAAGAGAACGATGCCGAATCGACAGCGATCAAATGAACAAAAACAGACGGATAGAAAGCTCACAAGCTCCAGAAGCATCACAGACCACCGCCCTGCGTCGACATGCGCTTTTTATTGCCGTTTTTATGATGCCTCTTCATTGCTTCCTTCCTGCTAAAAACCTCCCCGCAGCCCCGACGACCGCACGTGAACTTCGGCCGGTCCGCGTCATGCATCATGCGTCTTGACGTGCCGTTCCAGGTCCCACTTGCGACCATTGCCCTGCACCGAAGAGCAGCTTGGGCACCTCAGATTGAGCGGGGTGCCCAGCGTGGCTTTGCTCGACGACGCGGGGGAGTGTGCTGGCGGGCGAGAAATTGAAGATGCGGATAAGACGGGGAATGTGAGCCAGCGAAGCCTGTGAGAGTCTCTGCGTCGGTCAAGGGCAAGTTCCAGACCACTGGTGCCCGCTCCGATCGATGTGGGTGACGTCATGCCTGCGAGCGCCGGCCAATCGAGGAAATCAGCGTGCGAGCTCTGTAATTGACGAGACCCGGCTGCAGGAGACATACATTTTGGCTGGGATATGCGTCGAGCTTGATGACACCAGTTACGGCCTGGAGGAGGGGCGCACTGTCGGGCGCGGATCGTGCTTGCATATCTTGAGACGTGAGCGCGTGAGCGTTGAACATTGAAAAGTTGAGCTGTCTGGACGCCGCTTCAGACCCATCGGGAGCAGAGTTGTACACTAAGGATCATGCAGGCTGGTCGGACGTACGGTGCTGCCTCATGCCCATCACAGCGAGCGGACGCTGGACGTGACCGCCACTTTGTCATCAATTTCTCATGCCATTTCACGGCTACTGCAGAACTAGCATGCAGAAAAGAAATCTGTCAGATTGGGTGCGAAAGAACCTCGCAGGCGACGCACCGGGTCCGCGTCTCGACGGTCGGCGCGCGCGGCTTATCGTGACGTCAGGCCCCAGTCAAGTTGGTTAGTGTGCTTGCGAAGACCGGTGAGCCGTCGAGGGCAGATGGGTGGTGCGCGCGCCCGGCTTGAGATGGGTGGTAGAGGATCGCTTGGAGCGAAATTGACTGACGCGGAAAAGGCGGATCCATGAGTGCGATAGACAGCCCGCAGATGACTGTTGTCGAGCTTGGACTGTAAGCGCGTCTTTGCGGATATCTGCTGAGCGCGTCGCATGTGATCAGGGGGTGCGTTCTTGCGTGCGATGAGCAATCGGGCCGAGCGGTTCCTGTAGAGCATCTGTGCGTCAGCGAATAAAGGCTGAATGGGCAGAGGCATACCTAGCGCAGAGGCACAAGTATATCGACCACCTCGTCGAGAATTTGTCCTTCATCTCACGAACGAGGTCTCAGTTTCCCAACGATACAAGACAACATCTCCTATTGTACTGGCCGTGGACTTGCGTCGCACGCACCGCTGCGCTGTAGGTCGCCGTCCATCGCAGTGCACGTGCGGGCCCTTGCCCGTCTCAAGCCCACCAGATCCACAGCCACAATCTGGGTTCGTGGCGGCTGCACTGTAATCGAAAAGAATTTGTCAGTTTGACATTGACAGCAATCGAGAACGCTCGCGACTCACGCACCGGGGCACATCGAACTCAGCTGTGATGGCGTCCGCACGCGGCTTCAAGAAGTCGCAGCGCACGTCGGTCGGTATCGCTCAGCCAGGACTTTTTGTAGAGAAAGCAGTCTGAGGTGAATAGGCCGCGAGGAAGAAAGTGCAAGAAGGCTGGAAAAGGGCGTATGTAGGCGACACCGTCACAGTGACGATCCACAGATGACCCAACTCCGCCTATATACAGGCGCCCGGCTCCCGGCTCTCACCTCTCGCTCCAACTTCGACCACAGTTGGTAGGATTGCTGGTGTAGGCAGCCGGTCTGTCCGTGGTAAAGAGGACGCGCGGTTAAGAGCACGTGGTCCTTGAGCGAGAGAATTGACGATGGGACATGAGAATACGATTTGATTTCGGGTAGCGAGCATATGAGCACAGAAAGCTCTGAGCTTGAGTGCAAGCATACGCCGGAACCGCGTCATGGAGAGGAAGTGGCATAGATCAGGGAGCGGACATGCTGTCTTGAACCTCAGCGCGACCGGACACGGAGCACGGTCGGAGATCTGCGAGGAAGTGCCGGGAGCAAGAGGAAAATACAATCGGTAGAGCGTTGTAGCCAGAGGGGCGTGTTAGACGAGCAAGGAATGCGGATAAAAAGCCCTGTGAGACGAACTGGATAGACTCAATGAGATAGTGCGCATACAATTGGGGCCTATGGTGGGCGCTGGCTCTGCGCGAGGTGCGCTCTGCGTGTCTATCCCGTGGGCCCGAGCCCGTCTATGACCTCGAGCAGCCCACACAAGGCACCTCCAGATTCGGAGCTAACAGAAGCGGTCGAAAGGACCAAGTATGACATTAGATCGAGAAATGAAGTGAGTGCGCGGCGGACGCACCGATTCGCCTCGGAAGTTGACGAGCTCGCATGACGTGGCGGCACACGACCGAATCGGTCTCGCCCTTGAGATTATCGTGTGCGCACTGCAGTTTGACTGGGATGCAGAGCGCGAAAGAGGATAGGGAGGACGATATGGCGGATGTGATGGTCAGTGTAGTCGCGGGCTGCGTAAATTCGGCGCGCCGAACTTCCCAGAGCTCAAGACGGTGAATGACGCAGGCGCGCGTTCGACCGCAAAGACTAACCAAACCCTGGACATCAATGATTTGGATTGGACAGCGATGGGTACATACAAATGAAAAGCACGAGCGTCAGCATGAGCGTATGAGAAGATATGTTGATACACGAGCCTCAGAATCACGATAGAACCGGTACGTAGCGGTGAGCTGAGGCGCTGATATGGTAGCATATAATGACTGGAAAGCGCAAGCAGGATAGCAGAACAGAACGAAAAAGCACGATAGCGATCGACAGCGAACAAAGAAACAAAACAAAACAAAAAGGCCGAAAGCGCACGGACACGGATGACTCACGCAATATTATTGCCCTGCGCAAGCGCGCACCTAATGTTGTGGTTCTTCTGATGCCTTCTCACCGCATCCATCCTGCTGAAAATCTCCTTGCAGCCCCGACGACCGCAGACGAGCTTCTTCCTCACCCCATCGTGCGTCTTGATGCGCCGGTCCAGGTCCAACCTGCGGCCGCTCTCCTCCACGAAAGGGCAGTGCATGCATCTAAGCGGGGGCGGGCGGTGCTTGCGCCTGGCTGGCGACGACTCAGAGGTGCTCAAGGATCCGGGGGAGTGGAGTGAGCTAGCGGGCGAAACGATGGAAGGCGTGAAGCATTGGCCGCGAGAGACGGGGGAGATAAACCAGAGACGACTGCGGGCAGTTGTGCGAGGAGGGCATTAGACGTGGAAGGAGCGAGAGAGTCGCTGAGCGGATGGGTCGGCTGCCCATTGATCGTGCGTGCGAAAGTAGCGGCCCGGCTCACTATCGCCCCGGCGTGCCGCGTCGACTCGACTCACTCTTCTATCGCGCACCGACAACGTCCTGTCGAAACCAGCCTTGCAGAGCTATTGCCACCGCTTTGAAGCTGTCGACATCCTACCCCCATCTTTTCGAATCGCTAGGCTGCCAGAACATGCGATGGCTGCGGTCATTGCCAGGTGCGTGGATTGTCATCATCGTTGGATCGGATCCGCTTAATATCACCCGCGCAGAAAGGAACTCGACAGGAAAACCCCCGACTTGTACTGGGCCGATGCTGCAGCGCTCAGGCTTGCGCAGCTCCCCGGAATCCCTTCGCGCGACATCCCTCCTGAACCTATGACCATACACTCCGCAGAGGCATACATCGCCTCCTTGCAATCAACTATGGACGAAGTCACTATGCGACTTTCCAACGAGGAAGCAGCTCTGCGCCGTGCCTTGCGTACCCTTCGCGACCACTTCGAGCCCAGGCAATCGGCCATCTTCGCTGCAATACGCGACGCAAACGCACGCCGGAATGCCTTCCTCCCGATCTCTCGCCTCCCCCTCGAAGTTCTTGAGGAGATCTTCATGGTAGTATCTGCGGAAGACCGGCCGAACTCTGTCGAGCTCGGTTGGATATCTAGCGCGACGCACGTCTGCCGCAGGTGGCGGCAGGTCGCGCTGGCCTGTCCGCGCCTGTGGGCTATGCTCGTCATTCCGCTACCTGGACGCAGATGGGAGTATACTTCCCTTGCCCGTACCGGATCTATGCTGCTCGACGTCACAGTGACTTCGCATCACCGGACCTTGGACATCGTGTGCCGGAACCTATTTCGCACCAGAAGCCTGTGCTTATCCTGCATGGATGTCGCACATTTCACCAAACTTGACTTGCCATGTCCAGTTCTTCAAAGGCTGGTCATTCAGGGTACAGAACGGCTCCCATCAGCGCGGTCTGAACCAAAGATACTCGAAGGCATCGCTCCACGCCTTCGGGAGCTTCGCTTCGTTACGGACCAGGATTTCTATTGGTCCGCTCAAGGCTTGACGTCTCTCGTCACCCTGGAGGTAGTGTACGATCTAAGATCACCCAACGCAGGGCACCCTGGCGGTTGGAGAGCGAGGCTAGAAGACGTCGTCGAAGCCCTGCGGAGAATGGTCTGCCTGGAGAATCTCACAATACAGACACGGTCGTTTACACCCTCCTTATCCAACGAGCCAATCCCGAACATCGTCCAGCTTCCACGGCTGTCATACCTCAGCATTGACACTCAACTTTCAGACACACGGCGCCTTCTCGAGTGCATGCAGATCCGCCCAACGGCTGTGCTTCGTGTGCAGAGCCCGCGGATCCCGCGGGAAGACAACACAATACTCTCGACATTTTTTTCTACGCTCCAGCCATTTCTTCACAGCAGCGGACTCGACGGTCTACCTATCACCAAACTCGCCATATCCGGTTGTGAGCCGTGGTCTGCGCCCATTCATAGCGACACCATCACCATCCGTGTCTTTGCCTGGCGGGGCGCAAGCCGGACCTATCATCCCCCCATATCACTGACGTTCGAGCGGCGGCGACCGAACGGTTGTGCGCGCGATGCGGTACGTGCATTCGCATCGGGGCATTTACGTGAGCTCGTCCTGCTCGACGAGGATTGGCGTGAAGATACGTGGAAGGCTGCCCTGGAACATGCTCCGTGCTTAGAGCGGATCGAGGCAACTGGAAGAGCAGCCGTCGCGCTCTGCGCCGTCATCGGCTCATCTGCTAACGCAAACATGACGATCCGTACGTGACATGCACATTAACTCGATGAACGTGCACCTGATTCTGTCGCTCTTCTAGGTCTAACCTCGCTCCAATTGCGTGCTGTCGATTTCGACGGGCCTGTGGCGCCGCCACCAGTGCCCGGCGCATCTGAAGACGGTGCCGACGATGCAGGTCTCAGCGTAGGCGACGTCTTACCGGGATGGCTCGCATCTCGCGCTTTCCAGAGCCTACAAACTCTCGACATCCGATGCTGCGCCCCCATAGGCCTCGACAATCTCTCTCGGCTGCGCGCTGCCCTTCCAGACACCGACATCCTCGAACCATGTACTGCTCCCGGGGGCCGTGCGTACAGATTTGCTTTTTCGTGTTCGTGCCGCGTCTTGACATTGTTCTGATCCTTCAGCGCGCAGTCTGCACTGGGGCTCGTCCGTGAAGAGCGATAGTGTGGAAAGGCGTTTGCGCGAGGGGCGCCGCGGGGGAACCCTGCTCATTTGTGGGTCGCCGCCTGCCGGAGCGGAAGGTGACTTGGTGGTCCTGGAGGAACTGGAGGTAAACGATGGCGACGACGTGCCGCCGGAAAACGAAGTCCTATACCAGTACGCATCCAAATGTCGGCAACAGCTTACATGCTGAAATTGTTGTTGCAGGTTCGATAATCACTCGTATGGCGTCTCCGTTTTTTCTTAGTGAGTCCCGGAGAAATGGTGTAATCCCCTTGGAAGCGGGCCGTCGGGACGTAGGAGTGCACGATTTACAAGAAATGTGTCAGCCGTGATTTTGGCATAACTGTAGCTTGCGCGAAGCGGATACTCTGTTTCAATACCGTACTCATCAGTTCACTCTAGATTTCACAGACACCGCAGACAATTCATTGTATATATGCATGAAATTACCTGCATAAACATGATGCGACGAGCCCAGACAGCCGAAGGCGCACGGTAGTCTCAATATGTGCCATCACGTTGCCGGTCTGTGCGACCGAGAAGCAAAGGAGCGAGCGGGATAGTGGGTCCGCACTTTGAGGAAAGGAAGAGCGTGATAGGCGGCCGCTTGGGCATTGTGATTTTCTCAATGGCAGCAGAGACGTCGGTGCGGTTGATCTGCGGACGTGCGGATGCTCTGATGCGAGGAGAGGAGGACAACATAGGCCAGCGACCGTTCCCCGGAAAGCACGGTAACATGGGACGGACCTTTGCATACGATCGCCTCTGGCATTTCCTGTGCCATCGTTCAATTCCTCTCCGGCGACCGTGGTCCCGCTCGTCCGTTGCTGCATCGACACCGCGCCATCGTCCGCCGTCAGGGACTTCCTCGTAGCTCTGGACCACGACCAGCAGAGCGACGAAGAGCCCGGGACGTCGACTCGGTCCAGCTGTAACCATCCGGCGCTCCGTGTTCGCTACTCGCTCACTCTCTACGTCGACCATCGCAGTGGCGAACGGCGGCCTCCTCTACGCGTGCTCCTGCACCCATCTGCTAGACAACATGAAAGACAGGCTGCGTGCCAGTGCGGGAACGTGACAGTGGAGGATGTGGATTTGGAGTACTACCTGGTGCGTCGGCTGCTTCCCCACTCGAGTAGTTCTGACCTCTTCCTCGACGTCCCAGACCTCTTCCTTGACATCCATACATCATATCCTACCGTCCGGTATCGCATGCACTGCATCTTTTGTCGACACCGCAGCGTTACCGTGTCTGGATGCGTTTCTCCTCCAGCGAACCCGTCGAGCGTCAGGCCCCAGCGCGCCGGGCGCTCCAACAGCAGGCTCGACCGCCCCGCATCTCCCGACGGAGCGATTCCTGAAAATCAATTTTCAGGGGAGGCATACTGATCTATCCCGCGCGGGCGGCGGAGCTGTGTCGTGGAGAGTGTCGTTGATAACGGTGCGTCGCATCCCACGACGCTCGCACTGTCCTGACACCAGTTCGCTGCAGCGTCTTTCTTCGCGGTCTCTGCGCGCCGCTCTAATCAGCTCGCAGGTCCACCTGTTGGCGACGGACCGATGCGTTCGACGTCGTGCATGCGGTAGCACGCCGCGGTACGCCATCGTATGCCCTGTGTCTACAGAGCTATACTGATCTCTCGAAGAGCTGTACTGCATTCTTTCAATGGGCATCTTTCTATTCCTGTGGTTATACTCATATGCGAACGATGACAAGCTCTGGACCATCGATCCCACGCACTGCTCCGCGCGCGCGCGCTCGTATCGGTCCCTCGTCGCATACCACCTCACCTCATACCGCCGCCGCGGCTCGCTTTTCTACGTCCATGCTCACTAAAGACGAACTAGACGCTATGTGCAGCGTTCTTGAGATGCTCTGATGATGAGCTCGTGCTTGGCTGCGGTACGCTACAGGCCTCTGCCCTTAAAATCGTACTGATTTCTTACATGGCCATCGCCCGCACGAAATGCACCATCCAGCATCGACGGCTCGATGCGCTCCGGAACCGAGCATATGTGCGCTCTTCGCTTTACATCCTCTCGATGTGCCTGCCGCACCATCCGGTCTCAGCAGCATCCGAGTGCCCATCCCAAGACAAATGTCGGCCTGTCAGCCCGTCCAAGCGGCCCCGGCACGCTCGCGATTTATCAGGAATCCGGGCATGCAAGGCCGCTCTTCTGCCATTCAGGAACGCGCCTCAGTACAGCCAATACTAGTTGACGATGTATGCGTATATATATGCGCCTGTGCTCCGGGGGTGGGCCGCCTGCGGTACGTCGACAGGCGTCTGTGCGTTGCTTCCTGTCATACTGATCATTTCTGCTCTTACCATGCAGCTCTGTTCTTTCAGCGGGATATTGCCTGCCGACCTTGTAGACGCACGGACACGATTGCTCCCGTAGCTAAACACCGTTATGCAGGAGCGCACATTTCCGGACGGAATGTATGCGCCTTGGACATCGTTGGGAAGGGGCTCGCGGTGCGTACGAAGCCCAGCCTCTCCGACGAAATACACCGAGCTCCATCTCTAGGTGTATGACACGATCTGTGCCCTCCATTCGACGCGCGCACACTGCGCGGCTCGCTGGCACTCGGCCTTCTTCGCTGAATCGGTGTCAGCACATTCCGCGGTTCTGTGGTCCCTACCCGCAAACATGCCGGAGAAGACGGATCGACCAGCGTGAGTCGTCCTACTCCGGGCCCTGCCCTCGTGACGAATGCGACACCCACGCATGTCTCGCGTGAGGTACGTCTCTGCTGGTGTGCGCTTCTCGTCAGCGCATACAGCCTGCGACCCTATCAGAGGCGTATTAGAACAGGATCGGGATCGTGCCGCAGGTGAGTATGTGGGTCGCTGTTTGCCGAGACCATGCCGACGAAGAGAGCAGATACCTCGCCCGGAGCCTTGAGAATTACTAACGGATCCGTAGCGGTCAACGCTAGGCCTTTGGCTTATAGCTGACGCTTACGGCACGGTGCCGTGCGATAGGATTCCAGGCAGTGTGCGCTGTCCGTTACTTGACACCTGTCTCGGTGTCGACTTACCGCCTCCTGGGCAATATTTCAGACGACCTATCAATCATAGCAGAACCTGGGTCGGAAGCTCTAGCCGTGCGTTCTCGTCAGCAGGCACCCGGCTCTGCTCGAGCCGGGATATATGCGTCGTGGTGTTTCCGGGAGTCGCTATATTGGTCACCTCTGCTTCGGTTGTGTGGCCGGGGTTTACATGGCTGTGGCCTGCTGTATGCACGTCCTCTTGCATTCACCCGTCTTTATCAATCACGCAGGTAGGTAGCATGTAACTTACAACGATATCCCTGCCAATTAAGCATTTTCCCATGCTAATATTGCATCGAGACTTAACACAAGCCCAAATTGTATGCAATTAATGAGACGATGAATACAGCGACCGTCCGCGAGACCGATGATGCGAGAGTACTCCAGCACGTGAAGAATGAGACCACTTGGAAGACACCCATCCAGCTAGCGGTCAAATCAGTAGGTTCGAGGCGAGAGCGGAGCACGTCAGCGGGGCCGAGCGCATACACAGCAGCAGATGCACATACCGTCTAGCATCCATCGGGGAGGCCTGCCACAAAATAACTTTGATGCATCTTGATGCGTCGAAGCTCTCCGACGCTGTGCAAACATATCACATCAGTGAACCGCCAGACTCGAAGAGGAAACACGATACATACAGGCCCCGGGCTCAGAGGAAACTGCAGTCGCGCGCTCCTCGGCGCAGCTGGCCGCTTCTAACAACGCATGGATCAGAATCTGGAGACGGTAGGACAATTTAAATGCGACTTACTGCCTATAAAGCGGACACCTCAGAAATGTGACATATAGCTCGAACGACGCATATAGCCGGTACGTGGACGTTTGGACTGTGAACAACATGCATATGTTGCTGAGCGCGATGACTGGTAATGATCTCTCGCGCGGGAAAGCCTGATATCGTGCTGATAGCGCATATATGAGCCGTTTTATGCTGTGGCGACCAATGATAGATGAATGCAGAGATATTGTGCGTCTGCGCGCAGACCTCGAGCATCGTTCCGTGCCCCGTTACCATACTATGTACTCGACACAGAATATCGCATTTATGCAAGAGTTACAGCCTGTGCGCCGACGCGTTACGCGTCCTACATGACATGGCATGACACAAGGCCGAATGATACGAGAATACCGAAGGAGCGGTCCGCGAAAGACCAGCGATACCCACCAAGTCAAGCACGCTGAACGCACAATGTCAGTAACACTCTCGACACTCGACACAGCTAGAAAGAAAGCCACTGCTCACATCTGGAAACCCTTGAATGCCTTTCCGCGAAGGAACGTCTCTCCACTTCACCCTGCACGATGCATCCGAGTCAGCCCTGGAACACTCGATCAGAGCATCCCTCCCTCCCTACCTATCACGATCACGACCACCCGCTCAGTGCGCGCTTATCCCCTAGCCAAACGCGCTGAGATAAGATATCGGATATACGACGTGGGGGGATGGCCATGGGGCAGTCGCTCATGGAGTGATCCACGGCGATGGGACATGCTGACCGAGTGTGCGCGGCGGATGAAAGGCCATGGCCATGGTGAGGAGCGGCTGGGAGAGCGGTGGCGGCTGCATGAGGGCACGAAGGACGGATGGGGCCGCTTGGAAGGACCGCGGGTCGCTCTTGTATATATGGGCAGGGCTGTTTGGCTTGGGGTGGGAGACAAACACCGACTCCGGGCGCGACGCGTCAGCGTGGTTATATCACGTGGCGTATCTGTTGCGGGGCGCTCGGGCTCCGGCTCTCTCGCTCACCATCACCATCACCCCCGCAAGCCCACAGCACTATAAATGCCCGTATTACTGTCTAGAGAGCGCTATTTGTTTCCTCCGGTGGTGACCGTTCATCGCAGCCGCAGCCAACACACACACTCTCTCCGAGTTCAAAGACGACGACTTCTACATACGCGCTCAGTACGACTGGGAACAAACAGCGCGCAACGCTGTGGAGATGCTCTGGAGATGAAGGAGAAGGACTAGGGTATTCTGAGTGCGCCACCCGACGGTGCACACTGACCGGCCATCGACTGACGGGGCACGTACAGATATCGCGCCTATGGTCGACCGACCGGTGCCTAGGCTGATCTGACGGCTCGTGGTTCTGACTTACCGAGACGCGCCACATCTCCACAGCACGCGCACTGGTATTTCGTGTCCCACCCTCGCGGCACAGCGCTCCCTGGGAACGCTCGAAGCTTCAAGGAGCGTTGTTCGTGGTGAACGATGGTACGTTGCTATCCGCCTTTCGACATTCCATACATCCTTTCATGAGAATTTCTGCAGTGCTAACATCACGGCAGAGCGATAGGGCCCAATAAGACCTCTCGGCAGGGTACGTCCAGCGGGCGCCTCATTAGCGAGCGTCTAGTCGCGTTCGTCGGAAAGGATGATCATGCCCCGCTGCTTCGTTGTACGCAGCATTTGCGCTCGCAGCGCGCGCGCGGTTCACTGACAAGCTCTGTGGGGACGGGGGACGGGGACGCCTTGCATCTGAAAGACTGAACTGCTGTGTATTTCGCACTCGCTGGCGTGGGACACCGACGATGTATGCGTATCTCGCTGCTCCTGTGGCATTCGCCGCATGTCTGATATGTGCAGGCAGTCCAGTCCGCACGAGCAGCGACTGCGCCATCGACAGCCGCATGTCCTGCAACCGACGAGTAGCGAGCCCGATGCCCGGAGTACGTCGGAGGATGTGGCCGCCACCTGCGTGCTCGACAGGTAAAGCTATTTGTTCAAAGCTTGGACAGTGCCATCCGCGTCTACCTAGATGTGACAAGCTTCCCTGCTAAGTATACCCTCTTCAGAACGAACAGATCCGCTCTGCGTTTGCACGCAGCAGCGAGAGGCGACTACGATGTGGAGAGGGCCGGACCCGCGGTTATAACGATGTACTTCTGCACTTCATATGCATTCAACTCGATGATGACTGCGTGACGACATGTGAAATAGGACAGTACAGTATGAGTATGCGGGGCGTATAGCTACCAATGACCTCGATGATGCGAGGATACCCAGACCCACCGGATCAGACCGCCGACCACCGCCCCTCCTCGCACGGTCCACCAGCACCTCAAAGCACCACATCTCTCAGAATCTCGTCGGCGCGCCGCATATATGAAGGCACTCACGATGATAATTCACGCCTCTCTGTATAGCGCCTCTGAGTGCTGGCAGTCGGTCGCCCGTGAGCGGCTCCGGGGTATGATGCCGACTGCACCCTAAGTATGACCGTGGGATACGGATACGATAACTGCGGGTGGAAGCGCATACCATTAGGCATCTCCACATGTATCGAGGTTTTCGTGGGATGACACGGAGCATCAAGGCAGCTTTATAGGCAAGGCGGAGGAAAGGGCCATGATGAGGAGCAGGAGGCGCTGCGGTCGGCGTCTGGCGGCATGGACATGGTGGGCGTTGAGAGCAAGTGGGCGCGGGAGGCTCTCGCCACTGCCGTCCTAGATGCGGCCTTATATGCTGCGGGGGTGTTTGGCTCGAGGGGAGGAGCCAAACACCGATCGCGACGCGTTGGGCGCGTCCGAGATCACGTGTGGAATGTGTTCGGGTTCCTGCTTCGGACGCGGACACGGCGGGCCTCTTTCTCGTCCTCCATCAGCTCCAATCCATGTCTACGATACTCTAGTGCTGGATGTAAGTATGGTTCTCTACGTGTATTCTCATGTGGCGTGGTCCGATTGATGATATGGGAGCCCGCGGGGCATGAAGAGACGCTGCGCACCTTTCCCTAACGTTCCCTCTCGGACCTGGGCCCGACGTCCCGCCGGCCTCCCAGATATCTTGCGAGGTGTTTATGCCGATCGCGCACCTGAGATAGTCTTCAACCCACTCCCAAGCACCGCCATTGCAGCCTATGGTCGCGTATGAACGCCAATGCAGGGCCTCGTCAGCGCCAGCAGTCGTCGCTGAGCTCAATTTTTCGGCGATCGAGACGCTGAAAAGAAAAGACCCACGTTACGATGCGTTATAGCCAGAATTAGCAACGATAGCGCCACTTCAGCACCTGGTCTACGAAGATGAGAGCGTGGGGATTGCTGGTGAGATCTGAGATGTCGAGTGGGGAGTAGAGAGCGAGTGGCGCGATACCGGCGCGAACCGGGTTTCCCACGCTGATTAGGTCTTCGTCAACAATCGCGCCTCTTCACGATCACGCGTGCTTCACGCCTCCTCACTGCATCTCTCTCTCGCTCCAACCCACAATCGCCGTCATCTTTCTCGACCTTATTATCCACGATATTCGTCGATGGCGACGCGCGCAGCTCGACGAAGGACGCCCCTCCTGCGCGTCAACCTCAAAGTCTGCAAAGTCACCGAAATCAGAACCCGGACGCATGTGAAATGAGCGTCGTTGGTAGACTTCTGTAACCGCAGTGCAGTGCGAGTAGCAAACGCGTTCTGGTGGTCAGGGCACCGGCTCGTGGACACCGCCGCCTGGTGCGTCTGATTTCGGCCTGCGATCGAGCAGCGACATGCACATGCGCGCAAACAGTCGACCTCGGTACGTCGCCCGTTTTCCAACGCATAAAGCACCATTCATGACAGAGTCCGCGGACGTTTATCCTAGTATGCTCGCACGTCATGCTCCTGCTCTCGATGCGGTGCACGACGCCCATATGCATTGACGCTAGCCGCGCATCTGCGTATCCGAATCAGCATCCCGTCGTCACGTCACCCCGGGGCCCACTACCCACGATCCTGGCAAGCCAATCTCCCTTGTCCCTTGTCAGCGGCGACCCGGGCTCGGACGCTGCATTGTCCATGACATGACAGGCGCCGCGGCGTCTTAGCGATGGCCAGCGTGCTCGGGGAGGACGCACATCTGTAGCTGGAGTCCCGCTCGCGCTTGCCGGCGCACCGTTTGCGAGATGCCAGTGCGTGCGTGCGTCGACGTGGCAAGGACTGCGTGAGCTGATGCTTTGGCGTCTGTAGCCCGCTCGTCACATCGTCAGCGCGGGCATGACATGTCGCGGAACGCACCTCGACACACTGCGCAGCGTCTACTAAGTCCTGGAAGAGCGGCTGGTACGCGCGTTGACCGAGGTGCTCCGAGCCGTGCTCACGCCGGCGGCGCACGTCGTCCGTGCAGCGTGCAGTACACATATATGCGTTCTCGAAGCGCTTTATCACTGCGATCTGATAAATATATGCGCATACACTGTCCTCTGATGCAGTCCGCCCTAGGGTATTGCGCTTCAGCTTCGTCATACTGTCCATTGCGTGACGGTCCCGCGAGCCGACTTCGAGGACCCATTCCCGAGCAATGGGCCACCGCGATCTCGCAGGCAGTCCAAGTCGACACGCCGCTAGAGCGTGCTCCGTTGTCTGCGCTGTCTGCTGCGTCGGTAGTACCAGCCGCGGCTCTTGAGTTTGCTTCGATCTCCCACACTCGTTACCATGCAGGGATACTTTTCTCTTGTATCCGCGCGCGTAGGCGGTTGTAGAATCTCATACAGCGCGTATGTCATAGCGTGCGGTGTACACAAATTAAAAGCGAGTCCGTCATTCAGCGCACATTGCAGACATGGTTATACAAGCCGCCAACGAGATGATGCGAGAGTACTTCCTCGTGGTCGAGATCTCCGCCTCACCGCCCCCCGCCCATCTACGTATCCAGAGCGGATTCGACTACGGCTTGTACAACGGAGAGTGGGGCATACTCCCGAACCGCGACCGCGTTGTTCGTGAACGGGGGGAGGCAGGCGGATATCGACGTCTGTAACGCGGTGTCGACAGCGTCCGGGACTGCATCGCTGACCCAGGGAAAGGACTGCTTCTACAGCAGTTTCGAGAGAGGCAGGCAGCGGAGGAGTAGCGTGGACGGCATCCTGGCTGGTGGCGGTGGGAAACAGTCGGGTCCGTCGCTTGTACGCCTTTCCCGTCGTAGGAGTGAGCTGGATCGGAGGCATCTAGACGCAATCGGCGGATACAGGTGAGGACCCACCCAGGGGTCCTTTGTTGCGGTACGGTAGCAGAATCTGGAGCAAACGAAGATGTTCGGGGAGTGATCGTGAAAAGACTGCGCATGAAGGGGTGCGGCTGCCGAATACCAGCTACGGTGTCAACGGACTGTGACTCAGATGTGGATTTTGCGGAGGACTTACATGCTGTGGGCGCATGGTGCTAGTGCCAACGTCAGACTGTCGTAGACGTAGCATGGTGTATGCACATACCGGACCTATAGCATCTTCCGAGCTGCGACACATCTTGTTGCTTGGTGCGATTGCTGGACGATGAATACGCTATGTGGAACAGAGCAGAAGAGTAAAGGGCCATGATGAGAACAGAGGCGAGACGCGGCGGCTGAGCGGCATGGTGGACTGCTTGTCGATGGGAAGAAGAGGGAGGCAGATGCGCTGCAGCGACGCCCCGCGCAAGCTTTATATGCTGTGGGTGTTTGGCTGTAGAGAGGGAGACACACAAGGCGGGGCGACGCGTCGGTATCACGTGGTGTTGCTCCGATTCCGCCGAGGGTCTAGGGCAGACGCCCTTGCTTGCTCCGGCTGCGTAGCTCTTGCTCGAGTCCTCGACGTCCTTCCTCCCTCTCCATCGATTACGCCATGTCACGGATCTCTTGTAGTCATATTCAGCGCGTTCAGACACGCTGGTACGCACGCGGGAGAAACCTCCAGCGGCCATCGACGGACTGCCAGCGCATAGCTTAGCTTGGGTCCGAATTCCACGACCAGGATCAACGCTACAGACTACTCGAGCACGCGGGACCGGCCGCTATCGCACGATCCGTGGCAACAGCGAGAAGAGAGAGCAGGGACACGGTGCGCATCGTCCACATTCGCGTACTCGCTCGCATCAGACTGACAGCAACGGAAGAGTGAAGCATTTTCTCTGACCAGCGTGTCCGAGTCGTATACATCCCGCGTCACAGATGCTGATCCTCCAGCTTGGCATGTTCAGCCTGGTCAGCCACGGGTTGTTAACTGTACGCTCAACCTCGACTCTACGAGCCCTGTTGCGCCCCGAGACTCGACCGCATGGCAGCAGGCCAGCAGATGCGCTGACAGGGCGAGTCTTACGTCCTCTATAGCTGGAGAAAATTGTCCTCGGACTCATACACTCTGTGTATCCCTGGCTTTTTCTGTCAGCTCTAGCTCTAGCAGAACGAATGCGCGATAGTATCCGAGGACTGGCTGAGTACAAGTGCGTCCGAACCCCGAACCTGATCTCATGGAGGTCCTCCCCGCCGTCAGGACGCGCGACTTCTGCACGCCTGCAAACAAACGGTGCGTCGTTCTCTGCGGCTCTTGTTCACCGGAGCGCGCATACGCCGTGTGATTTGCTCTGTCTCCTTTTTTCGCTGTTCAGCTGACCTCGCCATCCAATCATTCTACTGTACAGTATGCCTACTGAGGGCGACTCGATGCACGCGCCTGCCGCCCTGTTCCGCGCCAGCTTCCTGCTCTCCCGTACGTGGACGAATTGTTGCGTCTGATCTCTGGTTCACCTGGGTGAAGCAGTCGCGCTCGTACTTGGACACGGATGGCGAACCGCGCGCGCGCAGAGGCCGTACGACGCTGCTATCGCGGACCTTCCTTTGCTGCTGTATAATTACGTATCACAAACTCAAGTGTTTCCAGCGTTCGACGCAAACACGACATGAGGCAGACACCGTAAATTAGAGAGCGTTAGAAGCTGTATTTGCGAGGGAACAGCGCGCATACATGCATCTTTCTCGGACTGCGCAACATACAGCAGGCTCTCCGATATACGTACATACGGACCACGGAGCGACGATGATGCAAGAATACAGTAGCACCTCCCACCTCACCTGTCCGATGTGGTGGACGGCGACCCTGTGGGGGTGGTGCGCCTGCAGGCTGCGGCAAGCCAATCAGCCCGAGTTGTAAGTACTAGCCAGCATATAATAATGACTTACCGCATCGGTCGCTGCGACCCGACACTTCCCTGCTCTCTCTCCATGCAGTCGGATCAGGTATGCCACTTTAGAATCTATTTTGACACGTCATCGCGTGCAAGGAAAGTCGAGACGAGGGAACGTACTGGCTTGAGCTCACTGCTTATGTTGAGACGGGCGGAAAAGGCCATGATGAGCTGCGAGGATTGATATTGGGGGACATGATGATGGTGGGCGGTGGAAAGCGTGCGCTGGCGGTCGTGCGGGCTCTGGTGCGTCTTATAAGCAGCGGGTGTTTGGCTGTAGGGTGGGGCCAAATAGCGCGAGCCGCGTCACTGTCACGTGTCCGTTTGGTGCGCTGGCAACGCTGGCGGGCACTGCCTCTCTCTCTCTCTCTCTCTCTCTCTCTCTCTCTCATTCGTACCGTGCCCAGGTCATTTGGATTGCAGCTTCATTTCAGTATCTTCTAGGAAACAGTATCGCTTCTAGGTACTCTCCACGATCTCCACTTCCCCTTCCTCCACGAACGACACGCATACATACAACCAACGAGCGCAGCCGAGCGTAGCCTCAACATACGTATCGGACGCGCACGTCATGCCGCAAACAAAACGCGATCCGCACGTTGACCTCAGGCGGAACTCGTAGACAGAGGAAGCAGCAGGCATCCCGGTGCGTCTGCTCGTCCGCTCCTCGCGTACGAATCCCGCTAATTCAGATCAGATCGTAGCCCATCTGCATCTGGCACGACGACCGCGCTACGGCGCGCATAGCGCCACCCATCGTGGGCAATTTGCATGGCTTTCCCGAGTCGATCGTCGCATGGCCTTCCCGAGTCGATCGTCGCACGCAGCACTCGCATAAGTCCATCTACCCGGCTGAATCTTATTCAATTTTACACGGACGACGCGCGGCCCCGACATGGTCTTCCTCTCCGAAAGACTCGATGTTTTAGCATGGAGCGTTATTCATACTCGACTCCGCGTCGTGCTGGGGTACGATATTGGCAGATGGTGGGCGACACGGGCGAGTATATGCAGTGGTAGGAATGTGCTGGCACCCGCGTCTCTGATCGTCTACGGTATGCTGATGCGGCGCTGCAGTGCTGGCTCTCGATGGGCGGACCTCCGAGGTGTGGAGCGAGAGTGTGGGCCAGTCCGTGAGTTAGGTACGTCACGGTCGTCTGCGATGGGATTTCCAGGCTTATGCTCACGTCGTCGTGCGGAACCTGGCCCGGCCCCAGGGGATGCACGTCGCGCATACGCATACACTAGCCGATTTGGCTCCGAATTACCGGTGCGTGCGGCCTGGTCCCCCGTGCCATTAATGCTTCGTCGACAGCCCCCGCGCCGCGTCGCACGCAGAGAGTAAACAGAGCATATATCGCGCGCAGGTGCACGCCGCGGTCACTTTGCCGACCGACGCAGCTACAGCGCGGCTAGGGCCTCTGGACGCGGACGCGATGCCTCCTGGCCGACCCGACCCGCACACGGTATGGTATGGTATGGTCGGCACCTCGGCCGTCTCCTGCGTGTGTCACCCGAGGATCCATACGGATCGCGGTCAAGACGATGGTTGCGCTGCTGGTGTGCAGTGGCGGACGCGTGGGGTGTCCGGGCGTGGCTCAAGTCGAGGGCGACGGTACGGTGCGAGCGGAGACTTTGCTGGGACGCTTCGTTGTGGGTACGCGATGTTTCTTTAGGTTTCGTGTGCACAAGATCGAGGAGGCCGGGTGGGTGAGTGTCCTCGCACGTTGTTCAGAGTCAGAGAGGACATCATGTAGCAGACAAGTAAGACCGAACATTGACATGAAGGTACGGAGTACGACATGTGCAGATAGAGCAGCGTATGGATGATGCGAGAATACGATCAGTAACCACACGTCAAGACGCACACCCATCCATTACTAAGCTGTCCATATCATCTTGATAGCGAAAGTCAGTTTCTTTTCGGAAGGGAAGAACGGCGCTGTCTGCCTTGTCACCCCATCCACCAACTCGAGGACCTATGTAGATAGAACCCTCATCTACTGGATTGTCAGCTTGACTATCGACGCAGAGGATGCATGCGTATACTCACTCTACCCGCGTCGGACCCTACATGCCCCTGTCGGAATGTAGGCGAGAGGACGGAAGAGGACGTATCCATAACGCGAGAGGAGAGCGAAAGGCCATGATAAGGAGCGGCGCGGACCGGGCGTGGATGCGCATATATATGCCGACGCGGAGGGCCTGCCAGTGGGATGGGCGTGGAAGGAAAGGCGGACGCAGGGGAACGCAGCGCGGTGCTGGCTTATATATGCGCGGCGGGTTTGGTCGTCGGGCAGGTGCCAAATACAATGCGATTGACTGCACACGGGCGCGTCGGTCACATGTCCGTCGTTGTAGAGGAGCAGGAACCCAGCATCACCGAGACTCCGACGCGTTCGACGCGACCCTGCTATTTGGCTTCCGGCCTAGGAGCAAACACCCAGACGTATATAAGGCTCAGATGCCCTCGGATGTCCTGCGTCCGCTCTCTCTGCATCCCCACCACGACGTGGATGCCGACGCCAGCTACATATACGCCCTCCGCTGCTCATCATGGCCCTTTCCTCATCCTCACACCTTGGCCGCCGTTCATACATCGACCGTCCGATAGACGCGTACGTCCATGCCTGCCCTCCGCCATTCCGGGTCCGTGCTCTAATCAAGCGTGCAGATGGCGAGATAAAGGAAGTCCGGCACATATTGCCTGGCTGTGATCCACGCTGGCATTTCGTCTCACTCTGCGTGCGTCGTCTTCGGGCGTGTCTTCTCGCTGTCGTTGATAGGCTGACGGCTCTCCGCAACCCTTGCTAGGGAAGGACTGTTTCCTCGGGACAGGCCTACGAGCGGGCCGGATTGGCCATATGATGTCCCCTTGGTCTGTATTCTCGTATCATCTGCCTGCGTTGTACATGTGTTGGCAATTTATGTATGCATTCGAGCCGTCTCCGGGTCATACTACCCTGTATACACGTGAGAGTGTCGGGAAGAGCATATATGCGCGTGCATGCGCCGAACCGGACGCATTCTACCACTTCATTAGCAGCGCATGCGTGGACGTGCGCATATAGTCCATGTGCATGCATACACGGCATCTGATGTCGGCGCAGCACGAACCCTGAAACCGAACAGTGTCAGCGCATCCCAAACATGACTGGAACACCACACCGCAATTCGACGCGCTCACCAAATGGAATTCAGCCATAAATCAGGGGGCCTTCACTAATATCAGCGTGAGCTGCTCCGTCACGACGCATTGCGCGTCCGACACCGCTCACAAGGGACCGTCCGTATGGACGCGACGCGACTGGTCTCTAGATCGCCGTGTTGCCTATGAGAACAGTATATGCACCCTATGACTATGACGACGAGCAGAGCATTCATGCGTACGTCCGTCGACGACCACGGAGACAACCTAGCGGGAGGAGAAGCCAGCCAGTCGTACGCGGCGGCGTGCTGGTCAGCGCAAAGTGCAGATGCGTCCGAGCCTGGGACTCGCCGAGCGGCTGCACACATGGTCTGGTCTTTCAAGTTCAGTGACAAAGGCGATGGCGACGGCGATGGCGGGAGCGCTTTGACCGTGCCAGCGTGCCTGCATACGTAGCGCAAATGAAAAGGGCGGTGCTGCGCCGGACTGTGCTAGGCTGCAGACGAGCCCCCCGGGCCATGCCGATTGGAACGCATAGCGCTGCAGGAGGGCTGCCAGGATCAGCTTTGCGTCTTCGTCAGGTGAAATACTACGCAGCGCAGCGCAAGCGAGATACAGCCCACGACGCTACGCCGGCGACGCGGACGCCATTCCGCCCACCCCCGCGAACGAGCAACGCGCGCGCCCGTCGGTCCAGAGCGCCGTAGTGCGCGACGCAGTCATATTCGCGAGCACATATTCGTCAGACGCAACACATGCGAGGGGGTCTCGAGTGTCGAGTGCGGGGGCCGGCGAGGTGTTGACCGCCACTCGGCGTCGCGTCGCTGTTGAGTCAGAGTTCGTCCTCGTCGACCTCGCTCAAGCCCATCTACGCGATCTCGTCTTCAGCTGCCCCACCGATCGACGTACAGCACACCACTCTGCGAGGCGAGCTCCTCCGTGACAAGGACAGGCGTGGCGCAAGACGTGGGTGCGCTGGTACGTATTCCGTTGCTCTTCTCCCTCCGACAGCTTCACTTATAGAGGCCTTTCAGCGCCCACTCAATACTCCTTCTCGTGCTCGCGATGTGTGCTCGACATTGCTTCCCTCTTCCGGTGTGCGATGTTCTCCCCTCGCAGGCCTGTGTCGAGCCACGCCGGACAGCTGCAATTCGGCGCATCGAGCGGGCAGCTGAGGCACTAGTACTGCGGGTCGACGGTAACCGCGCTTACATTGAGAGGTGCGCGTTAGCTCGGTATCCAATCCAGCTTGCGCGGACGTTGTCGGCCTCTCTACGTCGACCACCCAGTCACAGACGGGCTGCTAATGCGCCATTTTAGTCCTGCGAGCTCTGCGGATGCTCTCGACACTCCGTCGGTCCCACCATCGACTCTCATGGTGCAATTTTGGTGCGCCGTACAGCCCTGTCCTTTTCCCATACCATGTATCTCTGAGTGCTCGCAGTGATCTGGCCGTCGTATATGCGGATGCGAACCTATGCGGTCATACGATGGACGCATGGCGTACTTCCTAGTGCGGCCCCGTCTTCTTCTTTCCGTAGAGGTCTGTCGCTCTCTTCGTATGCAAATACATCTTAGGCGACTGTTAATGTGTTATAGCATCGCGGCGTCCGGGGATGGAGCGTGTGCGAGTCTCCTGCCCGCTGGAACGTAATCCGCCCGCTCGCGCCCAGTATCATAGCGCATACGCAGGCTTGATCAGGCTGCCTCGCAATAAACATTGGCGAGACAGATCCCAAAAGCATACAGTAGACGACAGTTAAAGAACAGAAATGCACGAGTACAGCTACATGTCCGATGATTCGAGAATACGCTATGCCTATATTTCCTAGACATCATCGTCAAGCTAGACAAAACACCCAGATGAGCAAGCATGTCGACCGGACTGATGACGCAGCATACCTACCTTGCAATCCTGGCCGGGTAGAACGCCCGGTGTCCCGGTAGGTGATCGTGCGCAGTCGCAGTCGACCTACCCAACGCACGATAAGCCCGATGTAAAATGTGTCAGGGATAGGAGGACACGCACAGATCTGTGAAGTCTGCGTACGGCTCGAGTCGTCCGAGAAGAAAAGGCCAGGATGCGGAGCGGGCGCAGAGGGCCTGCCTCTGATAGCGGGGGCATGGTGGGAGAGCGAGAGCAGGCGGTTGTGTCGATGGATTTGCATTTGGTGTCTTATATACAGGGCATCATGTTTTGCTGGAGGCGGGAGGCCAAATAGCGCTGCGGGACGTGTCGACGCGTCGACGGCACGTGCGGTTCGGAACCGCGACCGCGAGGCCGCGCGGCCTCTTGCCCGCTCCTGCCGACATCATATCCTCTCCTCTAGACCTACGCTGCGGCCGCGAAAGCAGTACTACTGGTACCCATCGACGACTAAACGGCCCGTATGTGAACGCTCTGCAAGCCAGCGCGGGCGCCAAGCTGACACGCGCGCTCCGTATTTGCCAGCCGATTCGGTGAGTTGCATCGTGATTCTGGCCATATCTTCCTGGTCTATGAGGTCATTCTATGCAGTGGATGATGAGTGGCGCCCCACCTGTGGTCCGTTCGCATTTGTTATGTGCTTGTAATCGATCCTGACTATCGACTCTCCGCCAGGCCAAGGGCTCCAGGTCTTACCACGCCGTCAACGCAGCACAATATCGCCAGATCATCGAGGAGCCTGGCGCCTAGAATCAAAATCGTTATGAACAGTCAGCCCTCGGCACGTCCGAGCGTATCCTCCGTCAAGCAAGCGCTTTATCTGCCCTCCCAGCACGTCGCTCACGGCGTCGAGAGTTCGAATGATACGGCGTGGGATTGCAGGGGCCTGCAAACATTTCTGAGAGTGTGGAGCGTGCGTCTCGACACATCACTGCGGGAAATCGCACTGACACTCTTCCTTTCCGTGTTCTCAACTCTGTTTACTGTTCGCATGCGCCCTAGCCCCGGTCTGTTTCGTTGCTGCGCTTCAGGCGGGTACCGCGCCTCTCCTCATCCGTACCGGACTGACCTCTCTCTCTCTTTATAATCCATCAGCATCTCTTGTCGTGGGCTTCCATCCCTGAGCATGCTTACTCCACGGTCTTCTCGTTGAAATCTCGATACGGGAGGTACGGGCGACAGAGTAGCGTATATGCGCCCGGCCGGCCCGTTCGAGGAGCATTCGGGTGTCAATGCGCCTTCCAGTGTGTCCCGCATCTCTCACCCGTCGTATCTTTTGACCTCTTTCTTATTTCCCCGCCCTCGCCCTGGAAGCTCGGCAGCAGCGCGTTCCGTCCCGACCTCCCCCACACTAATTCCAAGCGGCGCGCTGCGCACTCGGCACGTATCGTGCGGACCAATGCGGGAATTGTGCATCCTATAGTATGGAGAGCAATTTCACGCGCTGTGCGTAGGCTACGCTGTCCTGACCGCGGCGCATTGCGTCTGACTGACATCGTCGCTCTTAGCGCCTCGCTTTCCTCGAGTGTGGGACATACCAGCGCCTCCCTGGTGAGCTGACGTCGATGCGATGCGGTTCTGAGTGGTAATGGAGGCGCTGAGCGAGCTGTATGCGCCTCGTTTGGTTGCGAAATGCGATGGATCGTTGGAGCCTCCCTCCCGCGCACGTATGGCATTTATTTTATGCGCTACGTAGAAGATACAGAACCGCCGTGCGCTTTGATTCCAAAACGAGAATGAATGAACACGACAGCAATCGGGATACATTGCGGCAGGCTCGCAACAAATTACATCGCATGGGACAGCAGTAGGTGTGCAGTGAGTGTAAGAGAGCAACACGACGATGCGAGACTACGTCAATCTACCAGATCTCAGAGGCGACCAAGAGCTCTGGACGACCTCGCATCGAATGAGTCGGAGGCCCGCACTAACTCAAACAGCCTGCGCAACACAGCACACCATCGCGGATGACCCATACGATCGCGCGCCCCTCACCGCGCTCAATCTGACTCGTCGCATTAGACGACGTATAGGCTACCGAAATCCAGTCGATGCACTCACCATGTAGGAGGGGATCACACCCATCTGACCGAGTCGGCGGCTCTGCCATTAGCGCGACTCGCGACACGAGGAAGCCACTTATATATTGGTCCGGTCGGAGACTGCGCAACCAGCACGCTATGAGCGCGGAGATACCTACCTGTGTTATCTGAAAATGCTCTGGATGGGATGAGAAGAATTGGGACGTTGGCAGGGGAGGAAAAGGCCATGGTGAGGACAAGGCGGGACTGGCGTGCGGCAGCGACATGGGCGGGCGTCGAGAGAGCGGGGTAGCAAGAACGCGCGGTTTGCGGGCTTTATGTAGGGTGCTGTGTTCGGTTTTTTATGCAGGAAGCCAAATAGAGGCGACTCGGAGGACGCGGAGGGCCGCGGTGTACGGGTCGGAGTGCCGGTTGATTATATCGATATCGATCAGCAGCCTGCTTGCTCTCGGCTGTGATGACTGCACACTGGCACTCCGCGCTGCGCACAGAGCTTCTCTATCTCGAGTGTCGGCCTCCTGGCTGCTTCTATCACTCGGAGTTGCATCGACGCCTTGTCTAGAAACAAGGGGCACGTCATCTGCGATGCATGCGCAGAAGAGCGCGACCCCGACGAGTGTTCGACGTTCAACTGCGCGTCATGGCGGCTGCGCTGCGATCTTCATCATCGCAGCCGCTGTACGGGTATCAACTCGGAGAGTGTGAGTCGCGTCGTATGGATGCAACGTGGCGGGCGCTCGGGTGCGTAGCATATGCTGGCTGTATGCGCTCATCGGACTGACACCCAGCCTCATTTATCGTAGCACCTTGTTTAAGTATGCTCCAGGAGCAGTACTGCGAGCACGCTGCGAAGACGGCGCTGCTGCTGCATCCGCGGGTTCTATGCTGCCACCGCTGAACCCACGGACCAGCCTACGTATCCTCTACCCGACGCCAACGCGTTGGCCTTGATCTGGGCTCCAGGCACGCACACAGTAAGTTATTGTTATTCTGCGTATACCTTGACAGACTTTCTCAGGACACATGTGGACAATTTAGAGCCCGCCGAGGACCGGGATGTTCGATTATGGATAGACACTGGCGGTAAGGCTTCCCGCTCCGGTGTAGAATTAGCATGCAGTTGATTTCAATTTCGACTCAACAGCGTCGTCTTCTGACCGTTTAATATACTCACTATGGCGGCCATTCGCGCAATCGATGACGTCTTTCCTGACGTTCCGACTCATTCAGATCGTCGGAGACGGAGAAAGTGAGTGGCTTTCCGTTGATTGATTGTATGCTAAGTATTGGCCCGCTGACTCTCTGTTCAATGCAGCGCGCCCTCTGTTCGGATACTGTCCGTACAGCAAAAGAGCGCGCCGAGGTTGTCTGCCCTGGTGGCGTGCGCCGACATTTGCCTTTGACGGTCAAGGTGAGTCGGACACGAGCGCGCCCCGTCTGCATCAGCGTGCTGACTGTTTCATCTCTACTTTACAGACGAAGACGCAGCTCCGATAATCGAATACCATGATAATACTATGGCCCCACAAGACGCGCTCTCACAGTATGGTGGCGGCATTTCGCCTCGATGGCCACGCATACGGTCCAGCAATCGCAGCACGGAGGTGCGTCGCACGCGTAGTCCGGGAGCCATATGCATGCATGCTGACTTCGTTTGCGAGCGTCGCAGATTCGCCTGCTTGTATGCCGGAGGCACCGTGCCGCTCCCCCTTTTTTCTCATGCGGACAACGCCTGCGCATGCATGGCCAGGCCACGCGTCCCATACCCGCATCAAGCACGCATACACTCTCGCTACCATCGTGGACTACGATGTTATGTTGTACTTTCGCTCTTGTGTGGACGCACATAGCGATATCATTTCCCCTCGCTGCTGTCTTGCTCTTCGTGTCAATCGCCGGCGTAGAATGAACAGCGCATTTGCGTGCTATGAACCGTCGCAGAGTCGACGCGCAACGCGTCGCCGCTCTAGATATCTCGAAATAAGTGCGTGTGTAGTTGTAAGAAACTCTATGATGCGAGAATACAACGTCAACCCTCCGGATACGGGGACATGCTCGTAGGGCGGAGAGAGCATCCCTTGGAATCCTTCTGATGTAAGCGTTGGGATATTAGCTTGCAGTAGCCCAGCGATAGAGTGACGTCAATTACTCATAGACTCGGCAGGCGAACTGGTCCACTGCAGATGCTTGGGACGTACGGCCCGACGCGAAAACAAACTTCTACACACTAGAGCGAAAACGCGGCTATCATGAGAAAGGCGCAGGAGGCTGCAGAGTCCCCAGCACTCACTGAATTGTGACGCTTCGGGATGCACCAGCTCAAGGAATCCAACTGACGGGGCGGGAAGAGCAAAGGACCATGATGAGGGGACTCGCGGTGGGTGCGCGTACGCTGCGTCAACATGGCCATGGATGCGGGAGGAAAGGGAGTATGCTCGTCTCTGCGAGTTGTCGGCGCCTTATATGGCGTGGTGTGTTTGGCTGTGAGGAGGATGCCAAATACGCGAGGGCGGGTACGCGTATGAGCGCGTTGGAGTCACGTGTGGGGTGGGAGGCCGCGCGGCCTCTTGACAGCGACCTCCATCCCTGCGACTTCGCGACCGCGGACCTCCTCGTCCGAGCCTGGGACCCTAGCGATATGCTCTGGCCGTCATCAATTCATCATGAGCTCTGTGTCGGGCAGTACCACGAAGATCCCACCGCCTCCTGTGCCTCTGCCATCCGTCGCTCCAGCAGGACATACACGACATCGACGAGCTAGCTGCGTCTTTGAGGAGGAGGATTGGATCTGAAAAATGGTGAAGACCTTGGGTAGTGGATTGAAGTACGGTGCGTGACTTTCCGTACCCGACGCTACAGTGACCGGTCATCGTTTGCACTCGTATCGTACAGTCCGCGCAGCATCTGGCTGAGGCGGCTTCGGCACGCGTGAGCATAGATCGAGGGCACTTGGTAAGCCAGTCCCGGTTCGTGGAGTTGCAGTACTGTACTCACCACTTGGTCGCACGTCATCCTAGTCGTTGCTCGGACTCGGTCAACCACGTCGCCCGTTCTCGGCTGCGAAGTCGACACGTCGAGAGAATACCCCGCACCCATGACGACGCATCCAGCACTCGGCTCACCCGGTCCACGCGCCACCGCCTCTAGTATGGAGTGTATGCGCTCTCTCAGGTACGATCGACGTCCGATGTTCGGCGCATCTAATCACCGGACCTCATAGCTTCTGCACGAATGTGCCTACCGCTGCTGTCACTCCCAGTATTGCAAGGCATCTTTGCAACGAGTATCGTCTCATACGCGGGTATGTTATCTGTCATATTTCGCCGTAGCGTCGTCGTATTGATCGCATATATCCTCTCTATCGTCCTCTGCAGCTCTCTGCGATCAAACGACGAAGGTCCTAACGTTATTATCCCACGACTACTCATGCAGAAGCGCACCAAATCCCACAGGCCCTCTCGTACCGAGCAACATCGAGGACATCCGCAAGCGCACACATAACGCTCGGTCGTGCTCATCTAGCCTCGTTCTCGCTGCCCAGACAGAGCCTACGTAGGTCCGGCCTCAACATCATCGCAGGTATCAATCAATCGTGCCGCCGACTGACCGGCAGCGCACAGCAGCATACCCTCCGCCAGCGACCTGCACGAGCGCTGGTAAATCGTGAACGACTCGACGCCATATGCCACTGCCAAATGGAAGCGGCGGGTGCGGGTGACGTGGCTCGTTGGACGAGCAAGCACATTTTCGGTGCGTCCCGTTTACACCCTTTGTCGACCGCGGACCGATCGAACACGCCCAGAATCAGCATACAGCGTCCGGTCTGCCTAGCCCGGCGCAGCGCCTCTCCTGGCTGAGCACCTCTCGCATCCAACACCTCTGGCGATCGGCACTGCGAAGCAACCACACCGCTGCCAACGAGATCCCCGGCCAGGACGCTCTTGTATACGGCCAGTTCCCTCGATTCCGATTCCGAAGCGAGCGCAGCGCGCCAGCAGAACAACTCGCGGAAACGCCCCGTCCGGATTCTAGGTGCGTCGCGTCACGGCGGCGCATGTCCGCCGCGGGTGTTAGAGACCACCGCTGATTATATACGTGCCTGCAGTACCCACAGGCATCCGCAATTCATATCTCGGAGGTCGTCGACTGGACCGCACAAGTTACAGCGTGATTTGTTCGCCTCCGATTGAGTCAACTCGTCGGCCTGTTGACCGGCTGCACGTGGGTGGCGGGGCGGACGGCGGTTGCGCATAAAGGAAGGACCGACCGACCGTCACGGCAGCACAAGAGTCCACGTACGCGCGCATACAACGATGCCCAGAATGGCCTAGCCAGAGGTGCACATATTTCTTCTGCGTTTATACCGTCAGTTGACGACCGAACGGTTACAGTGCTCCCGCGTGGCCGCTTGTCCTCAGTCTGCTTTCGGCTGTATCAATGCAGGACGAGTCGCCGCTCGGTTTCCATCCGTGGTTGGCTAGGCAGGGCGCTGTGGACGGTATCGTACCCACGTTTTTCAATCCTGTAGGTTTGGGCGGCTCATATAATTCCTTGGTTGATTGAGAGGATCTCTGTTCGTCTTTACGCTACGAGACGTGATGGTAGGAGGGTACGATCTTAGCCCGTGTACGATCACCGAGTTCCGGCGAAGTGTGTACATGTATGCGCGGTTAAAGAAAATTCAGCGCGACGTATAGCGCAATCGAACGATGCGCGGCTGTAAATAAGCTTTTCATATGCAACACATGACAGTATACGACGCGTACAAATGGCTCAGTGCAATAACGAATGCAACGAAAGCGATGATGCGAGGATACCATACTCTCCGAATGACCAGTCCCGCTCCCAGCACTTCGCCAGCTTGGTCGTCCACTAAGTAATCACAGAAAAGGTGTCATTTTCTCGTCTTGCTATCGCAGAGCGGGAGCGCTCACCAGAGTGGATGATAGACAAGTGTCCGGGATGGTGTATCACCGGGAAGGTACACACAGAACACCGCCTGCCGCTTAGAATTCGTGAGAAGTGAGCTCCGAGAATGACGATGATCGGTAAACCGAGCGGGACATACTATATTGCTCCGCTTACACCCTGTGGTTTTGACTGAACAGAGGATGACGTATCTATGACGAGGCAGCTCAAAGAAAAGGCCATGATGAGGGGCACAGCGTCGGATGCGGGTGCGCCAGAGGTGAGCGACGTCGCCTGGCTGCAGGGCATGGTGACTGTAGGAACGAAAGGGCGACGGGACAAGTTCCTGCGCGTCGCAGTCTTATATGCCGCGCGGGTGGTTGGCTGTAGGCAGGGGTGCAAACAAAGCGGGCGACGCGTCGGCATCACGTGTCGTATTTGTGCATGACATCGGACGCGCGGCCTCTGCTCTGTCCCATCCTGTCCATTACCATTGCGGGTCCCCGGTTGCTCTGGTAGGCCCCCTATAAATGATATACAACGGTTTTGCGTTGATAGCTTCAGTCTCCTTGGCCCGCAGCCCAGACGACTTTCGTTGCAGCCACCGATCGATTGCCAGCGCATAGCGGCACATACGCTCTGCAAGTTCGACGCTGCCAATGGCTTGGTACTATTGACAGCAGGGAGATGGAGGGCTGGATGCTGTGCGGGATGGTTGAGCGACTGGGATGGAACTGGGGCGATACGAGGTGCGTATCAACGATGTATGCTGGTGAGCGGCCTCTGATTGAACCCATCTAGGACTTTTCGATTGACAGCCCGCACGCACCATCTACGTGAAATCCGCATGCTGCGCTGCAGCGTGTCCACAACGTGCACCTACCCCATTTTATCTTACCCACGACGCAGCGATGCGCATCCACCTGTGCGCGGAGACCTGATTGCCTCACGACATCAGTACACTACACGCCGTCACTCATAGGCCAGGGGCACATCCAAGGTGCCGTCGTACCGCCCATCTCGTTGCGAAGCTCCGCTGATAAAATCTCTTCAAGAAATACGGCGCTCGGCTGCGCAGTAGACGCGCCTTCACGCTGCCGTCAATGTATGCGTGCTATCTTATCGATGGCATGTCCAGTCGCGCGCAGGTTCGTTGATGTTATCCCTATTCCAGGCCTCCATACTATTCTACCGTCGTTGGGTCTGCGATGCGGTACTTTCCGGCCCAGCTCCGCAGTTATCTCGTCAATGTCGACCTCGCTACCGCTACTGCATCGGTCCCCTGCATGGAGCGGTCCGCGCAAAGCTCAACCAACGTCTTCTCAGCGACGGTCTATGGCGTCCGAAACGCGGCCTGTCAAACAGGTGTGCGACTCTTGCGCTTTCTCCGCTTCTCGCGCGCTGATCCGTTCAAGTAGGCGCCGCCGTTGGGATGTACTGCTTCGCCGATGCATGCACTCGGCCACGGGTATCGCGCGCCGTCGTAAAGGCCACGCGGGCCAGCTGTACGACCCTCTCAGCGATCCAGGCTAAATGTGCGCCGCATACATCAGGCGTGCGCATAGACTGTGCGCTGCACTATTCGCCATTTAAATTCAATGCCGCGGTGCAGTCCCTCGCCCTGTGGCAACATGTGCAACGAGTGCAGCGACACATGACCTTACATAGATACGCCGTCCATAATTTGCGTAGAGTCGGCTCGCAGGGCCGTGCTGCGCGCTAGATGGTACGTCTTGCATTCACATCGTGTGGCAAGAAGCTATCAAACAGTGCGCCGTATCTCCGAACACCCCTCTATCCTCCTTATGATGACGACTCTGCTTGCACACAATATATCAATGCCAATAATGCAATCATGTCTGAGTGCAGTTGACTCCAAAACAGCCGGGGTAAAGTCACCACCCGTTCCTCCTGTCGCGGTTCGTCCTTCACCCTAGAATTGGAAGACAGCAGAGATCGTGTCCGCGCGCACACGGGCATAATCCTGCCTACAGTTTGAGCACCTCACTCTCCGGTGGCACGTCGTACGTGTCTGTCAGCTCCAGCTCCTCGAGGACCTGATACGAGCCTGTCGGCCCGCGGACACAGACGAGAAGGGCATCGTCACCGTTGCAGCGCTTGGGATCGTGCGGCATCAACGATGCGAAATGTAATGAGCGCGCTGAAAAGAGCCTGCGTTAGCCCGACGACATATAGCGCATTCCACACACGCACCTCCACCAGGATTTACACAAGGCTCCACAATGTTCACTGTGGGAAGCACCGCGCGTAGATCAGGTATAGCCTGCCTCAGGCTCTGGCAGCGCCGCAGGTCCAGTGTGCGCAAGGTGTGCCCTAGGAGCGCGCGTGATTCGAGCCTCCTTTGCAACCCCACTCCAAACGAGCATGGGGTAGCGCCATCGAGAAGGATTCTGTCCAAGGGCACATCGCGCAATTTGAGAACCGACAACTGCGGGAGCACAGCTAGAAACGAGCCGTAAGATGGGCGCACCGGACTCGGTATTCGAGAACAGACTTACCGCCCGATTTGAATGGCGGTGTGATGACATCGCAGAGCGCGACAGCGGCGTCGCCCGCAGCTTCAACGCTTTCGAGGCATGGCGCACTGGCGAATGTGCTCCTCCAGCGATTCGCATCCCACTGTGTGACAAGCATGGCGAGCTCGCGCAGGTGCGGAGATGCGAACGCCGCGACTGCGGCCCATGCGATGTAGTTGCCGCTAGTGCCAGTCTCCAGGAACGTCACGGAAACCGGCGGTACATACGTTCGATGCGCACCGCGCCAGAAATATGTCTCGAGGGTGACGCGGCCCGCCGCGCTGTTCGACCATGGGCCGATGGTTGCAGACCAGGGCCGCGAGGCTGAGATGGCTAGTTTGGTGACCGGGACGCCATCGGGAAGGTGGACGAACTTCCAGAGAGCCGAGAACAACGCAACACAGTCGGCCTTTGGGTGACCAGAGGCAGCCTCGCGGGTCCTTCGGAGGCGCACCTGTAGCACAGCTGATGATGGGAGCTTCAACAATTCTATAAAGCGGCGCGCATTTCCTACCGCAGCTGTAAGTCGCAATACGGCGAGTCGCGGTAGTTCGACAACATTGGAAGAAACATGATCCGTGCCATTCGGCGAGACGGTGGGGCGGAACGGGATATCCACAGCGAGCTTCTCCAAGAGAGGCATCCGTCGGAGTGTATCGACAACGTCTTCGATGCTTTGTGCCTGAGAGCTACAGCAAGTGCAGCCCTCGTACTTGACCTCCAAGCTGGTGAGGGTCGCCAAACACGCCGCGGACCAGAAGTGCTTGGGGTAGCACCTCGACTGGAAGCGGAGCTCGCGAAGGGCGGGAGTAACATTGTCGAGCAGCAGCTCGGATGTCCCTGGCCACGCGCGGTGTTGTACGAGGCGGATGTCAAGCGTCTCGAGAACAGGGCACGGCAGACCAAATCCAGTGATGTAGTTTGAGGCACCTATGCGCAAACGCTTTGTACGAAAGAGATTCTGGCGGATGAAGTTGACATTGCCGTCGTTGGCCCCTTGGATGCTTGCAGTGATGCTGAGGAGGGCAGAGTGGGAGCGAGTGTAGACAGTCGCAGCCAATTCACGGCAGCCCGGAAAGGGAAGCTCGATGGTGGCCCATAGCGCTGGGAAACCGAGCGCGATCCGCCGCCACGCGCGGCATACGTGAGTCGCACCCGATATCCAGCCCAGCCTTCCCTTCGTGATGGGGTGCACTGCGGACAGCGCCATGAGGATCTTTTCGACGACCTCGATTGGAAGGCGGTTGAAGGGGAGAAGAGCGTTGCGCTCCGCGAACGCATCTCGCAGGGCAACGCGCAGAGCGGCTTGGCGGTGCTCGTGGTGGCAGTGTAAGGCGTGCATTGCGGCACGCAGCGCTTTCTTCTCTTTGCTGGCGGCGAGAGCGATGGCGTCCATGGCGCTCAGCACGGACGCCAGATTATCCTCAGCAGCGCGCAGGTTCGCTGCGATGGTAACACTAGGACGGTACGAGGGGAACTGTGCGACGCGGCGCGCCGCCGCATCCGCCCAGTAAGACGACGCGGCTTGGGGTGAAGAGACGACGACGTTGTTCTCCCTGGGAACGACTAAGAAGCATCACAATATGGGTGCAAACATAGACGTACCTACAGTCCATGACAATGGCAACTGATGTATATGGCGGCAAAGAGAGTTGTGAACCTGACGCTAGTAAGAAAAGTGAGCTAGATGCGGAGGAAGAGTAACAGTGGCACGCACCAGATAGATTTGTGGTGACGCTGAGATGTTGAGTTACGATTCCCTTGGATCGTTTCTTATGTAAGCACCAGTCGCGCTTTTTGGACCCCCATGCAACTTTCATCTTCGCCCCCATATATAGGTGTTTGTTCCCACGCTTCTTGTCTCCCTCAATTCAGTGTAAGACATGGATTTATACAGTTAAACATGATTCTGTCTATGTCTGGAACATGCCAATGTATAGTACTTGGGTGGGTAACAAAGCGGAACGGGGTAATAACCAAGGGTCGTTTTGAAAGTATCAATCAGAAAAGCTAGTAGATATACCTCAACGCTTCGCAAGCCGTCTTCATCCAACCGTACCATACTGTCCAGTTCTACCATGTTCTTCATCTTGGCTACGAAGCCCTTGTCTGGCCATGTGAAGTCGCGGGGAGGGTAATTGAGGACTATACTGCGTAATATGAAGACCCAGTGCGATCGCTCGACCACGGACTTTGTGGCCCACGCCGGCGGATGGTCCCTTCCGTTCTTGTACACGAATTCTGTGAGTAGCGACGTGCGCTGCTTGCCAAGTTTGAAGTGCGCATCGAGATCATGAAGGTCGTGCAGGAAGGTTTCTAGGGATAGTTGATAAATGAATGTTGCGCGGTTGTCTAGGTTGTCAAAGGTAGTCGCATCAGCAAGACATCCGCATGCCATGGCTGTGATCGGAGTGAGGGTGCCACTCTTGATTTGCTGGTCATCATTTGCTGTGAAAAATGATGCGGAACCGAACTGATAGAAAAGCTCTTCATTAAAGGCGTAGTCGCTTGCCGGATCGAAGCGGTCATCCATCGTTGGAGTGTTCACCTTCCAATAGGTATCGTTTAGAAATCCGCGCCATTCTTGAGTCGTAAACCCTGCTTGTCCTGCACTTACGCGACGATCATTGGATGATGACAGCTGTTGCGCACGCAAGTAGAACCGGGAAAGGTGCTGCTCGCCGCGTCCCCAGAAGAGGTGCACTGGTGGCAAATCGAACTTGCGTGGCTCTGTGTACTCCTTGATGACGTGGAGATCGATTGCGTGCAGCATGGCGTGTTCCCAGATATCTGCCCGAGGAGGTGCGTACGCTGGCCGTTCCTTCTGCCAGCGACGCACCTCTGGGTGAAGAGGCTCTTGGACATATCTAGGATCTGATGGGCAAGGTTCAATTTGGTTTTGCTCACGGTTGGTGAGTGTACTCACAGCGCCCCGCCCGGTTCATTGCCTGGTACTGAGCAGAAGGGTTCCACTCATCGAGGCGTGGTGCATGTCCTCTGGCAGCCGATTCGAACGCGCCATGGCTCTGCGTTGTCGGAGGGTAGAGCCAGAGGGGACAGTCATGCTCGACTACGCTCTTGATGGGCATTAAAAAGTCTCTTGTGTCGCATCTAGACGACCTAGTTGCTGCCGCGAACCTTCGATTACCATCGAGTTGGACGGAATTCCGGTTGACTGGAAGGAAAACAGGAATGCCCAGGTGTCCGATTTCGCGATAAACGCTGGAGTTTGATGCGATCGATCCCCGCATGGCCCGTCGCTCCGCTGTCGTTAATTTCCTGCAACGTCCAGGACACCCAACGTCGCGCCACCAGATGACAAATGATGTGACCTCAAGGAGCGCTCTTTGAGCGGCCCGTACCCACATCAGGAGTTGCACCCAGCTCGTCTGACCCAGTTGAACTTCAGCGCGGGCAATACGTGCGCGCAGGATGGCATCAAGGGGAAGTGTGATGATCCTGGCCCATTTTGAGGTGGGCAGTGCAGCTGCGAGGCACTCATTGTGCTTGACAGTCTTCGCCCAATCGACTCGAGCGTTCAGAGGTCCCATGTAAGAGTTGGCCAATGTGTATAGTCGTGGCTGGCTGGAAGCAGTCTGCCTGTCCGCCCGCACAGGCTTCCGCCAAAGAGTGTCGACGTCAAATTCAGCATTGTGTGCGGTCGAAGGAAGGGGGATGTAGGCCAAGTATGGTGCGGATACATCATGGGGCTGTGGGAAGGCGACCCATTCATGTTCGCCCCACCAGCCGTCAGCGTGGATGTGCGCTCTGTCAGACTTCCTTTGCTCCAAAATTTGAGATGTATTCCAGGCTACCAGGGCATCACTGGAGCCCGGCGCAGCAGCCCAGGCTGTATATTTCTCGGCGAACATGACGTGTCCGTGAGCTCGAGCTTGCTGTGTGTGCATTTGTCAGTAAATGACAATAAGCATATGACAATATTGCTCACCTCCTAACTGCTATCTCTATGTGTTGGCTATGATCCCGTTGCACGTCTTTGTCTGAATGTGCTCCGTGCCGAGCCAGCCTGCGCGGATGTGAAGCAGAGACAGACCGGAAGCTTCAAAGTCGGCCTTGTTGTAGCCTTGCGTGCTATCAACGTGATGCGTATTGATATTGATGCATCGGGCCCACGTGTGAACCATGGACATACCTAGTGTGATGATTGCTCCGTCGCTTAGTGCAATGCAGACCCTGAGAAGGCCTGAGAGGGATTGTATGCACGATCACAAGTCCGACAGCAGTGCAGAGCGGAAGTGCGAGACACAAGAGCAAGCGACAGTAGTAAGATGTAGACGCTGCACCTGTTGCAGTGTTCCGACAGTGTCTGCGCAAGATCGGCCAGGCCAGAGAATGCAGGCGACGCATCGAAGTGGGCATTCCCACGCTTTGGGATCTGGATGCACACTGATTGATAACAGCGACCTTCCTCACCTTCCACCTCCGTGCTACAGTGAACTCTCCCTTACCTCTTGTTCATTCCTTTGCAATTTGATCCTCCTGCGTGTGGTGCCATCAAGTGCGTGGTTTGAGCATTGCTGACGCCTGACTTTCATATACTACGCGTCTCCGGCTTCTCATTTGCGTGGCTGTCTTTGCAGTTCTTGCCTTAGCTGGGTGCTAGAGACGGTTCCACGGATGTAAGAGGGTGCGGCCCATTGCATTTGTACGAGGTGCGTTCTATCTTGTGTCCATGCACGACACCGAGCTTCTGCAAGATCGAGCGCTCGAGGACCCACCTACCTCCCGACATTCTGCCCTTACTCTTATCGACGCACCGTCTTTCGATACCCCCGAGCGCGTTCGCGCCCCAGCTGCAACCACGCTCGGCTTGTTGCCTGCGTGTTAGCGAAAGGGTGCCCGTGTCTTGTTTGCACACACGCACCAACGTGCTTCGCCGGCAAAGGTCCAAGTGACAAGCCCTTCTGGTCCACTGCGATACCCATCCTCCATTCTAGCTTCAAAATGAACCGGTCCTTGTCAGTGGTGATCTTGTATGCAGGCAACATTTATGTACGAGTCTTTTGCTTACGTAATATTATTCAGTACCGTTGCATCCATAACCGTGCCGCGATTCAGCAGGACGTTGCCGAGACAACTCAGGAGGTGCAGCAGATGTGCACCGCGCGTGGTATATGTGTGGGTTAATCTCCTGGTTCTTGCGGAGGTCGCTGGCGACCTGAGGCTCAGCGTCGGCAACCGGGTATCCATGAACCGGCGTCGGTGAAGCATGACGTCGTTTTTTTTGGTTACCCGGTTTGTGACGTCATGCGTCACCAGAATCAAGGCACCTAGTCGAACATCTATTTGCACAGACAGTGAGCAACGTACATTCCGTGTTCTGCCTGCCGTACGTTGCCGCTCCTGACCTGTGCGCTGTGCTGCCTGTCGTGTGTCGCCATCTGCTGAAGTGGCCGCCACCTTCCAGATTTCCGTATGAGTGAGGGAACGCGCAAACTGTTGTGCCGCGTAGAGCATTGGACATTTGCACGGTGAGCTATCTGCCTTGTGGTTTTGAGATGTCGGCGGCTCACCTGAGACAGGGTCGCAAATGGCGACATCGCCGGCCAATTCATTCTGCTGACCGATCTGTCGCAGCGACAACACCCATGTCCCCAGGCAGCCAACATCCGCAGAGGCATGAACGCCGAGAGCGGGCACAAGGTGACCCAGGTAGCGTCGCACGTTCGAGACAATCCACTTACATCAAAATATATAGCATAGCTGGCGCGGATACATACAGGACAGCAAGATGGGATATTTGCCCGCAGATGCATGCATCTTGTCGTCGCCTGGTGGTCTTGGTCCGCTGCGCTCTACGTTGCGTTATCTGGTGCTGCAGCCATGTAGAGTAAGTGATCTGTCCAGACATTTAAGAGGCTGGCATACTGACCAGTTGTCTACGCACACCCCGCAATTGCCGCAGCAGATTTGGCTGCGCGATGCGGGGCCCAGCGAGCTCCGTGCGCGTGCGTCCGTTGTGTCTGAGCGCATGCTCGAAAACTGCGCTGGACGGTGCCGCAGTGCACACTTGCCAATCTGCGTTGATGCGCCTACCTGCTTGCATGGACAGCATTCCGGGCATCGGCCGGCGCACGGCGTATGCCAGGCACCCGCTGGTCGCCGGACAATGGTCTACGATGGGTGTACGTTCGCCTCCCGCCGCATATCCTGCATGTACTGACTTTCTTCATGGTACCAGCGCCCGCTGCTTCCGTTGCCAGGGGCTCGGGCCGCAGTCCGTCGTGCTCGAAGTTGATGCACGAACGCACTGCGCTGCGACTGTTCATTGAGTGAGTGACACCGCAGTGCAATGTGCGCGCTTGTCCCGCGCTCATTTGCTTGTCGTCGTCGATGCACGGCACAATGTGGTGCGCCTGCGGTGCGTCGGCGATCACGCGCTACTGTTGATATGCTGCTGATCAACGAGGGGTTCTGGACATCTCGAAAGTCAGTGGCCCATCAAGCACCAATCAAAATCGAGCTGTGTACTCACTGAAGACTATCTGAGCGTGGTGGGTCTGTGTTTGCTGAGCGGTATGGATGTTTGCTGAGTGCTAGTAGTGGAGTTTGCCTGCGCTTGTGGAGTCACCAAGCGACCGGCTACCATTAAGCCGGATGTGGTGAAGCATGACGTCGCTTTTCCTGCCAGTCCCGGTTTGTGACGTCATGCTTCACTGGGGCTTGGTGTCTTCCTCTGCTCGTCATACCCTGCCTCGATCGGATTTCCCCATATCTCGCCAACCAAGCATCCGATTCCTCTCGTCTCGGTACCCATTTGGAGCCCTCAGGCGCCCCGTTCGACCGTGTGCTTGTGCGACGCAATGCGTGCCGCCGTTCGTCCGGTACGACATCTTTTGTTCCCCCTTGGGTGACGCTCATTCCTCTATATCTCCGGGACAAGACGTGCAATCTCTCCAGTTGTTTCTGCGTCGTGTCGACGCCGAGGAGACCTTTCTTTGGATGCTACCTGCGTCTCCAGGTGTTCCGCCGTTCTCCAGGTGCGTCTTCCTCTCCTCATCATAGCCTGCCTCAATCGGATTTCCCCATATCTCGCCAACCAAGCATCCGATTCCTCTCGTCTCGGTGCCCATCTGGACCCCTCAGGCGCCCCGTTCGACCGTGGGCTTGTGCGACGCAATGCGTGCCGCCGTTCGTCCGGTACGACATCTTTTGTTCCCCCTTGGGTGACGCTCATTCCTCTATATCTCCGGGACAAGACGTGCAATCTCTCCAGTTGTTTCTGCGTCGTGTCGACGCCGAGGAGACCTTTCTTTGGATGCTACCTGCGTCTCCAGGTGTTCCGCCGTTCTCCAGGTGCGTCTTCCTCTCCTCATCATAGCCTGCCTCAATCGGATTTCCCCATATCTCGCCAACCAAGCATCCGATTCCTCTCGTCTCGGTGCCCATCTGGACCCCTCAGGCGCCCCGTTCGACCGTGGGCTTGTGCGACGCAATGCGTGCCGCCGTTCGTCCGGTACGACATCTTTTGTTCCCCCTTGGGTGACGCTCATTCCTCTATATCTCCGGGACAAGACGTGCAATCTCTCCAGTTGTTTCTGCGTCGTGTCGACGCCGAGGAGACCTTTCTTTGGATGCTACCTGCGTCTCCAGGTGTTCCGCCGTTCTCCAGGTGCGTCTTCCTCTCCTCATCATAGCCTGCCTCAATCGGATTTCCCCATATCTCGCCAACCAAGCATCCGATTCCTCTCGTCTCGGTGCCCATCTGGACCCCTCAGGCGCCCCGTTGGACCGTGGGCTTGTGCGACGCAATGCGTGCCGCCGTTCGTCCGGTACGACATCTTTTGTTCCCCCTTGGGTGACGCTCATTCCTCTATATCTCCGGGACAAGACGTGCAATCTCTCCAGTTGTTTCTGCGTCGTGTCGACGCCGAGGAGACCTTTCTTTGGATGCTACCTGCGTCTCCAGGTGTTCCGCCGTTCTCCAGGTGCGTCTTCCTCTCCTCATCATAGCCTGCCTCAATCGGATTTCCCCATATCTCGCCAACCAAGCATCCGATTCCTCTCGTCTCGGTGCCCATCTGGACCCCTCATGCGCCCCGTTCGATCGTGTGCTTGTGCGACGCACTGCGTGCCGCCGTTCGTCCGGTACGACATCTTTTGTTCCCCCTTGGGTGACGCTCATTCCTCTATATCTCCGGGACAAGACATGCAATCTCTCCAGTTGTTTCTGCGTCGTGTCGACGCCGAGGAGACCTTTCTTTGGATGCTACCTGCGTCTCCAGGTGCTCCGCCGTTCTCCAGGTGCGTCTTCCTCTCCTCGTCATACCCTGCCTCAATCGGATTTCCTTTATCTTGCCAACCAAGCATACGGTTCCTCTCGTCTCGGTGCCCATTTGGAGCTCTCAGGCGCCCCGTTCGATCGTGTGCTTGTGCGACGCACTGCGTGCCGCCGTTCGTCCGGTACGACATCTTTTGTTCCCCCTTGGGTGACGCTCATTCCTCTATATCTCCGGGACAAGACATGCAATCTCTCCAGTTGTTTCTGCGTCGTGTCGACGCCGAGGAGACCTTTCTTTGGATGCTACCTGCGTCTCCAGGTGCTCCGCCGTTCTCCAGGTGCGTCTTCCTCTCCTCGTCATACCCTGCCTCAATCGGATTTCCTTTATCTTGCCAACCAAGCATACGGTTCCTCTCGTCTCGGTGCCCATTTGGACCCCTCATGCGCCCCGTTCGATCGTGTGCTTGTGCGACGCACTGCGTGCCGCCGTTCGTCCGGTACGACATCTTTTGTTCCCCCTTGGGTGACGCTCATTCCTCTATATCTCCGGGACAAGACATGCAATCTCTCCAGTTGTTTCTGCGTCGTGTCGACGCCGAGGAGACCTTTCTTTGGATGCTACCTGCGTCTCCAGGTGCTCCGCCGTTCTCCAGGTGCGTCTTCCTCTCCTCGTCATACCCTGCCTCAATCGGATTTCCTTTATCTTGCCAACCAAGCATACGGTTCCTCTCGTCTCGGTGCCCATTTGGAGCTCTCAGGCGCCTCGTTCGATCGTGTGCTGCGTGCCGCCGTACTTGTGCGATTGTATTTGTTTCAAGTACGCGGTGAAAAATGACGTAGTTTCTCACAGTGTTGTGGATTTTGATCCGGATTGGTGCGTCATCATTCTCTTGAAGTCAGGAACAAATCGGCAATGTGATAACCGGTCAATGGGTCGCCCCGCTGCTGCCGACTCGACCCGGTGCTGGAAGGGCGAAGACGCGAGCTGTGCGTGTCACCTCTTGGTGCCCGTACTTACTAGTTGGCTGTCTCTCTGCCAGACTAGATCGCCCACAGCCAGCCACGACCAGTGTCGCCGTACTACAAGTCCACCCGCGAGACTGCGTAGCAACAACGAGCTGTGCGGATTTGCGCGCTACTCGCGCTGAATCTCCCTCTCTTTCTTCTGCAGCAACCCTCCTGCGCTGAGCCATTGCTCCCTCCAGTAGCATCAAGATTCCTATCTGGCTGCTATCCCGCGCCAAAATGCACGTGCGAACGGCCGTCAAGAAGGGTTGCGGCGCAGGAGCTCAATAATGCACATTTGCGATGAGTATGTATTCAACTTTGCCTGATTGAGCCGTCTCTCACCAGCACGGCACAGTCCGATGCCCACTACTACTACAAGCCCGCGTTCTCGCCCATGCATGCCACGCCCGTCTTGTACTCTCAAATAACACACAAGACACGTTCAAATCATGTGTATTTGCCTGTCTACGAGCCTAAAAGTATGAGCATGCGGTAACTGGCAGTGACGAGGGTTGCGGCGCACGAGCTACCATGGCAACGATGAGAACTTACCTCTGCGCGTACTAACATCCCATGTCCCTTCTTCTGAGCCTAGAATACCCTTGCGCTCGCGCGCTCATGATCTTGAAGACCAGCCGTCATGGCGCGCATCTGTGTCTCAGCTACAGAGAGTCGGGGCTGCGGGACATGGCGCAGCGCAGCAGGATCTGTGCGGCGTGGAGGGAAGACTTTGCGACGACTGACAGGTGCGTTCCTCGAGCTTCCCTTCTTTGCTGGTACTGAGAATTTGCTAACATCGGATCGTGGAGCGGAACGATATCGAGATAACTTCAACATCTCGTGATTGTTTGCACGCTACCCGACCTTCGTGACATTATGGGTAGTGTGGAGACGACTGCCAGTGGATGAGGGGCGCTGTGAAGACGCTGCATGCACGTCAGCGTGGCCTTTTCTCAAAACAATCCCTGACCGCTGGATGCGTTGCAACGGGAGCTTGATACCATGACGCCGGTCATGAACGCTTCAACTGCAATGGTGGGGTGATTGCCATGCTGGACTGAGCGCGCTGCGTGTAGGTACTTAGCATGTCAACTTTGTCTCGGAGTTCCTTGACTCACATATCTTCTTCTAGTGTTCTGGGACGTGCAAGCGCTGCTCAGGTGACGCTTCAGACCCGTCGGTAAATTCCTTGCTCGAGGCCATCACCGAGACCGCTTGGGCGGTGTAGCGGATGTGCGTCGCGCGTGCGACGTGGGTGAGTTGCTCTACTTGATCTCTTTGTTCAGGTTTAATGCCATTTTTGCTTTGCCTTGACTCGCAGCAGCTGTGTGAAGCGTCAGCGTCGGCAACCGGGTAATCTTGAACCGGCGTCGGTGAAGCATGACGTCGTTTTGTTCGTGTTACCCGGTTTGTGACGTCATGCTTCACCAGAAGCAAGACGCCTAATCGACGGCGCACAAAAATTGAGCACGGTACGTTGGCATCATGACTCGGATATTAGACTGCCTTCATAGGTGTCAGTAGATTTCATTGGGTCAGAGAAATGCAGGACACTTGACGACTTCATGGCGACAGCGGATGTGCTCCGCGCATGTTCCTCAGCTTGCCGCACACGCGAAGTTGTCATGCACGCACGGTGTGGGCAAGATGGTTGAGGGTGTTGTCTTCGCAGCCGGGTATGATGTTTCAATCGGGCCAGCCCACGGGCCGGTCGTCCGAGTTAGTGGTTTCTGCCTTTCCTCACACTTCCTCCTCGCCCTTTTGTACTTACTCCACTTTGCTTCCGGCGTCGCCTTGTTCCTGTGTGCCGGACGGTTCTAACCTTGTTCTGTCCGCTTCATCACAGGGGTTACCGCGCTCGCCGAGCTCACTTGGTTGGCCACTCGGTCAATGGCCCTTCGCGCTCCTTTCCTGTCTTCAAGCACCAAGCCCTCGTGTCATACGCGCCTGTTCATTCCTGGTCACCCCTCCCAGCAATCTCCCGACTCCGCACTCGACGCTTGAGCGCTATTACGGCGCACTTTGGACGCATCTGCTGCCCCAGGTGCCTGGCTGATTCCGGTGACGGAGGCTGCTCCAGTCATGACGACGGAATTCACGACAGGTGCGTCGTTTCCCTTGCGATTCCCGCTGTCCAACTCGCGGCTCGTTTCCAAACTCTTGCGTGTTGCGCGGACGTCATCGGAGTGGTCAGCCAAAGCTCGCGGGGCATGCGCTACGTAGCCCTTACCCTCTTCTCAGTCTCTGATTTGCATGCTCCAGAGCTGACGTTGGCGTGCTCTTTCAGCATTTGATCAAGGCGGCTGTTGCATCAATCTGATATCAGATAGAAACCACTGGCGGTTTTGAGAAGGTCCGTTGCTCACAAGGCCGTTATGTCCGCTTTCTGAACCCGTCTCGCTGCAGTCTGGATGGCTCGTCCGTGGCTTCGCAGCCATACTTTTGGCTGTTCAATCAGCTCCGTGTCTGTCCCGTCTCCCCAGCGCATGTCGCATGCCTGTCCTTCCGGGGCATGCCTCATGGCGCTCCGGGTATGTTTCCATCAGTGTCAGCTGATCAACTGACCGCAATCGATAAGCGCAAGGTCACTTCTTCTTCCCACACCGCCTCTCCCACCATTATCGTACTATCTTTGCGTGACGCGGCTCATGCACGCCCTGTCTGCGTCTCCTAGCTCTGGTGCGTGATGCTCATCCTCCTGTCCTCATTGTGGTTCTAATGCCTCCCCTTTATTGCCCAGTCTGTACCATCAACCGCATGAGATCGGTCCGTGTAGCTTGACGTTGGCATCCGGGTGCGTCCCACTGCGGGTGCAATGCAAGGTGCGTGTTAGATTTGGAGGCATTCCCAGAGCACCGCAAGACCGAGCGCTCGTATACACATCCCGCCTCCCCGACATCTTTATCCCCTTACTCTCTCCAACACGACCTGCCTTCAAGACTACACGAGCGCGTTCGCGCCCTGACTGCGACCATGCTTGACTAGTTGTCTGCGTGTTAGCGGAGGGGTGCCCGTGACTTGTTCATCCTCGTACCCCAAGACGCCGCATGCCCCGATGAAAGTCCAAGTGCCGAATATTGCCCTTTCCCTTCGACCACCTTTTCTCCGACGATACGGGCCGCCTCAAACTGCGCTGCTCGTGCCCCGCGAGCTCTTCTCTTGTAAGCCTGGAGACATTTCACGCCTTACGCTCAAGCTTACGTAATACATTTGTTTGCTTGGAGCGGGCAGGATCCGTCACTACTCGCATGCAGATCACTACATGCGTAGACTGTCCAGGTGGACGGCGGGCTGAAGACGACCCCTATGGCCATGCACGGTGAGCATCACAATTCCCAGCAACTGGCCAGCACTATTAACTCAATGCTATTGGTGCACTTGCTGTGCATCTCGCGAGCAGACACTTCCCATACCCTCACCAACGCAGGCATTACGTCTTTCGAGTTCAACATTGGCAGCAGCCAGGGCCCAGTGCGCGTCTACGTCAAACGCGACAGCGGGGCGAGCAAAAGCAAAGGGGTCCGTGTGCTTGCTGCGCACACTGATGCCTACCCGCAGACCGGTGCATCCGCCTGCTGCCTGCTGCCTGTGCTCATCCCTACATCCTGCGCATGTCGCTCGAGCCCGGCACACCCGCGTCGCATTTCGAGACAAACTTTACCCTCGATGGCGGCATGTTCAATCATAACTGCTTCGTGGACCTGGAGCAAGGCATACGGAGTCGTCGTTGATCGTGAGTGGTTCTCACCTCCCTTGTGCAGCACACGCTCAATGCGCAGGCACTTGCTGAAGCGCAAGCGTGCGGCACACGTTGTCTCCCTGGAAGACGTTCCGCGAGGCTGGGCGTGCGCGCATATTGTTGGTGGAAGTTGTTGGGGCAATCCTAGGTCTTTAGCATTGTGATACCGTTATCAATGACGCATCCACTCTGGGCCGGTTAGCCTAGACACTGAGCCCATGCTCCAAGCCAAGCCAATGTGTCAGCGCACATGCTGATAAGCGTTTCATGTGTTATCGGTCATCCAATCTGATCGAACCGCTCCCTGCTCCTCGACATTCCCCATCACCTTGTCCCCTACCCTCATCATGCCAGGCCAGTCTCCATCTGTCTCCCCGTCTGTGTCTGGCTCTGCGGGCCTCAACGGTGCACCGGCAGACCACGGTGTACTCCCCATGTCGCTGTATCCAATTGCGGACCGCGATCCTCATCTTCCACCGTACTTTCTTGTCAAGGGCCGTCATCCGCTCCTAGATGAGTCGCGTAGGGGCACGCGTGATGCGCGGAGCATGGGCCGCACCTTCGTCTATACGGAGGACATCTCCGTAGAGGCAATGAAGGAGAAGGCCAAGCATGTCCGCAAGCTGAAGATACCGAACACGAAGAGCGGGTTGCGTGGTGCGCTTCCTTGTTAATGTCTGCGATGCATGTGCTGATCATTCTCATTGCTATTTTGTAGGTTTGGTGAAGCTGGAAGGGGGCGATGAGGTGTTTGCCAGGGCAGCGGGAGCGTGTGCCTGCGGTTGCCAGGATGAGAGGCAGTCTCTTGTGGTTAACGAGTACGTGCTAGCCCTTGCGGCTGATTCTGGTACTGATTGAGACACAGACAAATGCTGCGCGCCCTTCCGAACGGTGACAGGATCGTTGAGCAGCTAGACGCAGCAAGACAGAGAATACTTGGACCTAAGAACCAGCGCACGCTGTCCAAATCCGTGCTCAACTCGGAGACGGGTACCTATACTGGTGGGACGGCATTTGAGCGGTCGGGAAATGCACATCCTGTCCGTGGTGCCAGAGCATATAATCTCGGTATCGGCTATGAGATCCCCACACAACTCATGGCCCCTTCTGCGGGCAACAAAGGTTCCCCGGAGCAGGGTTATTCCGAGGGTCTCAGCATGCGAAAGGAAATACAAAGCGTCCGTGGCCTGCTCTCCTTAATAATGTAATTTGCTAACTGGCGCGACAGGCTGCAATCGAGTTGGCTAGCGCTGGCACCACGTACCTCGGGAAAGCGTATTGCGAGATGATGGCAATGCAAGCCGAGCTGGTGAACGCGCCACGTATCGGGACGTACCGCAATACGTGTTTTGGAAATACGCAGCTAAATGTCTCCCCTGCCGTTGCCGACGACGACGGTTCGTCCCTCATTCCTGTGTATGTATCCGGCTCATGGTAATCATAGCTGCTACCGACCTGTCTGAGTCCCTTGGTGACTTCGGCGGGCCGCATTTTGACGGTGGGGACTCTGTCTCGGGACTGTCTGGCATGGTATCGTGGCCCGATCTCCCGGCGGGCTATGATCCGGGCACTTTCCATCTGATTGAGCTCGGGGCTTATGTGGTCCTTGACGGCTTAAACGTGTTGTATTTCAACGGGCTACGGCTCCATGGGGGAACACCACCCCGTGCTCCGAGGGGCCAGGAGGTTGTCAATTCGGCGTACAGGCTCGTCGTTGTATGCTACCCTCCCAGTGTAATTCTCGAGAACCACGGCATAACTGCACTGGCGGCTCTGCGCTCTGGACATAATGCCGGTCACAAAGCCCACGGGATGCTCACACTAGATCCTGCGGTTAAGAATAAGTGCGTCATACATTTGTCCCAATATTGGAATGTCAAGTCTGACATGTTGTGCTCCGACAGTCCGGAGGATCGGAGCCAGCAGGCATGGACTCCTCATGCAACGTTTGCCGCAGACGGTCACGTCATCATGGACGACGAAGCTGTTGTCAATTTTATGGCGCGTTCAGCCTATCTTCTGAGTGTCTATAGTATGGCCCAGCTGCCCCCGCATGTCAAGGTACTGCCGCACCCTCATATTCATTTATCGTGCATCTCATCTTTTATTCGGCAAGGTTCACATCGACCCAAACAAGTTCTTGTCTGCGTTCAGCTTTGAGCAAGACGGCGAAGATCGTGAAGTGCACCCTTGGACTGTCGCACCAGTTCTGAATGGTAAGCCTTGCATCACTGATTTCCCCAACGTTGATGCTCATTGTGCAGATCCCGAGCATCCCTACAATCATGCTCGCTGCAGAGACGCCGCATCATGGAATGAGCACCAAAAGCGAAAGCGTGTTTTCATCCCGCATTCTTATGACGACTCGGCCAATATCAAGACGCTTGCTATTAGATCGGACCCAAATGCCATACCCAGTGGTTTTGCTGGCAGGCCACCGAAATATGCTTATTCCTCAAGTACGTTCTGTATTGTGTCTTCCCTTGTTACTTCTGACGCCTGGACAGAAAACCATAAGATGCGTCATCGAGAGGACGGTCGGTTGGTTGAGGATGATGAAGATCTTGAGGATGAAGAAAGGGATAATGCGCAGCCTGGTATGTTCAACCATTTCCTGATGTTGGTTGTGCAGATGTCTCATCCGGTTGTTCAGGTCCGTCCACGTCGATCGCCTCCAGAGTCATTACTCGGCGAGATAACGTCAAGTTGTCTGGTGCCATGGAGAAATCGGCAAAGTCGACCCGGGAAACATTCTCAGCGACAAAGGCCAAGCGAAAACGAGATGGGCACGAAGACGACACTGCCAATGATGGCCTCCGTAGGAGCGCTCGACGCGCGCGTGGGGCTCAATCATCTTCTCACACTCAAGGTACGCTCTGCATGTCCTTGACATGGGCGCATCTGACAGAAGACCAAGATACCCTGCAGCAGCAGCCCAGTCGTGCACGGTCCTTGCCGACTCTACTCGCAACCACCAGTGTTCGTACCCAGTCTGCCTTTGAAGTGCAGATAAAGGGGCTTATCCAATCGTGGGCAATTCCCCTGAACGTAACTAGCGCGGAGCTCGACGACGTACATCCAAGCCCAAGCGTAATCACCGGTGTGTATACTTGCTTTCTCACGTTCTCGCTTTGCTGATAGTCTTGGTGCATCCAGTTGACTACATGTTCGCTCTGCCGTATCTAATTCGAGAAGCAACTACGGTTGCGGCGGCTTTGCGTTCCCTTGCTGGGCATCCTGTCGGCATCACTGTACACCGATCCGCTACCCAATTAACAGTCGCTCATCGTGAAATTGGGTCATTCCGTTGGAAGAATCCTGACACATTGGACAAGATCATGGCGGCTTGGCAGGGCTGGGATCATCTATCAGCTGTCTGTGCTGGTAGTGACCTGGATGTACGACACATCAAAGCCACGCTAATGCAGCATCACGCTGTGTTCTACACCTGGCTCGAATGCCTTTGCCTACGTTACTCACAGGGTTCGGACACGTCTTCTTCGGACGGCCTGTCTATGCTCGCTGGCAAGATTTCCACGCTCATTACCATGCGCAATCCTTCCACCCTCATTCCCCATGACTACCACCCTTCCTTCACTGCGACGCCATGCGCAATATCTCTGCCGAAGCGTGATACAGATCCGCACCCTGATGTTGACAGTCCGTTCATACATCAACGTCGCGTGTACAATGTCATGGTCAGCCTCCTTTCAAAATGGCTCGGCTTCCCACAGCGTACAGAGACGCGACTACAAGCATGGCTTGTTTCGGCGATGATTCGACTCTTCACTGTGGACGTTTTGTCCCTCTCCGGGACTTTCGAACTTTACGACAACATCCTCGCACACACTGGCCCGATCCCCCCCCGTCCCCTCACGCCTCTAGACCTCGCACCTATTCTTACTCGCCTTATCGAGCTGCCTCTCTTCGATGCCACATCTCGAGAAGCCATAGCCACACGCTTAATTGCCAAAGTAACACAGGCCGCATCCGTGGGAGAACCTGCGTCGCTCTCCCTGGAGCAACAGGTTTTCCTAGCCACTGGGGGCTTTCCTGTTGGCCCCTTGAACAAAGCGGATGTTGGGGCGGCTGGCTGGATCAATTTGGATCAGACTGAGAGCGACATTGCTTCACACAACACCACCGAGGCGGCGCCATCCGCCTTTGCCTCCAGCTCTCATCTGACTCTGGATCATCTTCCCCCCGCGCTTTTCGTTTCTCCCACCACACAGAGTGCTCCATCATTACCACCACAACCGCTCAATCTAGACCTTATCCCTGACACGATTGAGATTTTTCCCATCATTGGAACCGCGGTCAATGCTCTGAAAATGATGGAGTACCTCATCGACGGCCCCACCCTTCGTGGCAGATCATTGGCTCCTGTTCCGCCAGGTCTGTCCGCCCGGCACATCCGGCTCCTTGAACTGGTTGCGGGCAACTTGGACAAATATCTGCCCTTCCGTGAGAAGGCTCCGGGTGTCAGGCGGGCACGTACATCTCACGGGCCCTATGCACCAGAACATGTCCGCACTCGGGCTGGCTTCTTCAGCTCGCTGGTGTTCCGGACGTTTCTGTTTGGGGGGAAGTATATGTATGACTATCCGCTCATCTTCAACAACCCGGAAAAGCTCATGCAGGACCATGCGTCAATAACGGCCTCTACAAATCTTCTCCCCAAAAATTACTTCACGGACAAGACGGCCTATGGTCCCCCCACAGCCCGCAAAATTGAAAATACCCCAGCCCTCTGGGATGCCACGGCATCTCGCATTCCGTACAACTTTATTGCCCAGTCGCACTCCATTGCCTTCACCGACTTCTGGCAAAAAGTCGTTCGAAGGGTACACAACCGCCGCCCATATCCCTTTTGCGGTGACCTAATGGGTTACCTGGTCACTGCGGACTATGTGTACACTGGTGTGGTCACTATGCCGACTGTTGACGAGACAGCAAGGATCATCTGGACACTCCGGAGGGGCGCCCTTCGGGGTCTCCAGTACCTGCATCTTATTGATCCGTCTATCGAGGATTTCAGCGACAGTAATCCTCCTTTGCAGCATGTGCGGTGGGCTTTTCGTACATACTACAATGTTGTCAGTTCTGCGCTGACTGATGCGGAAAAGTCCCACATGGGCTGGGATGTTATCACTGCAGAGCATTCTCTTTGTAAAATCAACCGGTTGTGTAAACGTAACTACCTGGACTTATATTAGACATTGATTGCATCCTGATATCACGGTTGTCTACTTTTGCTGGTCCTCCTCCATTCTTCCCTCTTCTGCTTCTGACGTATCCTTTGCACGCTTTACAGTGGCTGGGACATCTGAATAGCCAATTTTGCGCTTCATGCGTTTCCTGACGATGTGGGTCTTCTCCGCATGACCCTGTTTCTCAGCTAGGTCCTTCTCAAACGCCTGTGAAATGTGTGAGTCCCGTCAGAATCCACCAGGTTACTCGTCACTCACCTCCTGCAACCCCCGGTCCAGGATTGCAATAGACCTTAGCTTGGCGACCATGCGGAAGCTGCCCTTTCTTCCCCAGAGCGGTACGGATGCGAAAGCGACTTGTAGCTGCACAACTTGACCAATGCGCAGTATCGACGGGTCGATCGGGACAAAATGTGGCTGCCCAGTCCTTGGATGTAAGTTAGCAAAGTAGAATCACCCAGATCAGAAGAACACTCACATCGGATCCTTCAGGCAATCATAATATAACACTTGGTTGTCCTCCAGGTGTGAACCAACGCCAGCCATGGTAGACATCAAGATCCCATCTGGGTCGATGATACTTCCGAAAGGTATGGCGATCTCACCCTTGACTTGGTTTCGCGGTGTGACGTATCTGCTAGAAAAATCCAGCTCCAAGGCAGAGTCTGGTGCGTCAAGCCCATGTGGTTCAAGTGCGTTGAGCTTGTACAATGAACTAAGTCGGTGGTGTACATCCTTGAAGCCTCTCACAGCCTGTTGAAATTCCGGTGCGCCGAACCCCATGATCTTGACGCTCTGTTTTGCCCATGCTGGTTTCGGGCCAATCCTTTGCAACGTGGTAAGTCATCTGTCAATGTATACATGGGATCTGACTCACTGCTTCCTGTTTGTGACCGGCGGCAGATCATAGCTGACCAAGACACCTTGCACTTCAAGTGTGGCCTCAATCATCTCGGTGCCATCAGGCGTCATGACCGTGGCAGTCCCATCCTCATTCTTCTCCAAGACAAGCACCAGGCCGCTCTGTGGTGCCTAACACAAGTCAATATATGGGGTCAATTGTGTCCAGATACGGACTCACCTTTGCTGCAGAGGCCAACATGTAAGTTTTGTTGCGGTGCTCGGTAAAGTCATCAATGACTCTACTGACGTGCTCCGCTGTTGTATGCTGTCAGATCGGACATGCAGTAACCTGGGGCTAATGCGGACACGCACCACATGCATTCGATTCAGCAAAGTTCAAGAGGTCGCGCAACATGGGGAGGTTCATGGCTGGGGCGTTGAGTGCGCCTGACGCACTGACACCTTAGAGTTATATTCAGGTAGTGTAGTGTCATTTAATCTTGTCATCAAATAGGCGTGTGCGGCGGTTAATATCGTCCGTCCCTTGGTCATACCGTCCATATGCCTCACACCGCACATTTTGGTTTCCATACTGTCGCGGTCTCACAGTTGCCGTATTTTCTCTTGGGGGCCCACTATTTCATTTTCTCCTTCAAGCTATGCGAGATCTGTTTGATGGCAGTCTTTAGCTTGGCCATGTTCGACTCAAGACTAAGCGAGTTCGACTCGTAACCGGAGAACGGTTGAGTGTTCTTCGGTACGTGGGGATATTCCTTCTTCCTGCTGTTTCGATTACTGACGTACAGAGTTGTCATTCTGCCGCAACTCAGGTTCCAGGCAACTTTTGCGGCGGCTCACAGGGCCCTTCACGTCCGCTGGAGTCGGACGACGGCTGTGCCCACTCTACTACTGACGTACTGAGTTGTCATTCCGCCGCGACTCAGGCTCCAGGCACCTTCTGCGGCGGCTCACAGGGCCCTTCACATCCACTGGAGTCGGACAACAGCTGTGGTTGCTCTATTACTGACGTACAGAGTTGTCATTCCAACCACAACTCAGGTTCCAGGCAACATTTGTGGTGTCTCGCTGAAGTCTATGCGTCCGCTGGAGTCGGACATCGGCTCTCCTCGCATGCACTTTGTATGTCTGACTATTCCTTCTTCCGCATATTTCTATTACTGACGTACAGAGTTGTCATTCCTACTGCAGCTCTGGTTCCGGGCACATTTGGTGGCGGCTCACCCTGTATCCAGCTGTGCTCGCATGCGCTTTGAATTCAAACCGTGAATGCTACTAAGCTGATTGTGTACTTCCCCGGTGAACCAATCGGAAGCCTTAATCCCTGCACACTACGTCGCTACTGGCTTCTTCCCGGTTTTAGAATTCAGCCAGGTTCTACTCAAGGCGTGCTCCTTGAGTGCGTTGTCAGGCCCAAAAACGCTGCCGTGCCGGTGTTTTCGGAGGATGGTGATCTTTCCTTAGTCTCATCGGCAGCGTAGCATTCCCCGTGAATCTCCCCGATGTTGGGACTCTTGGCGCTATGTTGTACGCGGTCTCACTTTATTTGCAGCTATTTTCCCTTCGGCTCACAGACAGGACTGCTCCTTTGCGTTGACCATCGTGGTAACAACTCACACTGATTTTCTCATATGTAGCGGTGAATCCTCAGAACCTTATACGACTGACTGACGGTTTGTGGGTCCGTCAACCATAGATGGATCTGAGTTTTAGCTATATCTCCGTGATCTCCTTTGCCTTCTCACCAGGTACCATCACTGGTTACCCTGACAGCTCCATTTCCTCTGGACCCTGCAGGACCTGGACCTTTCTACGTGCGTAATGGCTCTAAACCAAATCTCGTCTAATTGCTTCGGCTAAGTGTACGTTACTGCCGTCAGGATTCGCGCCTCACCTCCTTTGTTTGTCCGACATCATGAAGTCGTTGCATTCTTATTTCTCTAACCTTAGAAATAAATCGTCATTCTTTGGCTTCATGGCTGCCTAGTGAATCGACATATAAGACAGTCGCCTGAAGACGGTTTGCAGCTCATCCATCAACCGACACTACTTCATCGCTTTCGCATATATTCCCAATGACTGTTACAACTCGTCGTGCATCTGCTACAGCTACCAAAGCTGCCAGTGCTACCCCAGAGCATGTCAGCCCCTTCCTTGTCGTTGTTCCCTGTTTCGTTGCTAATGTGTCCCTCTGTCGTGCCTTCAGATTCCGGAGGCTCCCAAGGCATCTGGCAAGGGACGTGCCCCTCACAAGCCCATCGCAGCCAATGCTTCCGGGCCTGCGTCTTCGCAATCTGGATCCTCTACTGGGGCCACTGCCACCCCGGCCTCTGCTACTGCTATAGAAGCCCCACGCCTTGCGCGTCGTACTCGGTCAGTTGTCTGCTCTCTTGCTTTTCTGTTCAAGGCTTTACTGATTTGAGCATGGACTATAGCGTCAGCCGTCCGGCCCCGCGTCCAGTGTCCCCTTTGACATATGCACAGGTAGTCTCTAGGTCCCCCTCCCCGGTGTGAGTAGTTAGCCCTCCCACTGTGGTTCTATTTGCATTGGCTCACTTTGTAATCTTTGTAGCGTGAGCTCGGAAGGTGCCACTTGCTCCGACTTTAGTCCCTTGGCTAACAAGGGCCCTGGTGCATCTCACTCAAGGTATCTCTGTCATTCCACTATATGTATTTTCAGTTGACACTATGATCACAGCGCTGTACTCGTGCCTGTTGCACCGGCCCAAGGAGTACCCAAGTACGCCCTTAGTCTACATTTGGCATACACGCGTTCACATCTTATTACAGGGGCCTTCAGAAGGCACGCGAGGCTAAGTCCTCTGCACCCGTGGGCACAGTCAAGACCTCTGCGGCTACTGCCACAGTCGACGCCTCTTCGCCGTCTGCTGCGATCACGGCGTCCGCTCGGACTGCTACAGTCAGGGCGGCTGCTGTTGTTGCAAAGGCCAAGGCCAACTCGAAGGCGTCTGCCGGTGTGCATGCCCCAGTCGCATCTCCTGTGGTGTCCCGTCCGATGAGGACCAGAGGCCGCGCTCAGGTTGCTGCAACTCCGGCATCTATCCCGGATGTTATCATCAAGGTCAATGCCAAGCGCACCGTCAAAAAGCCTGTCATTCCGGATATCCAAGAGGGTCCGGAGTTACGTGCAGGACGGTAAGATAGTCTGCTTTATCTGTGGGCCTGCTCTTATTTCTTGATTCTTAGACGCACTGGTCGCCCAATTGTTGCCCCGGTGTCTGCTCCTGCCGCTGCATCAACATCTAGTCAAGATTCATCTGCTTCTCTGGCGGCAACATACTCTGCAGAGTCTCCTTCTCCGGTGGCAACGTACGGTTGCTGTCTATGTTATCATTCACATATATTGACATGTATTTTCTTGCCAGACCGCATGCCCGGACGCCTGCCGCTTCACTGCTGTTTGTACCCCTTTGTCCTGTCTGTTTTGCTCCTTGTTTCTCATGCATTTTCTCGTCGACAGTGCGGTCAGAAGTGCAAAGGCACGGAAGCTGGGGCGCATGTCCACTGGTGGTAAAGCACCCCGGTCACAGTGCGTTTTCTCCCTTTGTGCTTGATAATATTCAGACTTCTTCCCAGGAGGCTTACCATTGTTACGGCCGACGTCGACATGGAGGATGTCCACCCGGAGCAGACGCTGCTGCCTCAAGCTGCTCTTGCCGACATCTTTGCAGATGACAACCATCTCCTGCTCTCCGATGATCGTGCAGCTCGATTGGATGTTGATGTTGATGCTGATGATGAGTATGATCTTGTTGACAGGAAGAATGCTCAGTTGTCGGACGGTCTTCTTCCGGATGACATCCCTATGGATATCGATGATGATGCCCTGGAAGCTAGTGGCGATGGTATGTTTGTTCTTATTCTGCCTTTCCTCTGTGACAGAGCTGATTTTTGTACTCATGTGTGCATTCAGATGCGTTCTCAGACTTTGCCGGATTCTCCGACAGTCTGGCACCTGTCCTTGATCCTGCTGCTCCTGTGCCAATGGCTGACAGTGCAGCAAATCTCGGAAGTGATGGTATACACTCTCATTATGTCCGTTCTTCCCCTGGTCTGATATCATTCTCTTCAGATGCCAATGGTAGTGACGATGATGCGGTCTCGGCTCGGTATCATCGTGAACCGTATGTTTCCTCTCTTCAGTCTGTGATCTGTCAGCTCATGACATTGTAGCCCTCCATCCACTCAACCGGGCAGCAAGCGCTCTCATCAGAGGGCTGAGTCTCAGAGTGATGACGAGCCGCCAAAGTAAGTGCTCGTTAACCAACGCTCACTTGATCTAATCAAGTTCCATACAGGAAGCGACGCTCGGCCACAGGAAAGGGAAGGCGGTTGATCGCCCACAGTCCAGCTTGGTCTACGTAGATCATGATGATGCAGCTGAGCCCCGGTCAAATGGAGAACATCCCGCACAGTACGTCCTGTTCAATTGGACTACATGTTATGTGCTGAAGAAGTGCACTGAAGGCAACTCACCGACGCAACTCCTGATGATGTCGACGACACCACCGAGGATGTTGTGCCAGTGTACGTGCTCATTTGGCGTATTGTTCAGTCTCCTCCTGAATGCTCATATGATGAAGATCTAGTGAACCAGCATACAATGAAGTTCTGCGCAAAGACCTTCAGGAACCTTTATTACAGGGAACATACCATAACCTCCCACCGAGAGAGTGAGCAGATGTCAATCAATTCGTACTTCTTGGGCTCACTCCATTCCAGGCACTCACCTCTCATTGGCCTGTGGTCTTCCGTACAGGTTGCCATGCTTGACAATGGGATGTATCCCAAGGTCATTAAAAGGTACATATTGTGTCACCATGGAGGGGTCAATTACAGTCTGATATTGGTTTCCAGTGACATTGTCAAGGTCATCACATTCTCATCTCACGCGACATCGAACATCTTCAACCCCGCACGTGCAAACCTCGATTTATACTCTACACGGACTACGGGGCTGTATACCGACATCATTCGCAAGGGCGCATCTCGACTCGACAAGTTGACGCTGTCCGTGATGCCTGGCATCCTTGCGTTCTCAACTCTGAACTTTCCGGTGGTGGTCAATGACAAGCTCACCGCTAGCGCAAGCATGTACCCTATATCTCAAGAGATCGAGTTGGCCGCTGCCGCGTACGACAGGCTTGTTGGTCCCAACTTAACTCCTATTTTGGGTGTCGAAGGGACATTCAAATTTGGGACGTACAGTGTTCCTGCCGGAAGCACCCCATCATGTATTTCCATTGTTTGTCATCCCTGTCTCTCGTACACTAACATCCACTGTCAGCATCCCAGTCACAGCCCACTGCACGTCCACTGGATAAGTCTTTGTTGGTGACGTCTTCGGCTACTATGAAGCAGAATGAGTCCTGCAACATGCTCTACCAACGCCGGACTCTAGCTGCGGACACAAAGAGTACGTGTCTTGTTTGCGTGCTTTCTAATTCTCGCTCACACCCTCGCTTCTACAGTACCCGTTTTTAACGCCACCCGTCGCTTCAAGTCAGGGTCTAAGGATCGCATAGGCTCTGTCCATGCTTTCCTTGCTCAATGCCCTACACAGGATCCCTTATGGCGCGAGCCTATTCCCCCACTTTCGCTGTGTCTCTTCATGCATACGGTCACAGCCAGCCAAAGCAAAAGGGTAGAGGGTAACCGGCTGCTTTCCTGCAATATTTCTGGTATCATTATCCTGGTGATGCCGAAGGGGTCAGAGTAGTTATATATTATATCGCCTATTACAAAGTATGCCTAACATATGCATAATGCGCAATGTCTTGCCCCTTTGCCGTCTGATTTATATTTCCATAAGAGCATACCTCATCACGGTGAGCTCGATCGCGTGCAGTCAGCGCTCCGGATCCAATGAGCTCGTAAATTGTCTGTGATATTCTAGCAGTAGGGGGTCTTCGCACTCACAATCAGCCTGGTTTATCTGAAGGGTCTACCTGGAACCATTGCCCTCCTGGAGCTCAAGCACAGAATGACAGGGACGCTAGCTCACCAGCATAAGCAACAGACAAATGAAGGTTATGCAATGCCCTCATAGTCACTGATGTAGGCGTAAATTCAAACACTGATACTTGGGGGCGAAGCAATGCAAAAGTTCGTGTGGCGTGGGAAATATCTTAACTAATATGCACGTGACATGTTGCAATGTTGAACTTGCCGTGTTCTATCTGTTTCTTCACTACCATACCAACTTCACACTCCCACTGTATTGCCATGATCCCTGAATATTACACTAGGATACAGTCTGTATTTCAGATAGCCCAAGGGCTGTTAGAACAGTGGCAGTGGCCATCTTACACAATGGTGTCCATCACCCAATGGGGTCTGAGTAACTACTGGACCACATTGGTGTTCATAGTCTTGACCGCACTGCTGGCCCTGGCCGCGCTGCAATATCATGTCTTTCCCCATCGATATCATTTTGTCAATACGGAACTCGTTGGGGGTGGCGTATCGCTCTGGATGGCTACAGAATTGGAACAGTATAACAATGCTGCAGTTGAAGACTTTCCTCTTGGTTCAAAATTCCGGTTTGCCGGTCATGGTGTGCGGCCTGCAGACATATCTGAGTCAGATTTACTAGAGCTTCACATGCCTATAGCTAAGCTAACAAAACAGAGCAGAAAAGAACTGCTGATATATGTCTGACACATGATATTAAAATACACCAGCGTGATAACTTGGCTTCGCTTCGGACGGCAATTGAATCACATCAGTGTAACAGCTGTACGGCTTGCTTGTATGCCTCTACATATTTCCGATACTGCAGTGGCCCCAGACTCTCAAACACTATAAAAAGTCAGCTTCATAGGGCCAAAGTCAAGAAACAATCTCAGCATACATCAAAGAAAAAAAGGGTCAAAAGGAAGATACTGATATATTCCCTCCACAGCCTGCCTCTAAGAGTCTACAGGAAAAGATCATCAGAGACTACAGCAAGGACATACAGTTTGACATGATCAAAGAGGAAGGATGCAAGATCTGTGGCATTTTGACTTATCAAAGACTCTCACACCATGGAGAGACATTGAATCAAATGTGGACCTCTCCTTACTTACCAGTGACAGTCCCACAATCTCGCGAGAGACAAGAACATTGACATGGATCCAATCCGACCCCTAACAGA
>JAHLMG010000035.1:0-167519 GCA_019914985.1 Auriscalpium microsporum
CCCTAAACCCTAAACCCTAAACCCTAAACCCTAAACCCTAAACCCTAAACCCTAAACCCTAAACCCTAAACCCCTAAACCCTAAACCCTAAACCCTAAACCCTTGGCTCGTTTTTTCGCTCGGCGCGCGGGTGCAACGGGTTCGGTGCTGGGCCCCGCTTCGGCGCTGGGCCCCGGCGTCTCAGTGCGGCTTGGAACAGGGGAATCTGAAACCGAGGGGATCAGTCACGATGGCCTCGCGCGGCGCGAACAAAGTACCTGGCAGGGCTGCCATCTCCGGCTCGTACACCTCCGGCTCAGGTTCATGATCGGCGGCGAGCACGGGAAGCGGGAGGCGAATGAACGGTTTGCTCGTGATGGAGAACTTTTTCAGTCTGTCCACAAAGCCGATGGAGGCGGTATCCAGTGTCACAGAATCGATCCATGACGGCGCGATGACCTGTGTCTTGCCGAACATCCTGCGCTTGCTCTTCGCAAAGAAGTCGGTCCAGGGCAGCGGGTGCCTGACGTACCCCACCTGCGTCCGTCGCGTTATCGTATCCAAGCGGCGCACCCACCAGACGGGGATGCCGGCCTGGTAGAATGTATTGACGGTCGATATTCGCTCGGTGATGACCCCGCGGACTGGGAAAGGAGCCAGACGATGCTCGAGCTTTTGGTCCAGCGCGGGCTTCACGACCGTCATGTAGATGTACCATGCCCGGGTCGCGAGGATATATCGCTGCGCCTCGCGGAACCATTGCATGCTTTCGCCAAGACGTTGCGGACGTGCGGTGTTCGCCACGGCGCGGCAGAGGCAGTCGATTTGGTCGGTGAGGTAGTGACGCGCCTTGATGTCTGATGTCGCGAGAGTGATTTCGGCGCAATTCAACGCCCTGTTCGCTGCCTCGTTCGCGGCGGCGCGGAGGCGCTCTAGCACGTTGTACGAAAGACGGCCCAGGTCCTCGAAGGACCACGGGTCCCGCTCCCAGTCATTGGATGTGAAATGAAACCAGGGCGCGTCCTCGTCTTTCCACAACTCCCAGGAAACATAAGCGTCCGCAAGCACTTTGCTGCCAGCGCGGAGCGCCGGATTCGCTGGCGCGGCGATGACGTGCGGCTCGAGGGCATCCCATACTTGCGGCCATTTGAGGTGTTCGAATGGACCGTACATGCCGTCGGTGTATAGCCCGAACTCCTCCGTGAGATGGTGCGTTGGGACATCCGGGACAAAGTCCATGTTCGGGGACGACACCCACATCTTCCCGTCACTGCCGGGTAGGGCGGCGATGATGCGAGCATCTGAGGCCTCCGCAGAAGAGGGGTCAAAGGCGTCTCGGCGTGCGAGGTCAAGCACTTGGTCCGGGTTGTTTAGCGCGTCGAACATCTCGTCGCTGAAGGCGTCATGGGCGGTGGTCGGTGCGGTGCGGTCTTCAGACCGGCCCTCCTTAGCTGATCCTGTCGTCGGGCATCAGCGAAGAGGAGATGAATGAGCATAGAGTCGACGCACGCAGTGTGTTGCGTGGCCGGTCAGTCGCAGAATCGTCGCGCCGCGGCGGTCTTGGGCTGTCGATGTTCTCGGGCATATTCCAGGTAGGACTCTGAGCAGGCTTGTGCATCAGCGTCGCAGCGGCACCAGTCTCGTGCATGTCTTACCTTGCAGAACACTAGCGGAGCAAGTAGGGTCGGCGCTAGGCGGGCAAGAAAAGACTGCGCACAGTGGCCAAGTGACACGAGAGCGGCCCAGAAAGGTCGCTCTCTGATGTGCAACTCGGGGTGATGCAGTCCAAAGTAGACTGCACCTCCGCTGCGGACAGAACGCGGGCGTCCGTGGGGGTGGCGAGCTTGGGTTTCAGGAGAGAGGGGAAGTGGGACACTGGCAGCAAGGAGAGCGAACTAAATCAGGCTGAAGCGTTCGTCAACATCGCAGCGAGAGACCATGGGTGGTGTGCGGGCTTACCGGTCTGCCAACGGAGAAGTGACGAGGGCGCTTAACGGAGAGCGCGCGATAGATTGACCTGGCGGCGGATTGAGGCGCGACGAGCGCACTGCGAGCGGCAGACAGCGGACAAGTCACACAAAGAGCGGCCCAGCAAGGTCGCTCTCCGGTGTGCGACTCGGACGATGCAGTCCAACAGACTGCACCAACCGCGTGTGTCTGATGCGAACAGAACGGGTACGTGGACGACGGGACCGCGCAAGCCGAGCTGGTCGGGTGGAGACAGTTGCGAGACGAGAGCTGCGATGCGAGGGATTGGTGTGGGGCGCGATGGCGTTGAAAACGGCGGTGGTGGTGGTGGGGCTGGGCAGAGAACGCGGGGAAGCGACACGGAAGCAAACACGCGGGCGTCTTAGATCATCTTATCTCTCACACGACACGTGACTCTCAAACGCGGTTGCAATAATCACACTATTGACGTCAGACGCAGGTAGTACTACTAAGTGCCTCGCTCGCAGTATGTACAGTAAGCTAAAGAGCGCACGCCGCGCGTATGTACAGTAAACTAACGAGCACACGCCGCGCGTATGTCATCAATATGGGTGAAGCGAGGCTGCGCGATGCCAAAGTGTTTGAGCAGCGCCTTGTGCGTGAAGTGCACAAGACACGTCCGCTCGCCCTCGGCACCCCAGTCTCCAACTTCGTGAGGAATGATGGCGCCGAGGATGAGAACGAGCGTCCCAGAATCATAACTCAGATTTAGGCCTAATATCTTTAAAATCAATAGGCAGTGCTGGTACGGACCAACGCTGAGGAGTGCGTCGAGTCCCGCGAGACAGCCCTTGTCGTCCTGATGGCTCGGAGTGGCGCGGTTGTAAATGATGGATATACCCTGGAACGAGGAATCCCAATTTGTCGCGTGCTTTGCGGTTTCCACGCCCTTGCGGAGGCGCTCCATCGACTTGAAATATGCGGCGTGGGGGTCGGGCGCAGTCATTTGAAGTAGGTGGTCGAGCCGAAACTGGAATGGCGACAACCACGACAGCAGACGCTCCACTTGCTGGGAGTGGGCCGACGCGCAGCGCGGCAGTACGATTCCGCTCTGAGGGAGTTGAGCGTTATTCGCCCCAGGACCCCAAACCACCGCTACCTTATTCGGACACCATTGTTCTCCGGTCCGAGGCCGGAGTCGGCAAGCTCCGGGCTCTACGAAATTTTACCAAGTCGCTCGAGTTCACCATATCCTGTAGTTTTCGAGGGCAGGGGGACACACAGGCAGCAGTAGCATAGTTAGAATATATATTCATGAGCTGTATGGTATTCAGAACTACACAGGAAGGCTAGGAAGGCTGGTAATAGTATACAGGAGCACTGAACCTGGAGCTTTGATGACCAGAAGACTGAGGCTGCGAGTAATAAGGGTATTGGACATGGTAGGGGTATGTGGGTGGTACTGGAGGGTATGTATAGTAATGAACTGGAGCAAGAGTGGCTGCTGGGAGCGAGGAAGGACACGGGACAGGTGGGATTGTGGAAGGTAGGCATGGTCCGGGTGTTCCAGGCAATATTACATGACTACCCGGCGCTGGAGCACTGCAGGTAGCTGCAGGAATGGGAGCAGTCGAGGGAGGAGCTTCGGGTGTAGTCTTGGTGGTCGCTTTCGAGGTGGAACATGTGGTACTGCTGCAAGAGCGTCAGCAAAGGTCCGAGAATCAGTAAAATGCGGCGCACCTGGAGCCCGTTTTCGACATCCCTCGTGCGTCGACCTTTGCCTTCTTCCCGCTCTGCTCGCCTCCTGCATACGGGTCCGTGTTCTTCCGCTTTTTCTTGCCTTTTGCCGTGCCGATCATTGCTGCAGCTGTGTCGGGCCAAGAGAGCTTGTTTGGCGGCAGCTTCTCGGATTGAGGGAGAACTGCCGTCGTTGATGTGAACTCAACGAGAACCACATCGAGCTGATCTCGGAGGGCCGTGAGCGAGGGCGATGGCGAAGCGGAGGGGAATGCGTGGAAGTGAAGGACAAGAGATTGAAATTTGCTGATTATGTCGTCGAGTAGATAGCGCGAGTCGGCTGATTCGCGCGCGTCACACGCTACAGTTGTCGATGTATTGCTGGGTGAAGTGGTGTCGAGCTCCTGGGGTACTGGTATGGCCTCGGGATGCAGAGACTGAACTGCACATACATGCTTGCAGAAGTTGATGAGGGGGAAATGAGGGCACTCGCAAGTGTAGCTCTCCAGGTCGACAGAGTACTTCAAATCGGCATTTGATTGTGACCGTACGCGAAACGTGCCTGTCTCAAGATTGACGACCTCTATGTGATCCGGAGGAATGAGCGAGGCTCGCTTGGATACTTGGGCACGCTCATGCATTTCCAGGTCGGGGCCTTCGAAGCCAAACAGCTGACGGCGTTGCTTCTGGGCGTAGTATGGCACAACTTGATCAAAGAGCGTGTAGAGTAGATGGTCGAGCCGCCGGTTGCGCTTTCCCTCGAGAAACTTGCCCTTGAGGACGTGGTGCCATCTAGTCGGAGAATCGATGAGCGAATATGCGTCGGTATGATGATATAGTATACTCACGCTTCAACAAGCATATTGGTATCACTCTGTTGAAAAATATGGCGGCCCTTTCGGAAGACGGCCGACCACATTTCGCGATATGGCAGCCAGTAAGTCGTCAGATATTCCAGAACACTAGCCGGCGCGAGTTCCTGAATCTCGCGCCAGCACTTCTCGAATTCTGCCTCGTCAACCATCCGGATCCATTTCTGGAGCCGATCCCAGAGCCTCTCGTGATGCGCCACTACAAAATGCTGGCGCCATGCGTGCAGCACATGCCACCAGCAAAGGAGGATGAGAGCTTCAGGATAGTGTCGCCTGATGGAATTAATCTGCGCAAAGTCCCGATCTGTCATTGCAATCCGTGGATTGACCGTTGGGCTACGCTTTTTGACAAGACCGATGAAGTAATCAACAGTCTCTTCGGTCCCATCAGATGAAAGCATCCACGCGATGGGTATCCCTAATAAACACGTCAGGTACAGTATTAATACTCCAGTTGACAACGACTTACCATGTCCCCATCGGTCACGCACCATTATGGTGTACAGACTCATACCGACGTAATGTGTCGTGTTATGAGTCGCATCAACACCAATAAAATCATTCCCATATTTTTCGAAGCACTCCTGCTGAAATTGACTCTGCCCACATAACACGAAGGCATCACTTGCAAGCTGAGCCCCTTCCGGCACAGGATCCTGCTTGCTCTTGAAGCCTAGCAGGTTACCTCGCTTCCGGAGCCTCTCTACCCACAGGCGAGCTGACATACCATCATCAGGATGGAGCCGAATGTTCTCGGCCTGAATGCCCTTCTGGATCCGTCGAATGTCCGCAAGTGTCACAAATTCGTCGCGAATTGCGCTGTTTGCAGTGAAATCACGGCCCTGAAGAGATTGCAGCTATTATGACAGCATATGTGTCAATAAGACGACAAATTCATCTTAGATAGACAGCTCACAATCTGATCAGGTTTGATCTGCATTCGCAGCATCTCCGCGATATGATCTCGGGTAGCCTTCGAGAGATGTGTGAACTTGACGTTCTCGGAACCAGTCGCATGTGAGTGATCTTTGCTATACATTCCCTGGACAGTGTCGGTGTCCGGGTAGGTCTTCACAGTTAGACGGCATGGGCAGCCGACACGTTTAGCGGGGACCTTGGACTCGCGGTCGGGCTTCTTCCTGTCGTAGTGTTTCTTGCCGCCCGTACCTGCTCAAACAGGAAACCAATTAGCTCGGGAAGCACACTGAGAAGCGCAGGCACGCACCTTGTCGGGCACAAACATATATGTGCTTCTCAGACCAGACCCTATCGCGAGCAGAATTGACCTGCTGCTCCTTCCGAGAAAGCTCAATGTTCAGAGTGTTCTCCTCATTCCGTCGCCATGCCTCGAAGGCCTCGAGGGTGGGCCACTCCAAGTCGTAGCCCTTGGCGCTGTCATAGGTGAAGGAACCAATCTTTGCGGGAGCTTCTCGAAGTTTTGCCGGCGTCGTTGCACCGCCGCGGGCCGACGAGGTTCCAAATCGGGACAGGGACCCGACAAACGTGATGGTGTCGTTGGAAGGCATAGAGTAGAGCAGCGGACAGGTGGGGCAACGATGGGGGCAGCAGAAACACACGACGACGACGACAAAAACCTTGATACATTATTTCTCTAGCTACAGTACCGGCCACAAGCATTGGGACGGCCACGGAGGCTCAGAAACGTGACTCTCGGCTCATCGGCACCAGCTGTCTGGATAAGGCAGCGGTGGTCTGGGGTCCTGGGGCGAATAACCAAGAGCTCTCTGAGGGGGTTTCTGGTTACATAATTAAATATATACTCAAATAATAGTCTTGAGACACTACTGGACACTAAAACGCAACTAGGAGTGGCCCTGGTACCAAATTTAAGTGATGGTGGGCAATACTGTGCACTGGAGGGCATTACAATTTACATAAGTTGGGTGTGCAGCTCACGGTATGGACCTAAGTCCGGTCGAGTTGACCAGCCTGCAGCCCACTCTCTTCAGATGCGGCGAACTTCTTCATGAGGCGAAATGCTGCTGAGGTCACAGTCACACCCCATGAGTGGCGAATCTGAAATTTTGCCAGTTGTTTCACGGTCACACCAGGGCGGTGAACCAATCGAAATGGTACAGTATACTCGTTGGAACATATGAATAGTTGTGGCGTACTCACTGCAATGCAAGTTTTGTTCCCCCCTGATTGCTCCGAGCACAATTCATGTGCTACCTTCATCGTTGTATCGTATAAGAGTCAACATCGGTTGACTTCTCTCATGTCTTAGCCTTAGCGTTTGCCTTTGCCATCGCCGTCGCCTTTGCCTTCCGATCTCGCTTCTTCTCTTATCGCTCTCATCTTGTTCCATTGGCGACTCGTCTTCTGATCGGTCGGAGCACTCGTGCTAGTCGTGAATGCCTTTATGACTGTGTGCTCTTGATCAGAGCACTGTACGTTTGATCAGAGACGGTCTATGCCTGTTCCAGGACCCCTGACGCTCGCTTGCACACTGATTCACAAAACCCCTGCAGCCATTTAGGGTTGTGTCTATTCTACTACGTACCACCATTTTATCTGGTTGTGTCCATCACCGATTTCCCCAACAACATTGTACATTGCTCCGTAAAACATAGATCCAACCGTGCCCCAATCAATACCTGGAGCTTGCGCAGGCTGCCAGGTATTGATTGAGGGCACAGTCTGCAGTTCAACCTCTGATGCAAACACTTTTGAACATAAAAGTATCTCAGTCCGAGCAGTACTTTGCCTGGAGCATTTCCACATGCATGAATGGCAAGGTGAGAGACTTGAGAGGCTGTGAAAAATGTCCACAGATAGTGTATATGGTATAAATTTATATATATAGTATCAATGCCTCTGTAGTCTAGTGGTAACTGCGCTATATTCTTTGTGACTTAGATCTGGAGTTCAATTCTTGTTATGAACACTTTTGAAAAGATAAGTATTTGAGTCCGGGTACTCCGATAGCCGGAGCGGAGAGACATGACGTCAGTCTCGGATGCACTGTGCAGTGTTAGTGACGGTTCGGCCGAGGCATGAGGCCGGAGCAAGCGTCCAGCGGAGCGGCCCACGAGCCCCGGCGCTTGCGTTGTTTGTTGTCTTTGTTGATGTTTTGTTTGGTTCGCCGCGTTCCTCATTCTCGTACCACCACCGTTGTCGCGCGAGGCCTTCCGTTTCGTAGCCTCGCAGTTTTTGTTTGACCCGCCCGCCCGCCCATGTAAATTTATTGCGTACCCAACCATAAATTTACCGTGCATCACGTCGTAGCGGACTCAAGCCTTTTCGCCCGTGACAGCGAGCGAATCGTAATGCACGGTCGGCCCGCCCTCCCAGCGGCTCGACCTTGCATCACGTCTGAGCCGGCTCACGCCGACCTCACACCCAACCACTCAGCTTGCTGTCGCGGCAGCGCACGGGGCTCACCAGACGAGGCTGGACATCCGAGACTGACGTCATTCCTCTGCGCCAAGCGTGGGAATTATTTACCGAAAATAGCAACTATGGATGATTTTCTTCTGACCTTAGGGCAGCTGAAATTATATGCATATCTATCCTGGTTAGCTTACAAAATGCGAAATACTGTCTGAAACGGGAGTCTTTTGAAGACCAAAGAGGGGGAACCAAACTCCATCTCATTTTCCTGATGCATTTTGAATGCATGCGTAGTCTAGTGGTAATAATGCTCTGTGCCTTTTGAGATCTAGAGGCTTGAAGTTCAAATCTTACTAAAGACACTTTTCCAATGATAAGTATTTTCTGGCTATGTTAGCCGGAGTAGGAGAAGCATGACGTAGTTTTCCGGGAGCACCTGCTATAAACTACGTCATGCTTCACGTCGACCGTGGGAACTTTTTACCAAAAAAGGAAATTACAGAGCATTTTCTTCTGACTTCAGAGCGACCGAAATTATATGCATATCTATCCTAGTTAGCTTACAAAATGCAAAATACTGTCTGAAACGGGAGTCTTTTGATCAGCGAAGAGGGGAAAATGTGTTTGCTAGTGAGATTAGACCGTGTGAACAAATCTCTATATATGGGGGCGAAGATGAAAGTTGCATGGGGGTCCAAAAAGCGCGACTGGTGCTTACATAAGAAACGATCCAAGGGAATCGTAACAGCAGCAGCCTTTTTCTTCGTCTTACTCGCGCAGAACGTGCTACTGGGTTGCGGGGGCAGGTTCTAGTCACCGTTCGTGAGTCCTGCCGTGGCTGCACAGTAAAAAAAAACGCACCGCATGCCCGATCTCGTCCCAGCCTGGTGAGATGTGGTGGCAACCGGTGACGTTGCCGTTCTGCTGCTTGTAGCCCTCCGCTGCACCGCGTCCTCGGGTGTCCGCCGACAGGGTGGGCGGATACACGGCCGCGAAATCTTTCATGTAATTTGCGTGATCTCGCTGTGGAAAAATAATCACTACGTGCTTCGCGGACGTATGAAAGTCAGCCCACGCTTTCTTGCTCAGTGAGGTATCCAGGAAAATGGAAACCGATGAGGTAGCCGTTCGAGTCGAAGAAGGACCTGCATTGCCCGTCTGCATACTCGGTGTCGACCAGGTGACAGAGGTCTTCTTCACGAAGCTCCTTGATGCCGTCCGTCGTCACGTCGCGAGAGATCATCGCCAGCTGGCGAAGGTCGACATCCAGGAACACTAAAGCGCGCGCGACTCAGTGTCGCGCAGCAGGGACGGTATAGGCCACGTACCTGCATTGTCCAGGGCCTTCCTGACTTTCTTCCGGTTCAGTTGGCAGAGACTTCGAAGTTTCTGCTTCAGGTTATGTTGGAAAGCGGGACTTGCGTCTGGGGGAGCAGACACATACGTCAGACAGAAGATGCAAGTCGCGTTGCATGCGGACCCTTACCCGGGTGCACAGGGCGCCTCAGTGGGCCCTTGGAGATGCCAACTGGCGCTATCGTCCTGCCAGGCAGGGGTGTCAATTCGTGGACGGAGTTTTCGTCCACAGGTGGGAGACGAAGTCGGGGACGGGACGGTGTATTTTTGCGCGGGTTTGGGCCGGTATGGTTAGCGTGGCCAACCATGCTGAGAGCGTGGACAAGTTGGATAAGTGGGGCGATCAAGAGGGGTCGGGCACGGAGGGGCGACGAGGAGGCGGGCACGCAGTAGCCAACACGGCATCGGCAAAATCAGAGAATAATTATGATCATTATAACCGATTATGACAAAGCTCTCCCAGGCATGATATCCAGCCTGTAGCTGCCTTATTTAGGTTATACGACAGGATATCCTCACTAATCTACTAAGCTGGACATCCCGTATGTTCGTGATAACTTTCAGGACATATCACCTACGTAGATTGCGAAATGACCCATAATTATGACGGGGAGAGAAGCATGATAATCGCTTATAATCCCTATAATTTTTTCTCGCTTTTGCTGATGCACAGCGGGCGGGCTAGCAAGACCGCTCTGCTGTGCGACTCAAACGCTGCAGTCCAAAAAGACTGCAGCTCTACGCGACGGGGTCTGTTTGCTCTTGCCTGCGACAGAGACAGAGGACGAAAAGCTGAGTGGCCAGTGGCAGTGGGGATGGTGTCGACGGTTGAAAACAAAGCGCCGGGCGCTGTTTTGCCGCGCCCGGCGCTAACGACTTTGAAACCGAAATGGCGCGTCCAGCGCGTCTCGCTGTCATTCATCCCCCAACGTCGATGTCACTTCCCCCAACCCCAATGGTCCTGCAGCGGACGCAGAGCGTCGCTGTACGCCGTTCACTGTAGAGATGCTCGCCTTAAGGTCCGTCTTGCACGGGCGAGGTGGGCGTAAAGGGTCGGGTCTCCGTCATCGTCGTTTGCCACGTCACCGAGCCTTTATTTCTACCCTGTTCTCTTTGCCCTGCTCTTGAGTTCTCTATCGCCAACAATCCCGCCATCTGGCACGCTGCGTACACACACGCAAGGTAGGTGCATGGTAGTGACGATGGCCGTGTCAACACTCACACAACTATGCAGTCGTTCGCTATCTTTCCCACCACATCCATCCTCCCGCCCCCATCACGTCCCTCCTTTTTGCGCAGCCACGCTGCCGGCCGTCATGTGGAAAACCGACGACCGTATCTTCCCCCTCCACGGAGCTCCCTCACCGCCCAAGCACGTTTCCCGAGCACGCGCCCGCCAGCATATCGCGAAGCGGCGCTTCTATTCCCCCCAACCTGTCACCTACACTCTCACCGTGGGTCCGTTCAACACGACCCTCGTAGCTGCGCCAAACAAGTCTTCCGGCGAATGCTACAGTGATTGCATTTGGTATGTTTTGCATCCCCAGCCGTGAATATGACTGACGTTCGCATGCAGGTCCCCATACCTAGATAACGAAGGAGCGTGAAGATGCAGGGCACGGCATCGCGCACACCCTCCCGCGGAGCTGCTTAGCTAGGCAGCTCATGTGGGCAGGTGGCCTTGTTGTACGGTCTACCTGTTGGGCAGACCCGCAACTTGTGCAGCAGTCGCGACGCCATGTCTCGCCGTTCCCCATCCTACGTCGTCTTCCACGTGCCTTTGCGTTGCATGCCGGCCAGGTCCCCTCCCGCTCCATCATCACTAGTCCCTCGTTATCCGGAGGCTCGTGTTCGATCGCCGTATCGATGCATTACTCGATCCAGTTCGACTCCCTCGACCATCAAACGGTTTGACACCCGGTCTCATATGCCCACCGTCAGATATCAGTCGCCTTAAGTCGCATCCCTACCTTGTTATGCCGTAGCGTCCCCTCCATCGGCACTTCCCCCTCCCTCGCGCTGCACCGACATCTGCCCTCTCCTGCCAATTCGTTTGCGCCTGCCCCCCGCTCTACGCCGTCCCGCTCTTCCCTCACCTGTCCTGCGGCCTCGTGCCGCCATCTTTCCTCCCTCCCTCGTCCCCTATGTCCAGCTCATCGCAATCAGGACGAGGGCGGCCGAGGCGGCGCAAGAACGTGGACGCCGCAGTGTCCACGATCTCTTTTGCCACCGCTTACCCAGTAGGTGACGGGAGCAAGCCACGCGCGTCCGCAACCAAGTCGAGTTCGGCGCCTCCGCCTACCCGTCATAACCCATGGGCTGGGTTCCAGCCGTCTACACCACGCCTGAAGATATCCATGCCAATCACGGCGAAGGCCAATGAATCTGACACAGATGACGACGAAGTCAAGCCATCTCCGGCCGCCTCGTCAGCGAAGAAGGCCAAGGTCAACAACACCATAGTACGTCTCGTGTTCACCTGACCTGACCATGACATCTCACTGGAATTACAGCGTCCTTCTGAGCGCATGTCCGAGTTCTTGGACCACTGGGCGGTTCCTATCCACTCCACCATGCTTGAAGCCGAAAGCGGGCCTCCCTGCATGAGCTGTGCCGCCGGGAACTGCGTGAGCGGAATGCAAGCGCACACCGAGCTGTTCAAATGTGAAGAGTGCTTTTTCACGAGGTTTCTTTGTGCGGCATGCATGCATACATCTCACGCGGACAACCCTCTGCATCGCATCCTCGTATGGCGCCCGAGCTCTGGTTTCTGGCGCAAACACACGCTGTGCGAGCTCGGGATGGTCATCCATCTGGGACATAGCGGCGCGCCATGTTCCAACGGCCCCGACAGCCCCCGACACATGACGCTCGGTCTCGAGTCCGGCTTCCAAGCGGCCTCTATCAAATTCTGCGGGTGCAGGTCGGCAGGCAGCACGTCGGCAGTTCCACACTCCATTCAGCTCCTCCGGCACGGTCTATTCCCGGCATCGTGGCAAATCCCCATGTCCGCTTTCTCCATCCGTCTTCACAAAGTGTTCCATCTCCTCAGTCTTCAAGCACAGACGAACGCCAATGATTTTATTCAGTACCTCAGGCGCAGGACGGACAACGTCATGATGTCAAACAGCCCGGTATGTGCCTCGACGCGCACATGCCGCTCATGTGCTGACCTCACTCATGCAGGATCGCTATCGGGAGTTTCTGACGAGCGCGCGCGAGTTCGCGTATCTGAGGACGGTGCGCCGTGCCGGCGTGCTTCCTGTGCGCAACATGGAAGCCGGTAGTCTCGCCGTCTTGTGCCCTGCCTGTCCACAGCCGGACGTCAACATGGATCCCCTTTGGCGGGCCCGCCCACCATGCGAACGGTAAGCCCGTGATGTGCGATGTCAGCCACACACCGGTCTGACCGCACCCCCACACAGATTCCTGGACGCGTTGTTCTACACGATTGACGGGAATTTTCACCAAAACCAGAGACTCAAGCCGCATGACCCTAACGACTTTCTGCTCACGCTCGGTGCTGCGTATTTCGCCCACGAGGAAGATTTTGCTGCGTACCAGCAGAAGCTGGGGCCTCTGAAGCTCGAGGACACGACATGCCACAAGTTCGGCGCATTGGGCTACGGTGGGTACTGGGGCAACGTGTCCGGAACGGTGGGGGTGTCATGCGCGCGGCACATGTTCGTGCTGCCTGGAGGCGGCGTCGACTTGCAGAAAGGCGAAAGGTGTGCTAAGTGTGCCCCATCAGCGCTACTTAGTACTGATGGATGTTGCAGATTCGCCAACGTCGATTTTGCCATGGTCTCCGCGCTCCAGCGATGGACGGGCTTGCTCATGCACGTGTCCGGATACGACATCAACTGCCAGTATCAGAGGAACCTGGACAAGCGCCTCCGCGAGTTCAAACTGAACACGGCGGACTTGAAGTCGATCTTGACAGTCCTGTTGCCAATCACGCTGAGGCTGGTCGGGAAATTCCACCTGCCGGCACATATCAAGGGCTGTCGGGCTTTCTTTTCTTTCAACAACGCACCTGGCGTCGGTCGCACGGACGGGGAGGCATTGGAACGGATCTGGGCGCTCCTCAACTTAATCGGCGCGGTCACCCGTGAGATGAATGCTGGCTACCGTCACGACAAGATCAACGACCACCACGGAGACATGAACGCACGGCGAGTTCACGGCATAGGTGCGAGTGTACCTAGTGTTAATGCCACGCAGTCATGCTGACGTTGCCGAGTAGTTAAGGCTACTGTGAAGAAGCACGCAGAGGCCGTCAAGCATCATGGCAGAGTCACCCGCCACCTGGCGCTTATGGAACGAGCGATCCCCGCGGATACGCTGTCGTCATGGATCGTGGAGAAGACCAACTGGGAGGCTCTGGTGGTAGATCCCCAGAATCACAAGGACATGTCGACTCCGGGTCGCGAAAAGTGCGTCTTGTTGACGCCGCTGCGGAGAGGCGTACTCACTGCTAGAATGCGATCAGTACCAACACAGAACGAACTGGTGGCATCGATGACGGCGATGGGCAAGACCGCGGCGGGCACGACTGTTCGGCCAGGCCTCGTCGGTGCAATCGGAGAGGGGATAGAGCTTCAGGCCGTCCGGTGAGTGCACTGGTCGGGGTGCAGCTACCTTGGAGGCTGACGTGGACTGCAGCGCCGGGTTACTTTCTCGACTGGCGGATCCATGGGAGGCTGAGGCCGACGAGACCATCCAGATGCTGCGTGCATTCTGGGATCGCCTCGGCACTTGGCAAGAACTCGCCACGATAGCTCTGGCGGGTGGTGCGTCGAATCCACTGTTAGCCGGTGAGGACGACGACGACGAGGGCGAGCTCCTGGACACCGATGCCGAGGAGAGCGATGAGGAAGTCGAGGATGCGACGGCGATGTCCAAGCGGGCGGCGTCCCTCGGGGGGAACTCGCAACGGGGTGCGTCGTCAGGCAAGACACTTGGAGCGGCGGGGAGTTCAAAGCGTGCGGCATCTGTGGGCTCGAAGAGGGCGGGGCGATCGGCTGTGCGGCGGGCTCGAAAGCGACCCAACGGGGTCAACTCTGATTGGGACGAGGTGGATAAGGTCGTCATCCTTCTTCCTTCCAGCGTCGCGAAGGCCAAGAACGCGCAAGCTGACCTGGGCGTGGCCTGGGAAGTCGAGTACGCGCTGCGACGGGGTGAAGCCAACGACGCTCTGGACAACACGCGAAACCTCCTCATCACCGGCTACGCCCTGAAGCGCCATCGTCGACACGAGCATGGCCAAAAACACAATACGCGTGGCAAGCGCGTCCGCGGGTTAAAGATGAAGCTGCTCAATAGGGTCGTTTCCAGATACCACGTGAGCCGTCGGTGCTTACTGGCCCTCGGTATGTCGCACGATGACGAAACGTACCGCGCGATGAAAAATGGGGACATTAAGGCGTTCAAAGTGTTCACCGATGATGAGATCCTGGGCGATGGGAAGATCGAGGTGTCGTGGCTATGGGATGATCTAGGCAAACTGAGTGAAATGGATGATGACGCCGTGCAGAGTTACTGTGCAGAAGGTGCGTGTCCGCCAATGGCTTGCTTTGTCCGTCGCTGAGCTGCGATACAGCGCAAAAAGTGTACTGGTTCCGGCGGCACTCTCTTCAGGGTCGGTGGCAGGAGGAGCTTCTGCTTGTGGAGGAGGAGATGCGCCGCATTGTGCGGTTCTTTGATCACTACATCACGTCCTGGGGCAAGACCGCAGCCAAACATGACGGAGATGGAACTCCGTCCCTCGCAGCCTACGCACGCCGGTACGTTTTTCTGTCACCCACACGAACTCTGCATTGCTAAACTGCATCGTGTTTCAGGCAGCAGTTCCGCTATCAACAATTGCTGGACGACGCTCTGGCGTCTTTCCCCTCGGAGGTGGTCTGCGGCGTCCTGTCAGCCCCATCGTAGTAGTAGTACATGTAAGCTATCGTGTTCGGGCGTCCTCTCGGAAATGTCTCACACGGGCTAGGCGAGCTACAAAACCGTGTAGGCCGCGGGTGCAGGGTGAACAGAGCGACAGAATGGGAGGGGGTGTGCGTGCCGCGTGTCACACACGTCGAGGCGGTGCCACTGTTGGAGGAACGCGGGGCAGTGCTGCTGGTGAAAGAGAAAGGAGGATCGGGGGTGGACGCGCGGCAAGTGCGAGTAACCGTTGTTCTCCCGTAGGTTAGCGATGACCCGCGCCAAGGTGCATTGCTGGTGTCCCGACGACGCTGGGGTGCATCGTTTGATGGGATTGTCGCTCAAAGAACACGGGCGCTTTGACAGGCCGGGTACAGAGCCTTGGCCGCTGTATGTGGGACGACCGCTCAGGCAGATCACAAATTATGACCATTTTCACAAGATACACCGCGCGATGTGGGCAACCACCGCCCGCGGCGTGTCCGCCACACCTCTCCCGCCGCCAGCTGCTCCTCACACCGCTGCTCTTCACATCCACCTCTTGCACGCACACTGTCCATCACACGCGCGCCCCTCCCAGTACACGCAAGATGTCGGCCCGGAAGGTCTTGAATTTGGCGTGGGCGACAGGAAGAATTGCCGCAGCGATCACTTTCTGTGGGGGCAGGCGACGAAGGTGCGCGTTTGCGGTGTGTCCGGAGCACTTGAAGGCAACTGATAAAACGTCTGTTCCGTCACGGCGAAACCGCTTGCCGACTTCAAGACGAGTGCCGGTGGTTCCCCCATATTTGAGGGGCTCTCCACGCTGAGCAGTGACCAAGGCTGCCTGGATGCTCGGCCAATTCTGCGTAACGGTGAGTGCACGTTAAACATGGGATCCGACCGACTGACTTTTTCAACTTCAGGTAAGACGAGCTTCGCGAAGAAGGTCACGAACATGGGGAGACCGCAGGAGAGAAATGGTGCAAGTGAAGAGTGAAGGCGACGAAGATGGGCTGACAACAGGGTGTCATCAGCGAATGTGCAGGAGGAGTGACAATGACGAACACGACGCGCCTGCTGGACAAGGCGTGCACAGCGCGTGAGTAAGACTTGGAGGATAGTCAACGGGCTGCGCGCCTGGTGGACCGGGACACACAAGAGACTGCTGCGACTGGTTGGGAAATGCACGTCGGTGCCCGCGAGCACCGTGGACGAGCACGACACACGACGTACCGGGAACGATTCAAAAGCGGGTGCAGAGGAGCTTTGGCAGGGCCAGTGTCTGCGCGCGTGCGTCAGGACGAAAGGAACGGACACGCCAGCGGGCGGGGTTTGCGCGTGAAGTGGGGTTGTGTGTGCTGAGGAAATGTCCTGGCAGTCAGCTCGTTCGCCATGAGGAGGAAGACGAAGACGGATGAACCAGGCAGTGGAATTGGCGTGTGGTGATGGCCGAGAGGTTGGGATTGGGTGGAGCCTACGCTGTGAGAAGACGGTGCATAGGGCGGTGTGTAGGACATGGGATGGCTGGCATTAGCACTGGAGCAAATCTCCGAACACAGGACGAAACCACGCAGCACAAAGGAACAAACATACCTAGATGTGTATGTGCCCAAGATGGTTGGTGCAGAAAACGAGGGACAATGGACTTGCGGGGAGTAGCTGGCGGCGGAAGAAGATGGGGGTGGTAGTTGGAGGAAGGACGGGTCGAGTATTGAGGGCAGGTGAGCTGACTCGAGGCCCCCACTATCTGCGCCGGCCTGTCCTGCTTGTGCTGCTCCGACTTCGTCTCAAGCGCGTCGAGCGACTTGCGCGGTCAAGCTGGCGCGTGCGCTATTTGTCTGCTTCACCTGGCTGACCGTCTGTTTCTCAACGCGACACGATCAAAAGGATGGCGACGGTTGAGCAGCTGGTGCGGTCGAACGGGTGCGTGCTTCGCCATTCCTGTCTGCGCCTTGCTGACGTGTCTTGCTCTCAGACTCGCGCGCGGACGCCGGTGGGTGTGCTGTGCAGCTCCATCGTCTCGAGGAGGTGCGTGCTTCACTGCGGCTGTCTTGTTCTCGCTGACCATTCTTGCACGCAAGCGACAAGACCTCTGGCGACAGCGAGCAGCTCGCGCGTGTGTTGCATTCACAGCGACGCACACGCACGCTCACGCCGGTGGCTGCGGCCTGCAGCTCCATCGTCTCGAGGCGGTGCGTGCATTTCTTTTGCTGTCTTCTTCTCGCTGACCAGTCTTGCCCGCAAGCAACAAGACCTCTGGCGACGCTCGAGCAGCTCGCGCGGTCCCACTGACAAGACCGCGCCAACGAGAGAGCGACGCCACAGTGATCTTCCCTCGCCCGTCACCCGTCATTCGAACGCAAGCCGCGCACGAACCCGCTGGACGCGCCGCACAAGCCTCCTGCCCCAAGTCGTTTAACGACCGGACCACAGACTGTGTACACGCAGCACGCCCGGCCCAAATGGTCATTGTCACCCTAGAGACATGCACCGCTACGCACCGTACGACGCTGTCCACGTTGACGTCCCGGCCGCCGCACCTCTCCAAATACCTCCAGTCCCTCTTCGTATCGCCGCATGATCCGAGTACTCGCCCTCCGAGAGCACGTTCAACTCGATCTTCCATCACCACCTGAACGCGCCCGGGCTCCTCCCCGGATCAGCGTCGAATGTGCACATCTTTTTGGACTGTCCCAGGGCTCCGTAAGTATTATTGTATCCGCTTGATAACCACACAATCTAACACTGCTGTCACCAGATACGAGCACATCCTCACATTCCTGCGCTCCCCGCCGAACACCATCGACCACACCACCGTGCAGCTGCACACCTACTCGACCGTGCGCATTGAGACACTCGTCACCGTGCGCGACAAGGCGCGGTACCTCGAGCTCGATGAGCTCGCGCGCCTCTGCACGGACGAGCTGCTCATGCGGCACCCTCATGCCCCCGCATGCCCCCGCATACGCGCGAGGCGCGAGCGCGGGCTCGCTCCGCAGCATGACCAAGGAGGGTGAGCCACAGCCCCCCCACCCCCCGCCCCCCCCCCCCCCCCCCCCCCGTGCCCGCGCGCGACTCGGCACGCGCGGGCAGCATGCGCATCGGCAGGAGCGGGACCGGGTTGCTGCGCAACCGTCCGCGCGTGCCGAGCAAAGAGCGCACGGATGTTCCCATGCAGTCCGCCACGCTGCGCGGGAGGAACGGGAAATGGCTGTGGTGCGCGTGACGAAGTGCTCATGACAAGACGACAGCCCTGCCATGTACCTCGGCTACGCTGTTATGAAGCTACACGATGAGCAACGTGCGTACCTTCGGTGTTCGGTTAACGTTGAAAATGCTCACCTTGTTGCGTTTCTGGGGTAGCTGGGAAGAACGATCGAACACGGAGGCGGAAGGCGGGAGGCAAGCGGGGGAGCAAGTGGCGAGCGGCGAGCGGCGAGCGGCGAGCGGCGAGTGGGCGTCGACAGCAGGGTGCAGAGCAACGCAATGCGTTGGTGCTGTGGGCTGCTGCCTCGCTCGCGGTGACCATCTGCCCCGGCATTCCACTTGCCAACAGCGGACACCTCCTCTGTGTCGTGGAAGGTACAAGAATACGTGGCCGAGCACGCGGGTGGACAGACACTGTATTGCCCCGGGTACAGCGCATTGCGCGACTTGCTTTGGCCGCTGTACGTGGGACTACCGCTCAGACAGGTCGCAAAGTATCACAAGTTTCAAAAGATAGACCGTGGGATGCGGGCAACCACCACGTGTGGCGTGTCCGGCATGCCTCTCACACCACCCTCTGTTTTCCGCATCCGCCTCTCGTGCGATCACTGTCCATCATGCGCGCCCCCCTCTCAACACGCGCAAGATGTCGGCCCGGAAAGTCTTGAATTTCGCGTGGGTGACAGGAAGAATCGCCGCGGCGATGACTTTCTGCGGGGGCAGGTGACGAAGGTGCGCGTTTGCGGTCTGTCCGGAGCGCTTGAAGGCTACTGATAAAACGTCTTTTCCATCGAGCCGAAAGCGCTTGCCGACCTCAAGACGAGTGCCGGTGGCTCCTCCGTACTTGAGCGGCTCTCCGCGCTGAGCATTGACCAAGGCTGCCTTGATGCTCGGCCAATTCTGCATACCGGTGAGTGCACGTTGAATGTTTGATCCGACCGACTGACTCTTTCAACTTCAGGCAGGACCCGCTTCGCGAAGAAGGTGACGAACATGGTGGAGACGGAACAGTAGAATGGTGCGAGTGAAGGACGAAGGCGACGAAGATGCGCTGACGACACGCTGGCGTCAGCTTATTTGCATGAGGATGGACAACGACGAGCGCAACGCACCGGCTGTACAAAGCGAGGGCGGCGCGTCAGTAAGCCTTGGAGGTCAGTCAACGGGCCTGGCGCCTGGTGGGCCGGGACGCGCCAGACAATCTGCGACTGGTGGGGACGTGCGCGTCGGCACCCGCGAGCATCGTGGACGTGGATGACTGAGGACGTACCAGGAACGATCCAAAAGCGGGCGCAGAAGAGCTTTGGCAACGCCAGCGTCTGCGCGCGTGCGTGGGGATGAAAGGAATGGACACGCCAGTGGGCGGGGTTTGCGCGCGAAGCGGGGACGTGCGTTGAGAAACTGTCTGGCAGTCAGCACGTGCGCGCCATGAAGGGAAAGACTAAGGCAGTCGAACCTGAAAGTAGGGGTGGCGCGTGTCGATGGCCAGGAGGTTGGGATTTGGAAGAGCCTATGGTGCGAGGAAGCCGGCGCGTTGGGGAGGTGTGTAGGACACGGGCTCGGCGCTGGATCGATTGTCAGAACAAAGGACGAACCCGCGCAGTGCAAAGATACAAACATACCTGGATGTGTGTGTGCCCAGGATGGGTGGTGCAGGAGTGAACGAGGGGCGATGGACCTGCGGGGACACGCTGGTGGCGTCAGTGGCGAGGTTGTGGTGGTGCGGCTGGGTCCGTGGCGTCTAACAATCGAGTTGGGTAAAGTGGGTAAGAGGGCACAAGGGGGTGGCCAGGAGAGGGTGACGGTGAGAGTAGAAGAAAGCGGAAGGAGAAGGGGGTGGCAGTGGGAGGCAGGACGTGTTGAGTGTTGAGGGCAGGCGAGCTACGTCGAAGCCCCCGCTGTCTGCGGCGGCCTGTCCTTCCTGTGCTGCTCCGACTTCGTTCCAAGCGAGTCGAGCAACTTGCGCGGTCGAGCTGGTGCGTGCGTCGTGTCTGCTTCATCTAGCTGACCTTGCTATTCCCAATGCGTCACGATCGAAAGGATGGCGACGGTTGAGCAGCTGGCGCGGTCGAGCGGGTGCGTGCTCCTCCATTGGCTGTCTGCGCCTCGCTGACCTGTCTGTTCCTCTGCACGACTCGAGGCACTCGGGAGGTCACGCCGGTGGGTGCACCGTGCAGCTCATCGTCTCGAGGCGGTGCGTGCATCTCTTTCGCTGTCTTCTTCTTGCTGACCATTCTTGCCCGCAGCAATAAGATCTCTGGCGACGCTCGAGGAGCTCGCGCGGTCCCACCGGCGACGCCGCGCCAACGAGAGAGCGACGTCACAGTCATCGTCCATTGCCCGTCATGCAAACGCAAGCCGCGCCCGACGACGCCGGACCCGCCGCACAGGCCTCCTGCCCACGTCAAGTTGTCCAACCAATGGACCGCAGACTGCGCACACGCAGCACGCGCGGCCTAAATGGTCCCTAGCAGGCGTCCACAGAAAAGCCGCCGCCGCCGCCGGTCACTGAAGCGAGCTTACGCGCAGTGGGGTGATCGACGACGGCTGGCACCCTGAAGTGTCTCTTCGGTCATCTCGTGGCTGTAGAGTCGCCATCAACCTCTGCAGAGCACGCGCGCGCGGTGTCTGCGCTGCCACGAGCATGCACTCCGTCTCTTCGATGCCAGCTTTTCTGCACTGTAAGTTTATTCTACCTTCGTGCCGACAATCCGCTCATATTTGTGTGCCAGCCAGTGCATGCAAACCACGCGCAAATTGTGCGGCAGCAAGGGTCTTTCGTCCGCAAATTTGGATTGTAGGGACCAGGCGTGCAACGGCCGACTCGTGGCGCCACCGTGCAGCGTGCGCTCGAGGAGCTGCGGCATGGTGAGTCTGTACCTCAATTTGTGCAGAGTCTCGCTCATTTTCCCGTAGCATTAGTACTGCACGCCCAAGAAGACAAACTTCATTCTCGAATCTCGCCTCCATCCTCACCTTCGCCTCCATCCTCACCTTCGCCCTCGCGCAACCTACTCAATGTCTCGGCACAATGCCACGAAGCCGCCTGCAAGTCAGCGTCGACTCTGGAAGTACGCCCTCGCCGTGTACTTGTGGCCGATGCTGACGTCGGAGTCGGGCGATGCACTCGACGGGCGCGGTGCTCTCTGCCACCACCGCAGCTACTCGACGCTGATCGCAAGAACAACGGCAGAGACCTCAGCGCGCGCCACGAATCGCAAGAACAAAGGCCGAGACCTCAGCGCGCGCCACGTGCGTACCTTCCGTGTTCGGTTAACGTCGAAAGTGCTCACCTTGTTGCGTTTCTGGGGTAGCTGCGCCGAACGATCTCATGGTTACAGAGGCCTCGAACACGGAGGCGGACGGCGCGATGCGCGTTGCATCGGATGCGCTATGCTCAGGCAAAAACCTCGGGCGCGGTCAAATGCATCTGGCGCGGGCAAATGCATCTGGCGCGGGCAAATGCATCTGGCGCGGGCAAATGGATTGGGCGCGGGCAAATGCATCTGGCGCGGGCAAATGCATCTGGGCAATGCGTCTGCATGAAGGTGAGGGCTCTTGTCAGATAACAGCGTATGTGGGAAGGTCCGCTTGAGGTGCATATGGCTAATTAAAAGCTCTACATAACATCTGTCCAGCGGCTGAACGGTTACTGTGTCTCTATGGCTCGAAATCATTTGCATATCATGTGTCGTAGGTTCGAATCCCGGTCTTCGCACATATTTTGCGATCACGTGGGTAAGAGCCAAATGCATTGATCACGGACAAATGCATTGATCGCGGACAAATGCATTAGCCCAATGTGCGAAGACAATTAATGTCTGTTGCGGGCAAATGGGCTTGTGTGTGTTGACACGACATAATGCATTTGGTTTGTGTCAAAACACAGGTGCAATGCATTGCGCCAACTGAATATCTACGCGAGGACGAGCCCAGCGAGTTCCTTGTGGGTGATGACTTTGTCCCTTTTCCCTCGTCGGTAGTCTTCAACAAGGGCATTCGCTCGGTTGACGAAAGTCTGATTGAATTCATGTGGTTCGTCGTCACTGCTGCTGTTGTCGCGATCGGACTTCCGTCGAGTCCGAGGATCTTCAGCCATATCAAGACAGAGATAGTGATTCGAGAGATGGGAACGAAGTGATGATATACACAAAAACAGCGGCTGACGAGGAGGAAGTCAGAGCAAGGGACAATCTGCCTGCCACATCTCGCGTGCACCGTCCAGCACAGGGCGCACACGCGATGCCGCGCACCCCACTTGGCGGGTGCGGTCCAGGGCGTGTCTTGGACGCCCCGCAGATCGTTGTTTGATGACTCGTGGACGCCGCGCGCACCCACGCTCGCATCTCATGCGTACGTCGCCGCCCCATCTGCGTCTTCGCTACGTAATTCAGCACATAGAACCGGACTGTACTCACCAGCCTGAAAAAGAACGGCGCCGAAGCGATGGCAGGAGCACGACCGGGGCCTCCGACAACGCGCCAGCAGCGCGGTTCCACGCCCTTAGCGCACGATCCTCCGACCGCCTTCACGCACGACAACTTTAAAGATGCTCAAGTTTATCTCGTTCACCACGCTCTACATGTTCCGCACTCTCAGTTCACTCTCGAATCCCTCGCCACGACTCTGCTCCACATCGCACAACTCCCCAAAGTTCCTAAGGCCGCGGAGACTGCCATACAAGCGGTCGCCGTCACTCTGTCGCACATCGAATCGGGCTTCCCAGCGAAGAATTGGCCGACATGGTCACGCAAAAGGTCGACGCGAAGCTGGAGGCGCTCACGAGCAAATTGGCAGCCACCGCCACGGAGCTGTCAGCCGACACGCAAACCATGCACTCGCTGCTCACCGACCTTGAGACGGTGTGCGACTCTCAAAAATCTATAGCTGACAACATACAGTCCACAGTGCACAAGGTAGTCGACACCTCCGAAAGTCTTGACTCAACTGCCACCTCATACCGTGACGCGCTCTTGAACGCTGCCAAGCCCGGCCCCGCCGGCGGCCCCACCCTCGACCCTCGCATCGCCCAGCAGGTCCTCACCCGCGACTGTCAAATTCTCTTTGAAACCCCCCGAGCCAACGCGCCCGCGCTCACGCAGAGCGTCACCTCCATTCGCTCTCAACTCACGGACGTCATTGCCAAACTCGCACCCGCACCGCCATTCGAGCTCAAGATCAAAGACATGTACCGTATCCGATCTGGGGCCCTCGTCATCCAGTTCGGCAACAAAGAAATGGCCGACTGGCTGCGCGGCAACCCGGGCGCTCGTCGCATGTTCGCAGAGACTGCTCACCCCGATGCTGACATCCGCCCGCAAGACTTCTCGGTTCTCGTTCGCTTTGTCCCGATCACCTTCGACCCGGAGGTTCCGTATCATCTCCGAGATATCGAGGAAGCTAACCAGCTGCCCGCGAACTCCGTCGTGAAAGCTCGGTGGATCAAGCCGCCGCAGCGCCGCAGCTCCAAGCAGATCTGCGCACATGCATTCCTCACCTTCAGCAGCGTCGAGTTAGCCAACTTTGCTATCCGGGATGGCATTGTCATACGGGAGAAGAAGATCTATGCGGAGCGCTCTCTCCGGGAGCCGATCCGCTGTCTGAAGTGTCAGAACTGGGGTCACAAGGCTGATGTCTGCAGGGCGACGCACGACACTTGCGGGACATGCGGCGACCACCACCGGACAAACAAATGCGAAGCGTACAAGACCAGACAAGACCTTTTGGTGCGTCTCGTGCCGATCCGCGGATCACGCGAGCTGGGACCGCGCGTGCCCGGATTTTCTGAAGCGCTGTCGTCAGTTCGACGAACGCTACCCTGAAAATGCGTTGCAGTACTTCCCCACAGAGGAGACCTGGACCCACTACTCTCGACCCCAGCGTTTGACGCGCGAAGAGCGATATCCCGACCAGCTCGCGCCCCCGCGCCGCTCCCCTCCTCAGTCATCTCCCCCTCCGCGTCAGCACCTCCCTGCCCCTCGCATGCTCCCTACGCCTGTGCCAACCAATCAGCGAACGATGGATGATTTCCTGAACTCCCAACCTCCTCGAGATGCTCCTCTTCCCGCGCGCGAGGTCTCCGATACGCCGCCGCCCGACGTCGCCATCTATCGCGGCACCCGATCTCCGAGCCACGACTGGGCTAGCCAAGGGGCACGCCAGACTCCCCCGCCACCTTCCTCATGAACAATGACGCCAATGCGGACTCACGACAGCTCGGAATTTGGCAACAGAACCTCAACAAGTCCCGCATCGCGCAACATCATTTGATCAATCTAGGTAAACTTCGGGAATTTGAACTGCTCGCGTTACAGGAGCCGTACATCAAGCAGGACTCGCACACGTACGCCGGCGCGCCCTGGCGCGTTGTATACCCCTCCACTCACACCGCCAATCCCACGGCCACTCGCTCCTTATTTCTGGTACGCGATAACCTCAACACCAACTCCTGGCAACAGATAGACTTCCCGTCGGGGGACGTCTGTATCATCCAGCTCTCCGGCACCTGGGCTCTGGACGCCGCCGAGCGGCTCATCGACCTTGTCACTGGTTTGGGTATGGACATGGCGCTCCCAGCCGGCACTCCGACGCATCAACACAACGTCACGAAGAAGTGGTCGCGCCTGGACCAAGTCTTCTACACGGAGCACACGTATGATCACTTCCTTGTATGCGAGACACTACCAGCATTGCAGGGCCCAGGCACCGACCACGTGCCAACATCCACGAAGCTCGACCTCAGTGTTCCTCAGCGGGAGGCAAATCACCCTCCAAACTTCCGTGATGTAGGCTGGGAAGACTTCAGGAAGACTCTGCGCCTTGAGCTCGCCGCTATCGGCGCGCCGAGGACTCTCCGCAACGAGCGAGAGTTCAACATCATGTGCGACAAGGTGACGTCTGCTATACAGCGTGTCATCGAGCAGTGTGTCCCGCGCACTCAATTGTCTATTTTCTCCAGACGCTGGTGGTTCAAGGAACTCACGCTGATGCGACGGTTCGAACGCAAGGCGCGCCGAGAGTCGTACAAGTTCCGTGACCTCCCCGATCACCCCTCGCATGCGGCGTACCAGCTCGAGAAACGAGACTACGGTAATGCAATCGAGCGTGCTAAACGGCAGCACTTCCAGGACTGGCTTGAGCAAGCAACAGACCCCGATCTCTGGATGGCAAACCGGTACATCTCGCGGCCAGCAGGAGACGGCGGTCGAACGCGCATCCCGACCCTGAACACGAACAATGGGCACGGTAATGTGACTGCGGTGGCTAACGGCGACAAGAGCACTGTATTGGCACGCGGGTTCTTCCCCGCCGCACCTGCGATGACCTCGGTTCCGGTGGATTTCGACTACCCAGACGAAGTATGCGCCCTACCCAGCATCACGCGCGAACAGATCCGGCAGCATGCGGCTCGGCTCAGTCCGTTCAAAGCGCCCGGCCCCGATGGCATCCCCAACATCGTGCTCACGAAGTGCATCGACGAGCTGATCGACTACCTCTACCACATCTTCTCGGCGGTCTTCACCCTGCGGACATATTATGACCCATGGCGGGTATTCACGACAGTCGTCCTTCGCAAGCCAGGAAAACCGCGATATGACGTGCCCAAAGCATATCGTCCCATCGCACTACTCAACACAACGTGTAAGCTCCTGACTTCGATTGTTGCGGAGCAGCTGACCTCCATAGGCGAGCGACACTTGCTGCTTCCGCCCACACACTTTGGTGGCCGGCCTGGTCGTACCACCACCGATGCTGTACACCTGCTCGTCCAGAAGGTCAAGAATGCGTGGCGCCAGGGTAAAGTTGTCTCGGCACTCTTCCTTGATATAGAGGGTGCTTTTCCCAACGCCGTCACTGATCGCCTCCTGCATAACATGCGCGCACGACGCGTGCCAACGGCGCTGATCGACTTCGTCCACAGGATGCTCATGCACAGGCGCACGGTGCTCCGGTTCGACGACTACGAGTCCGACATTATTGACATCGACAACGGCATCGGACAAGGTGACCCGCTTTCCATGGCGCTGTATCTCTACTACAATGCCAACATACTCGACGTCCCACACAACCGCAACGAAGCAGCCATGGCGTTTGTCGATGACGCCGTCATCTTCGCTACAGGTAATGACTTCGAGGAGGCGCACGGGATACTGCGTGACATGATGATGCGCGCGGATGGAGCCATTGAATGGTCGCTCGCACATAACTCACGTTTCGAATTTAGCAAGCTCGCCCTCGTCGACTTCGCCACCCTGCAATGCACCAAACCTCGCACGCCGCTGGTTCTCCCCACAGTTACCATTCAGCCGTCCGTCAGCACCAAGTATCTTGGCGTCATGCTTGACCAGCACCTCAACTGGGCCTCGCAGACGCAATATGCGGTGCGCAAGGGGACACAGTGGACAAATCAGCTCCGACGCCTCGCCACCGCTGCACATGGTCTTACGCCCGCGTACACCCGTCGCCTCTACATTGCTGTCGCTATCCCGAAGATGCTCTATGCAGCTGACGTTTGGTGCACTCCGCTTCATGGTCAGGGAACACGCAAGAAGGGCTCCGTATCTGCCATCCGCTCCCTCTCACGCGTACAACGCACCGGCACGATTGCTATCACAGGCGGGTTCCGATCCTCGCCCACCGACGCACTGGACGCCCACGCGCACACCCTCCCCATGGAACTCGCAATCAACAAGGCATGCCACCGCGCCGCCACTCGTTTGTGCACACTCCCCAACACGCACCCACTCTTCCCGCTCGTCAGGCGCTGTGCGACCCGTTACGTCAAATCACACCGCTCCCCGCTTCATCACCTCTTTCACATTTTCCGCCTCCAGCCCGACACCATCGAGACCATCCCGGCTGTCCGTGGCACGCCCGGCGCCCGCCTCCCCTTCTCGATACACATAGACGCCACTCGGGAGGAGGCCATCGACTCAGACGACAGGGCGACGGAGTATATCCGAGTATATTCGGACGGTTCGGCGCACGGTGATAAAGTTGGTGCGGCCGCGGTTCTGACTCGCGATGGATGCCGCCCGCGGGTGCTGCGGTATCACCTAGGCACGATAGCTGACCATACCGTATACGAAGCAGAGTATGTCGGACTCCTCCTCGCCGCTGAGCTCCTCCGCACGGAACGCGATGCAAATCGAACGACAGCAATCGGCGTCGACAACCAGGCCACCTTGCGTGCGCTGCAGTCGCGCTCCTCGAAACCCGGTCAATATCTTGCCACTGCCTTCACCTCCGCCGCTCTGTCACTCAAGAAGTCACGACGTCGCGGATACGCGCTCACATTACGATGGGTCCCAGGGCATGAGGGAGTAGCTGGCAACAAGTTAGCTGACATAGAAGCAAAAGCCGCGGCTACGGGCGCCTCCAGCCCGAGGGAGGCCCTTCCAGCTCTACTCCAGGCAGGCCTACCACGCAGTGCCTCTGCCATCCGACAGGAACACCACGCATCGCTCAAACGATGCTGGTCAGACATGTGGAAGGCCTCCCCACGGCACGCACGATACGCACGCCTTGACCCGTCGATGCCTTCTAACAAGTTCCTCAAGCTAGTTGCTAACCCGCAGATCACACGCGCGCACAGCAGCATCCTTTTCCAACTGCGTACAGGTCATGTTGCACTCAATAAGCACCTGCATCGAATCGGGAAGATTGACTCACCACGATGTCCATCCTGTCCTATGGCAACTATAGTGTGCAAAATTAAATTCTGTCGCCACGCCTCCGAGGACGTCCGGCACTTCCTCCTCGAATGCCGCGCGCACCGTCACGAGCGTTGGATCCTACTACATCAATGGCGCCGCAAAGCGCAGGACCTCCGCTTCCTTTTATCCTCTCCGAAGGCCCTTATTCCCGTTCTGCGCTACGTGCAAGCCACTGGTCGTTTCAAAAATTACGGTGAGCTCCATCTTCATTCGGACACATGAATACGATACTCGGTTGTGCGCTACCCCGACAGTGCTCTGCGTATGCCCCTCGATATGCACGCACACTCAAGATGTGCTGCCAGGCCGCGCGCTCGCACGCGCTTCGGCGCTCGACAAGGTGCGCGCACGCGCGCTCAAGCACGATTGTAGGCCGAGAAGGGGAAGGATACGCGCGAGGTCGGAGGCTTTTCCCCACAGGGGTTTTTACCGCCCTGATCGACGACCGCCGGGCCCTCAGGGTTGAGGATTCAAGGTAGCAGGATGGAGGAATAGTAGGACATGGTACTGTACGCACCCCACCCCTCCCTTCCGCCCCATATCGCCACTCCCGTTGCCTCCGCTCGTATGGCTCCTATAGTGTGCAAAAATTCCACGGTCACATGTTGTGGGAAGTAGCACATGTTGTATACACGCCACCACATGTTTTATAAAAGCCACACAGGTTACATATGACCCACAAGTTCGGACAAACTACAGGTTGTCCCACCGACACAAGTTGCCATTGCGCAATGCACAGGTTACACATTGCGAGTACAGGTTGTCTCGGAACTGCACACGTTTACGATTTTTGTATAGGTGGTTCTGACAGATTGCATACGTTCAGGCTCATTCAACAGGTTCCTCGGTTTGTACACAGGTTGACGGCCTCAGTGCGCACATGTCGTGCCACGCACGCAGGGGGTCTACGCAATATACACTAGTTTGGCGAGCACTTCACCGCAGGTTTGTGTCCCTCCCTCACCCGCACAGGTTTGCCTCCGCTGGTGATCGGGCGGACTTGTGATCTGCTGAGGGCCGCTCGAAAATTTTCCCCTGCTATCAATTGGTTGCCCTCCGTTGCTCCCTCTGTCCCCCCTGCGTTCCCACTCTGTTCCTCTCCCCTTCATAGCCGTTTTACATTGCGCTTCTGCAACGCCCTTCCCCTTCCAACACCCCGATCCCAAATCGCAGTGCCACAATCAATGTCTGTCCCCGAGTTTCAAGGGCTGTCCTCTTGCGAGCACCAGAACTGCATCAAGGACGATGTCAGACACTGCCCTGGCTTCATTGCAGATTACGACGGCAGCCTTCAAGAGCTTGCACCTGGCGTCACCCGCCTCAAGATCCTTTGCCTGTACTGCTCCCACGAGGCTCTATGGCACAAGCCTGGCCTATGGAGTAACGCACGAGACGCCCCTACCCCCGCAGCGACCGTCCATACGGATAACGTACGCGCATACTGCCTCCCGTCGTTGCACTTGCTCGCTCATTCTTTCCGACATCTGCACCAGCCCCACCAGCCACGCCCTTCGTCAACCCAGAGCACGTTGTTCGGATCGAGGGGCCAAGATCGCGCGCCAGATGGGGCGTTTCGACGCCATGCCGAGATTACGCGACCCACGCAGCAAGCCGCCGATCGTCAAGAAGCATTGGGAGGTGGATTTCCTTCGGTAGCCGGAACGTTCTACCCTGCGGGCAGGGTGCGTCGCATCCCCCTCTTTGTTGTCTACGTACTGATCATGCGTTCCCTCACAGGTCCAACGTGAAGCAGACGGCCACCTCGCCGGAGATGCGAGCGGCAGACAAGACAGGGCCCGTCAGGACCAGAAGAAGAAACGCAAGCGAGACCCGCCTACGTCAGGCACCTCGAAAAGTGCCTCGGCATCTTCAAAGAAGGATGAGCCACAGGAGCCATTCATTTTTTGCCTGATCCCTCAAACCGCGCTCGTGTACGAAGGGGAAGCCCTCAAACCGAGTGCACCAGAGTACGTTGCTTTGCTATGACTTGCGAGTATGCGATGGGCCAGCTCACCTACTGCATACGCCAGTTACAACCATCTGGATACCGAAGACTTAGTCCAGAAAGTGACGATCGCGCGCGAAGCCCAGCCAGCGGATATCAACGCGGCAGTCTGCCGGGCTTTTCAACACGTCCAGGAATTTGCGGATGCCGTTGACTCAGACCCTGCCGCCCGCGTATGGAATCTGCTGCTTGCAACGGGTGCGGGGAAAGGGAGGTCCATGCGGGTGAAGCCGTACAAAACCTCAGAAGTTGTTGACTATGGTCTTTGCGAACGGTGCGCTTTTCAACCGCCGTCCTCCGGACCAACATCATTTACCGTCGCCTTTGTACCAGCTGCACAGCTGAGAGCGCTCCACGCGTGACCAACGGGGGCAAGGCGCTCTCCGAACTGAAGAAGCTTGTCTACATCGCCCTTCGCAAAGGTGAGCCGGATATCACTGGAAGAGACCAAACAAGTGGGACGTCCGGCCGAAAGCAACGTGACGTTGACACCTCCGACAGCGACGGCGGCTCATCTAGCGCGCCATCGATTTCGGACCGTTTCGAACCTGCGGAGAAACCAGGAAAGGTGCGGTGCGCCGTCATCTGCCTGCGGATTCAAACTCACCGTTTTGGTCAGCGAGCTAAAACAGCGAGGACATCTACGACCGAACACACTGCGCCCCTCTTTCATCCATCCCCTTCGCCTACTCCCCAGGCAGCGCAGCCTGGTCCCAGCCAGCCAGCGCAGTCCGACCCGACGCACCCGACGCAGGCCGACCCGCAGCAAGCCGGGCCGACGGAGCCCACGTACGAGCACGAGCCGTACGAGCACGAGCCGAACGGGTCTCCTGGGTTTACACCCTTCCCATCTGCGGACGGATTCGCCCACGGGTCGCCCTTTGCGTCGTCCGTCCATGGTGCCGGACCCTCAACTACGGCATACGGTTCCGAGCACAACTTTGATCAATATGTCCGTACCTTCCTGTGTTTTCCGCTGTGAATGGAGCTGATTATGCCTGGTTGGCAGGGTCAAGCCTGGTCGCATGGCGAGGATGTCATGAACGCCGGGCCCGCGGACCCTGTGCACGAAGCACCGACCGAACCAGCGTGCCCTCCCCATGCGCACCTCGACCTCGTACGCTTGGTGGCCAACATTGTGCCCCCGGACTCGGATCGAGACTGGGTATGTGGCTCTCTATCTCGCATGCCGGGAACTTGCTGATCACGCTATCCCAGTGGCCCTCAGAATCCAGCGATCAACCGGAATACGTCAACACGGATCAAGCCATAAAGCGTCTTTCCTACAGCTACAACGGCGTCTTCCCAAGCGCTTCGACGGGACACATAAATGCTCCGGACCACGAGGCCGCCTGGCTGGTCTGGTCTGTATACGGCCAGCCTTTTTCCGAATCGCTAAACTTCCTCCACCTTCTATACCTGAACGTCGCCAGGGCGCAAGCCCCTGACACCGGAGACGGCCAACTCCGAGGCCAACTCCGCCAGCGCATCTCCGATATGATCGTGCTTGGCCCACATGGGCTGCATCTCGTCATTGAAGCCATGTCACAGGTCTATCACATTGCATCCCTCTATACGGAACCCGGCGACGCCCGCCGGACTACTATTGTTGAACGTGTCCTTCCCCTCACGAGCGCGGTGACGGCCCTCGTCCTGTACTTCCGAACCACGACTCCCCGCCACTTGTATGACCCACCCGAGTTCCGCGATATACAGAAGATCCTATTAAAAGCCAACAAATTAAAATTGCGCCTGCCGATAACTGTCACGTTTGTATGGCTGTGCTCACCGGAATTCCGATCAGGTTGCGGACGAAGCCCATTGGGAAGGCATGCGCACCCCCCGCCTCGATCTGCTCAGTGCGACACCAGAGGAGCTCCGTGAAGCGTTGCGGGAGGACTTTGGCGTCGACGACGACCATAGAATGCGGGACGACCACGTTCTTGAAGGAGAATGGGGTCTTCCTCGTCTCCTTACGTCCATGATCCTTCCTTTCATTGATTCCTTCCCCCTGGACCACATCCACTACAAGGAGCATTCATCGATACTGGGGCGGTTCAGCATGGCGTTGTTTCGAAAGGTTCGGAACTGCTCAAAGGTGTGCAGCTCACATCAAAGCTATCACGTGCGACGCCCATCTAACGACATGTTGCACACCCAGTCCAAAGGAAGGGCGCCGGGTGGAAAGGCGACAAAGACGGGGCATACTTCGCAGCCGGCGGCAACCGAGGAAACGGCCGGAGTACCACCTGGTGACGTCGAGGACGAGGAACCTTCTGACAAGGAGCCACAGGTACGCGCGTTCGGATAGACGCCGCATATTTTGACATGGCGCTGATTGGCAGAGCAATGACCAGAGGGCAACCGATGACCAGCGCGGAGATGACGACCGAGAGACGACGCAAAATGAGGCAGCGTCAGGCGGGCCTCAGACTCGCCGCTCTGCGCGATCTAGGCAGCGCAAATCTGCGCCAAAGAAGTATGCATAGTCTTGTGCTGTTACTGTCGACCAGGCGCGTGTGTTATTTAAGCGTATATTCTGCATCCGCTTACACGATGGATGACTTCAGACATGCCAAGCATCGGAGAGTTTTTCAAGGAGCTGCGCGAGAAGAGAAAGCGGGAGAAGGAGGCTGCAAAGAAGTTGGCGGAGGAGAGAAAGCGGCAGAGCGGTGAGCGGACCAAGGCCCGCGAGTCTGACTCAAAGCACCCCTGGGTGGACCCAAGCGACGACAGCGACGACGATATTCGCAAGGAGGAGAAGGCGCGCGGAGGCCCGTACGCATCCGCCGGTGATTATGCCAAGTTCCGCGCCGGAAAAGAGGGTGCCCGGGGCGGCGCCTCCTCTTCGACTCACGACACGGGATCATCGTCGAACAACAAGTCCTCATCATCACACAGAGGCCGACGCCCCAACGCCCGTCCAGCCTATGGCCACCATCGGAAGACCAGCAGCGGGGATTATGTCGGGAAGAGTCCGACGGAGATATCGGAGATGCTGATAGGTAAACCCCTGGCCACCGTGAAGAAGCGCGTGCGCCAACATATTTCGACCAACGATTTACCCGTCGATTGGAAAGCGTACGATGCCGTCAAGACGGCACAAAAACAGACGAAGTTCTTGCTACTTGTACGTCAATGCGTCTTCGTGGCCAATGTTCAACGTGATCACATCTGACGTCCTCAAGGTGTATCATCCTGACAAGATACAGAAGAAGTATCCCCAGGGAACGACCTGGTACAAGATGTGCAATAACATTACGAAGGCATTGACCTACAAGAGATGAGTTGCCCACCCAGGTCACTCCGAGTTCCTCCGCACAGAGTCAACTCACCTTGTATCTCCGCAACTGCATGTCATGCTCAACCTAAGCGCGTCTCCGTGTTTGTTGTACAATATCCCGACCTCATTCGCCGCTTGGACCCATTCTCCGTTCCTTACGTTCCTTCATAGACCCCTCGCCTTGCCTTCCTCTTGCTGTCTCCGTTGGGGGGGTTTGTAACTCCGCACTCTGGCAGTGCCCTAGCATCAAACGATGTTTAATAAATGTCGCTCCTTTACCATATGCGGGACGCGCACGACGATATGTATGGCGGGTATTAGCTCTAGGCATCATAGCTAGAAACAATCGCCGAACCCGACGGTTGCGCGTGCGTCTTGTTGCATTTGTAAACCGGCGCCATAAAAAGGGCATTTTAGCGTGCCTTGTATCTAACGTTGTGGCCGTCGAGCAAGGCCACCCTAGCAGATGCAACTGTGAGCTATTGCCCTCGACATGTTGTCTGCGTCGTGACGTTTGTAACTCCGAGCTCTGGCAGTGCCGTAGCATGCAGAGTCCAAGTATAAATGTTCCACTCGTTTCTTATACGGATACACACGGCGCATCGCGTGGCCCCACAATACATGCTTGACCAAGTGCGCACGCTTGAGGAACCTATCAGGTCGGTACTCGGCTCCGTACTGTCGCCGCCACCGCGCGCAGACATGCGGCGCAGACGCCTGTTAGCGGTGACCGTCAATAGCACGGATTTTGGACAGCTGCCCCATGGAAGGTTTCCTTTTGTGCATTTTACGTAAAGATTTGGCCGTCGAGCGATGGCACTCTGTCAAACGGAACGGTGAACTCGGCATCGGACTTAGCCCGCGGAGTACATTGCGTATTCCGCTTGGAGAGAATGCAAGTTAAATTGGTCAAAGCAAGCGGAAATACACCCGAGCGCCGCCGTAATACTACATGCACAGGTCACCGTGAATCTTTCACGCTTTCCATTTCAATCAGCCTGCTTCGAAACCATATGCACCCACTCGACGAACATCCTCTCCTGATTCAGCGCGATTTGCTGCAGTAGCTGCATGGACTTAGTGCAACCCATTTACGGCCCGGGGACGGTTATGTACAGGGTTGGCATGAGCATCACCCAGGACTTGACGAACAAGGTAGCAGTCCGCCACCTTATGGTTCCTCCCCACTCACCCACGATGCAATCAGAAGCCTTTCACGCTCGACTTGCCTCATTATTTACCCCTCCAAGTTCCTCCGCTTCTTTCCGGCCTCCGCCATGGTCAGATGCTTTTTCCTTCTCACCCTGACTAATCGTTATCTGTCCGTGCTCACAGACCGTATATTTATCTCCGTACGCTTCCAGAACCGTAGCATCGGACTTCCATCATCCCGTACCTGCTCAGTCCAAGTCCATCCTTCACCTCCGCCGGTCATGCTGACACATTTGTGTGTGTTGACTGCTGGGCCCTAGACTCGGCTTTCGTAGGTCCGCACGCCATCAGCGCGTATAAGTCGGAGAATGTCACTGCAGCTGTTTCTCGAGTGGCTCGCCGCCCTTTCATCACGAGGGCCGCTGCCCGTAAGAATGGCTACTGGTTCATACGGTAACAATGGCAAGGCGGGCAGTGTCAGATTGCAAGTACTACTACATACACATGTCAGTTTGGACTCCTCACGCGGTCCATTTTCCGCCAAATGGCGGGCAAGTTACCCCTCAATCAGTCTGCTTCGAAACCGGACGCGCCCCCTGGGCCAACAGTTTCTCCTGGCCCTCCGAAATCTGCTGCAGGCCCTCCACAATCTGCTGCTGGCCCTCCACCATCCGCGTCTGGCTATGCGCGATCTGTTGCAGGAGATGCACGACGTGGTCCAAGCCGCGCATCGCGTCGTCGGCCAGAGAGGGGGCGCGCGGCTGGGCACTGATCGCACCAACGCCACTCGATCCTTCTCCGTCCATCTGTGCACGCGTCGGGTCGGGCGTCACATCTTCGGCCAGTGACGGGGCGGGCGGCAGGGTACTGGTTGCACCAGCGCGACTCGAGCCCGCTGCGTCTGTCCGCGCACGCTTCTCCTGGGGTGGCAGTCCGACGTCTAAAAACCGGCCAACTTCAGTTCACAGGCAACATCGGAGTGGCGTATTACTTACATGCAACGGCTTTCCGCTTCTGCGCCAGCCCGCCGCTAGCCTTGGCAGCACCAGCCTTGGAAACAGCGACCTCTATCTGTGGCGTTGGAGCACGCTTGCGAGTGCGAGGGCCTGAGCCCCTGCCCGGCGACAAGGAGCAGTTCTGCTTCTTCTGCTGGCAGGGAATACAGGCGGCGTGGGTCGACATGCGGCACTCTACGCCGACCCGTTGGCACCTCTCGCACGGTGGCTGCCGCCGCACGGGGTCAGGACTCATTGAGGATACCCATGCTGCACAGACGTACGTCGGATATCGGGTCCTCTGATTTCGCGGCCTGCTTCGACTTTGCGGCCCGAGCGCGAGATTTCGTTGGCTGCGTTTTCTTCTTCCCCGCCAACCGTGCAGATGCCCGTCCACGGTTCCGCCTGGTTGTTGGCAACGGCGATGGCGGGCTGGATGGTGCTGGCGAGGCGTTTGTCGAATGGGACGAGCTCCCGTCGACTTCCTCCTCACCGTCCTCCGAGTCTTGTACATCTGCAGCAAACAGCTGCTCCGGGGACGGCCCGCCGGTACTGCCCGGACTTGACTGCCGACTGCGTGTGGGACTGGGCAGACCTGGCCCCCGGACCAAATGAAGTCAGCAATGACCGACACGGCCACGAGCTTCCGACGTACCGCGATCAGTCCCCTGCGGACTTACGTGGGCACCGCGGACAGTGGAGGGAGGCGTCGGTGTTCTGACTGTGTACAGAGTAGTCAGCTTGATGTCACTTCTGAGAGTGACACGGGCAGTACTGGGCACGATGCGGTACATTGTGAATGCAGTGGACAAGATTAACCCACCGACTTCAACCGTCTTGCCTGCGTTGGGACGCGTCAGCTAGTCCAGGTGGCGGCGATGTCAAATTGACGGCTCACCAATTTCGCACCACCATTTGTCCGTGGCCTCCTCGAGGTCACCAACCTGAAAATGTTCTCCTTCCCGCACAATGCTTCCGACGTCGACCATCGCGGCGTCATCTTTGTATCCCTCCTCGGCCGCATACAGGACGCGCGGTGCGGTCACTTTGGTGATGTGGGCGTTGTAGAATACCACTGCGTTCTCCTGGAAATAGCTTCAGCGGACTGATAGGAGGAGATCAAGCCACATACGATCTCGTTGACGAGCATGGCATGCCAGGTGGGGGCATCCGGGGCATCGTAGTCCTGCAACGCTCTGGCTCCGAGCAAGACACGAGATGCCAGGATGTTGAGTTCATTCTGGAAGTCCGGTGGGACAGACGGTGTCGAGTCGGTCATGGCGGTGATCAAGGCGTGCCAGCGCGCGCGGAGTTCGATGTTAGGTGTAACACATCACAGTCACGTCACATTTGCACGCGCGTCGTCGTCAAGTTGGACTTGGCTTATGCGCCGCCGCCGTCAGTACAAGATAAAGCCAGGTGATCAGCACAAGCTAAAGCCAGGTGAGCAATGCGTCGTCTCGCACCTCGAGGACTTATTGACGGCTCTGCTGATTTGCAGAAACAGTCATTGTCGAACGTCCCGTACACAGCGGCCTCACCTGTGGGCCCAAGTCGCTTATCGTTCCTGCCATTTGAACTAACCATGCGGTCTCCAGTCAAACCAGCAAAGGTGGGCATAGGACTGAACGTAAGGATGCAGAAAAACGGGCCACCCGACTCGCAAGAGAGCGTCCCCGCCAGGGTGGAGGGGAGCGGCGAAGCGGAGACGAGCGGCGGAGGGGAGACGAGCGGTGCTGGGGAGACAGCTGGTGCGTGCTCCAACATATATCAAAATTCCTCATACTAAATACCCTGGACACACAGCACCGACGCTGCCCGCCATTCCCCTCAACAAGCCCAAGGAAGACGAACAAAAGCGCAAGGAGAACACGATGCGAGCCGCGTCCCCTGCTACCAACACCGTGCGGCCTCCCGGGGCACCAGTCTCCATGGACGGTGCTATACCCGCCCTCCCGAAGAAGGGGAGGGTGCGGATGAACAGACCGCCTTCCACTTCCACATCCACTGTCCCGCCTCCGGTCCCTCCCGTCGATGCCTCGGCGATCGTCTCAGCAGGTGCGGAGGGCACCGTGCCAGGCCCGCATCCTGTAACCCCCACGATGGACCAACAGCTGCCCGGCGGTGCCGCCGCTGCTGTCACCGTGCCGTCTGCGACCGCTGGAAATTCGGCCGGCCCAGCGTCCGGGCCGCCTGCGGGCGCTGCCTTGGCTAGCATCTCGACGCGTGGTGATGGCATGAAGAAAGGCGCCCCCACCTCGAAAGAGAGCGACCCCGCGAGGGTGGAGGGGAGCGGCGAAGCGGAGACGAGCGGCGCAGGGGAGACGAGCAGTGCTGGGGAGACGAGCGGTGCTGGGGAGACAACTGGTGCGTACTCCGACATACACCAAAACTCCTCATACTGAATACCCTGGACACACAGCACCGACGCTGCCCGCCATTCCCCTCAACAAGCCCAAGGAAGACGAACAAAAGCGCAAGGAGAACACGATGCGAGCCGCGTCCCCTGCTACCAACACCGTGCGGCCACCCGGGGCACCAGTCTCCATGGACGGTGCTATCCCCGCCCTCCCGAAGAAAGGGAGGGCGCGGATGAACAGACCGCCTTCCACTTCCACATCCACTGTCCCGCCTCCGGTCCCTCCCGTCGATGCCTCGGCGATCGTCTCAGCAGGTGCGGAGGGCACCGTGCCAGGCCCGCATCCTGTAACCCCCACGATGGACCAACAGCTGCCCGGCGGTGCCGCCGCTGCTGTCACCGTGCCGTCTGCGACCGCTGGAAATTCGGCCGGCCCAGCGTCCGGGCCGCCTGCGAGCGCTGCCTTGGCTAGCATCTCGACGCGTGATGATGGCATGAAGAAAGGCGCCCCCACCTCGAAAGAGAGCGCCCCCGCGAGGGTGGAGGGGAGCGGCGAAGCGGAGACGAGCGGCGCAGGGGAGACGAGCGGTGCTGGGGAGACGAGCGGCGCAGGGGTGACAACTGGTGCGTCCTGCAACGTGCATCCAAATTCCTCATACTAAACACTCTGGATACACAGCACTGATGCTTCCCACTGTTTGCATCGACCCGCCCAAGGCAGGCGAAGAAAAGGGCAAGGAGAACACGATGCGAGCCGCCTCCCCCGCTACTAACACCGTGCAGCCGCCTCGGGCACAAGTCTCCGTGGATGCTACCAACCCCGCCCCCCCGAAGCAAGGGCAGATGCGGTTGAGCGGGCCGCCTTCCACTCCCACCTCCACCGTCCCGCCTCCGGTCCCTCCGGCAGGTGCCTGGGTGATTGTCTCAGCGGGCGTGGAGGGAACTGCGCCAGGTCCGACTCCTGCAACCCCAGAGATGGAACAACGCCGGCTCGATAACGGCCCCGCTGCCACCACCGTGCCGCCGGCGACCCTCGGAAATACGGCCAGCCCAGCATCTGTGCCGCCTGCGAGTGCCGCCGCTGCCACTGCTGCCCGCGCCGCCGCTGTCGTTCCCGCCGTTGTTTCCGCTATGGCCAACGCGGCGTCCGCGACCCCACACTCCGCCCGTCCAGATGCAGTCATTCCCGCACGCAAGAGCCAGACGGCACTCGCCCACGCATCCGAAGACCTCTCAAAGGCTGCCGCGCCACCCGCTGCGCCCGCCGCACCCTTCACCCCCGTCCTCCGCTTGCGGACAACGGACATGGGAGCCGCTTCCGTCGCTACCCGCAAGCTGCCTCCCGCTCCGCCCCAGGCATTGAGCAGCGCCCTCGTCCCCGCACCCACCTCCGTCCCTTCAGCGAGCCCCGCAGCCGTGTCCGTGGATGGGCAGCTCAAGCGAAAGAGGGAGGTGCAAGGTGCGTAGTTCATCTTTATCCTCTTAACATTGCACTGACGGCTTGCTGGAGATGGACAGGGAACTGCCAACAAGCGGCAGCACCAAGTACCGGCAACTCCGCACACGGCCACCCTGTCTACTGCAGTGGGCAGCGCTGCCCCCCCGGACGTGGACATACGGGAAGTTGTCGTCAAGGCGGAACCGGCATCAATGCAGGTTGGCAGGGAGCCGATGGATTTAGACGGTAAGTCTCAGTGGACTTGTTTCGACTGAAGTGTCTGATTGCTCGAGCAGGTGACGGTGGGACTGTGACGGGTCCGCGTATCACGTATCCCCATAACGGATGGGCCCCGTTCACTCACCAGGCCCCGCGAGGTGCGTATAATGTCAGAATTCGGACACCAATTCCGATACTCACTCTTTGCAGACCCGGCGGACCCGCCTGCGATTGACTTGGAAAGCCTTCAACGTACGCTGGAGCACATCAAACGCCTCAATGTGCACGGAATCGAGGCTGTTTTGTCTGCTGTTGATGCAATGGCAAATGCGTCTAACACTACTGTGGCCCACGGGTTGTCTGCTTTAGATCTGGCGGAGGGACAACGGCCGTTTGCTGGTGCTGACTCACAACTCTGTGGTGCGTGTTTTGTCAAGACGCAAACGGTGCTGTCTGACCAATGCCTGTATGCAGACACGGCAGCGCCACCCATCACAGATCTCCGGGATCTCCGAGGTATGTTTGAACGGATCAGAGAGAACAACGACGCCGGTGTGCGGACCGTTCGGCAGGCGATCCTGGACCTGATGAACGGGTCTAACTTCTTTGTGGCTTACGCACAGTGTTTGCTGGATCAGGCGGAGGGGCGTCGGCTGAGCGCACCTAAGTAATGTATCTAACGACAGAACCTGCTTCGAGATGTGAAATACATTGACTCGTGCTTCCAACCGCTCGATGATGTCCCCTGCGTGAGTCTCCGGCATGCATAAAGTGACTCATGTGGTTTAAACCAACACGGCTGGCTCTGGGAAGGCCGTGGGTTGAACGTCCGCCTGACGGCTGCCGTGGATCTCCGCATTGCAACTCCGCGGTGCAACATGAGCCCTGGGTGTGGAGCCCGTATGACGTTTGGGTGTCATGTCAGTGTCGGGTAGCTAGAAGTCTACGCGGTCACGTGTGGCGCCTACGCCTTATGTGGTCAAACACAAGACAACAAAGCGAACTCTTCTGGTTGATGTTGGCTCGGCTCGCCTTGGTTCTCTACTATCGTTACCCCGGAAGTGCAAGACCGTTTGCACTTCTGTTCCGGCTACTCTAGAACTGCAGGATTCAAACCCAAACTTCGAGAATCTTAAGCATAGCCATCTCAGCCACATCTGAGCCATTTATTTCATATTTTACTCGGGGGGACTGGTGAACTACATGCTGCCGAAGGAGGGGTTCATCTCGCCCGCCAAATGAGTGAGATTGTCACAGAATGTCACGCATCCGTGCCGAAGACTTTGGGAGTCCGACGGCGACCTCGCGGGGACCGCAAGGGACCACAACGACGTTTAAGCGGAGCTTAAATGGCACTGGCTTGTGGCTGTCACGCTCACCACCCGTCCGACAGCTGTTTTGCTCAGTGAACATGCAGGTGGGCACAATCAATTGAAACAACCATGCAGAACACACAATGGGATAGTAGTTAGACTGTATACCAGCTTTTCCGGCAATCGGAGGCCAAATGCCTATGCTCTAAGGTAATATCTATGCTCATTCCATGGCATTCATGAGCTTGTGCTCCGTCAAATGCTTTCCTCACAATAGAATACCTTGAAAATGTAGTCATACTGTGCCATGATAGCTAGGGGTATGTGTAAATATTTTCAGGGCCATCGGGTTCGGTTTAAGCCCGGGACGCGGGAAATTGCACTACTGGGTCCCTTTGCACTTCCGGGGTAACGATAGTAACACCTCCACCTGGCGTTCATTGCCGGTGCCTCTTCCGTCCGCTCCTGCCACTGCCTCTGCATCCTGCTAGTCCCCTCTTCCTGTCAGCTGTTTCCCCCAATCATCTGTGTGCGTCTCTCCCTCTCTCTGAGCACACCGCATGCCCGGTTGCTCCTCAGTCGCAAATGAGCCCCTCCACGGCACTGATGCGCGGGGAGCCCCGGTGCGTTTGAGGCGCGCGCGGTCCTGAGGCCATTGCAGATGAGCCCCTCCACGGCACTGATGCACCGCCTACGGGTCGTGCAACCCTGCACATGTACGGTGTACGCGCTGTTTTCTCTGCGCTGACTTCTTTTCTGCCCCAGCATGCACAGCCCTAGCCCGCTCTCACAGAGCCCCCCGGTGCGTGTTCCAGCTATCAACCTGGGTGCGAAGTTGCCAACGCTCCCCGCTCTGCCCAGATGCGCTTCACGCTGTTGGGCCGCGACTGCGGGACGCTCGGGATGAGTGAGCCCCTCCGGACGGACCTCGCGTATCATCACATTCTACGGCAAGCTGTACTGGATGAGGATCGCCTGGCGCTATGCGAGTCAGCCCGGCGGTCTGCGCTGCCTGTGGAAAACCTCGTCACATCTCCGACAGACAGGCTCGATCATGTGCCAACCCCAGGTGCGCCACCCGCCTCCCGTTTGAACTCCATTGACCTGACGGACTAGGGCGTGAGTTCAGATCCGCTGCGAGCTGACCAGCGCCCTCGGGTGGGAGAGATACCGGCGGCACGGTTCAACGGCCCTTTGGCTGCGACCGAACGAACGACCGCGCAAGCGTCCCGCGAGCAACGCCGCGAGCGGACTGAAGCAGCCAAGCGCAAGGCTGCCGAGAGCGGCGCCGAGTGGGAGGATAAGGTCTGCCCCATGCGTGCAAGCCAGAAGGCGGGCTCCAAGCGCCGTCGCCTGGAAAAGAAGCGTCAAGAGCCCGAAGATCCGACTGCTCACCGGCACAGAGAACGTTTCGCACAGCACAACTCGGACCCCCCCGCAGTCGTAGTCGACCACTTTGATGCAGTTTCTTACAAAGTCACGCGCAAGGGAGCCTATCAGGTTCGGTTGCTTGATGACTTGAGCTTGGTGGCCGAGAGCAACACGGCCCTCAACGACGACGAGTGGGCGTGCGTAGGTTGGGATGGCGTGTACGTCCATCCAAAGCTCTTCAGCAGTTTGTGAACTCACAGCGCATCTGCAGAGCCACCTGCGCTGTCCTGGACTGCGAGGACCGGGTAATCGCAGTGCTGCTGGGCAGACCTAAGGACGGCGAGCGTGAATTGGACGAGACGCGCTGGGATCGGGTCATGGCTACGTTGGCCGACCTCTTTGAGAGAACCCGGTTGCTAGGGGAGCGGCAGGGCGTCTTTACAAATCAGCAAGTTGAAAACAACCCCCGAGGCCGTTTCGTGCCGTTGTCGTTCGGCGCATCTTATGGTGGAGGGGCCACGGTCCGTCAACGTGCTCTCTTCTGAGCCGTTCTACGGATAGCTGATCACACGCCCAGGCCCCTGCAATGGTCCGCCACGGAGATACAGAGCAGGAGATGGTGAACGGTCTACGAGAGGCGGTAGACATGGGTCGAGTCGCAAAGCATCAAAGCGGTGCGTGGTCCGTCCTGAGCCCAGCGGCGTTTTACTGACCGTCTGTCGCAGAGGGCCTTGCTAGCTTCTTCCCGAAACCGTACGAACACATGCGGCTGCACCTCGCGGAGTTATACCAGCGGTATCCGGAGATCGAGCCGAACTTCCGCTGCAGTGCATACCCCGCTGCCACCGCAAACCTCGGCCCCAGTACGACCTGCGTTCCGCACAAGGACACTCGGAACTACCCCGGACTGGCATGTGCGGTGACCCCGTTTGGCAATTTTGATCACAAACGCGGAGGCCATATGCTCTTCTGGGACCTCAAGTTAAAGGTCGAGTTTCCCGCCGGCGCCACCATACTTCTGTCCTCTGCGGGGCTTTGCCATGGAAATCTTCTCATTCAGGACGGAGAGAGGAGGTACTCATTCACGCAGTACTGCTCAGGCGGACTGCTGAGGTGGGTCCGACACGGCTTCCGTCCGGCGGGTACCCTCTCAGAGGCCGAACGCGAAGAATTGGATGGTGTTGGGAATTCCGGGTGGAAGGCCCAGCTAGATCGACTGTCCAAGTACAGCGAGCTCGAGGCTGATCGCCGATGGCTGCTCGAGAGGGAGAAGCTGCGCTTTTCCGGGGCTCGATAGTCTTCCGATTCGTACTGTTTTCTCTATGATGTACTCTGGGTAGCTTTTTATTACATTCCACAGTTTCTACGCCGAGCGAGAGCCGCCATTCGGGCGGTCGGGGATTAACGCATGCATTGACTGTAGTCCTCGGAGAACTGCCGTCAAAGCTTCGCCGGGGGTGCCTAGGTCGTGCCGCCGCGCTCATGCCCTGTTGGCAGCATCCCCTCCTAATAGAGGGTGGGCTCTTCGGAGTCAGCGGCAGCAGAGCGGTAGTCCTCTGGGGAAACCCGCGCCACGGAAATTCCGCACGCGATAGGCCGATAGTGTGGGCAAAAGAAGTCATGGGCGATATTTCACCTGACACGCTTACACAGATCTGTGTGAACCCCTTGAAGAGCTGAAGCCGTCAATACCCTGGGATCTACTCGCCCCAGCACCTTCAATCTCCCACTCCCATCCCGCTATGGAGGGGCTCACATTTCAGCAACTCCTCGAGACGATAGATCTCGAACTCGGGCGGTTCAACCCGCGCTGGCAGTCACAGATGCAGCTCACGTGGCTCAAGAACATAGTGGATGCAATTGTGAGTAATGGACGGCATCTACAACGGCCATACTGTTTGCTCATAATTCACTCTAGAAAACAGCGATTTCGGATGACCCGGCGTGTGGCCCGTCGGTCCTAACCATCCGGGTCCAGCAGCTCCGGCACCTAGCAAAGCAACACGGCAGTCCACAATGGGTGGAGGCTGGTGGGGGTCTATTCTCGGTGAGCATTGCTGGATAATCATATGAGCACAAACCAACAGGTAGCTGGTCGTGGCCCGTTGATGATTACCCAGTGGTAGAAGTAGGTGAAATCATCGGCGAGGGGAGTCAGCGTCAACCACCACCTGCGCACTTTGATTCGCCGGAGCATCGCCGGTGGTGGGAAGCACTAGAGGGATACCGGGTTGCTGACGAGCAGGAGCGCGAGAGGCGATTGGCCAGGAGCATTGACGAGATACTATGGCGGAGGATGCACAGCGGGGCAGGGCACCGCTAGGGCACACTGCCGCCTCTCTATCCCTTCTCCAGTGCATTTGACGTATCGTGTACGATGTGTATATTATAAGAGCTGAGCATCCAGCGAGCCAGGCAGTATTTTCGGATGGCGTGTGCGGTGTCGGATGTGTAGACGGAAAACGCAACGCACCAAGCGTTACAAGTGTGCTAACTCCGACTTAGGGTTTATCCTCCACACGGCGTGGTCAATTCCTTCCATCCTCCTTCAGCGTCCCTCCCAACCGTCCAAAAAACCAGCTCCGTGCAATACATTTGACTGTGCCGCTGTGGTCGTTATGCTGCGTCGCAGCTGCATGTATGCCTCATTCTTCTAGACTGATCTAGCTTTCAGCGCTGACTTGCTGACGTGGAGCAGGCAGATAGACGGACTTCGTGCGATGTTCGAGGCTGAGCGACTGCGTAGAGTTGCGGAGCCAATTTGCAGAGCACATGCAACTGTATGAATGTCTCCTTCTTGAATATGAGGATTGTTCGCCATTTCTGCGTCGCCAATGCGCGGTGCTGTTGCGTCGCGGCCTGGTTCGACTGGGGCTGGGGAAACCGAATGCACATACACGACACGGTGCAGTAGTATTTGATTTCCTGTTGCAGTCATTATGCAGCACAGGAATTCAAGATAATTTCCGGCTATCAAAGGTTCGTGAAGTAACGAAGAGGTTAACGTAGTACGTACCCGGAATACACCCCATGCGGCGCACCAAGCGAACTGCGCAACATATAGCGATTCGTGGCGGTGGGTTTGTGATTTCGGTCCCGGGCTTGAGTTGGCGCCATCATGAAGAAGAGTCCGCCCAAGATACGTTCAGCGAAAAAGAAAGTAAGCATACCCGGAAATCACGGCACGTGGCGTACCGAGCGAAGCGCGCACATTATCGTAATTCCGGACGGCGAGTTCGTTCATGGGGTCGGTGGCCCCTATATGCGCATAAGACAGCGACAATTTGTTAGAGATCGGGCAGTGAAAAAGAACGGTATCGTAGACACGCGGAAGTAACGTCACGTGGCGTACCGAGCGAACGGGGGACATTATCGCAATTCTGGGCGGTGGGTTAGTTCATGGGTCCGGTGGTCTCAGTGAGCAGAAAGAACAAGAATAATCCGCTATAGAATTGGGAGTGAACAGAAAATGTAGCATGTGTACCCGGAAATCACGACATGCGGCACACCGAGAAGGACCACGCACGGTATTGCAATTCCGGTCGGTGGGTTTGTCCATGTGGTCAGGTCCGTCATCTTCAAAAGTTGGAAACGTGAATTGGTGCAGTAAAAAAGAAGGTTAGCGTGAATACCCGGACATCACGACATGTGGCGCACCGAGCGAACCACGCACCGTATTGTGATTCCAGTTGGTGGGCTCGTCCTTGCGGTCCTTGCCCCATCATGCACATAAGACAAGTACATTCTGTTAGGGATTGGGGAGTGAAAATGAACGGTAGCGGAGACACCCGGAGATAACGTCACGTGGCATACAGACTATCACTGTCGGTTGAGAAGTCTCTGCTAACTTACACGTGTTCTAGACAGCGCGCTGCAGGCGACCCCGACGATGTCATAGTGCCATGCGCACGTCAGCCATGTGCGATTGTACGTGCTGACGACGTCTTCCCGCTAAACTCGGTCAGTGGAGAGTAAATGTCCAGAACGGGACATACTGCGGACGAGCGACGCGGCGCACCAAGCAAATGGCGTGACGCATCGCGATTATTTGGGGTGGGTTTCCTGCTGCGGGCAAGGCCTACACGTGGCTAGGAGCACGACGTCAATGTGTAGAAAATCGGTGGGATGAAGAATGGATTAGCGTTGGGTACCCGGAAAACACGAGAGGCTGCCCACCGAGCCAACCGCACAACGTATTGCAACTGCGTCTGGTAGATCGACTCTTGCCGCTGGGTCCCCCATAGAAATAAAAATAAATCAGTATGATCCGTCGAAATATGGCGGAGTGAAAAAGAAGTCAGCGTAGGGTACCCGGAAAACACGATATGTGGTGCACCGAGCGAGCCAAGCACCGTATCGCAATTCCGGGAGTGGGTTTGTTCATGGGGTTGAAGGCTCCAGTTTGCCGTAGGGGCAAAGCCAATCCGCCAAGCACTGGAGCAGGAGAAGAGAATGTCCGAAGTAGGCGAGGCGCGGTAGACGGTAGACGATATCGGGGTGCGCAGCGGACAAGGTCAGCATGGCCACGGTGTGCACGTATCCGAGGCACGAGAGGAAAAAGAGGTGGGGATAGAGCAGACGGGCTTATCCTACCAGCGAGCTTGCCGACAGGCGGCTCCGAGTCGTGAGCTCGAACTGTGCGCGGCCGGACATATGCGCGCACCTGGATTCTGCCGTACGCCGAGCACTGCCAGGTACACAGAACTTGTCCACTGTGGACGGGGCGTGATGTCGTCGGCGCTCGACTGGCCGCCAAACGAAATATATCGATAGGCGCGGAGCTGCGTGATGTGTGGCTTGAACGTGCTCCGACGTGCTTCCCGCATATCAACTTCCACACGCATGAGCCTGGGTGCGCAGACTGTTAAGTAGTGCTTTCAAAGGCTTGTGGGGAGATATCTGCGAGCAGAATAGCGGACGGTGACGATGCAATGACGGTGGAAGATGTGGAAGTGGAAGGAGAGCTGAAACTCCCCGTGCGCATATATATAAGCCGCTCCGACCTCTCAGAGCACCACAGCAATCACACTTCCCGCGCTCATGCAGGCCATGTCCCCACCTCGCACCTACGCACGCCCGCGCCACACGCTCCTCACCATGGCGTTTTCCGCGATCCGACGCATGATAAGTACCCGGTGCGTACTTTCTCTTATATAGATGCACATATGCACGCACGCACGCGCTTATGCATGCGCATTGTTGGGGTCGTGAGCAGCTGTTCGTCCCCGCCACGTTCACGACCAGTCATGCATACATGAGCCACCGGGCTGCATGTAGGCCTCAACCAGGTCGTGCGCGGTGGAGGGCGGCGCTAAGGTTGCGCCAGGCGTCTGCAGGAGAAGCAGATGATTTGTTTGCATGCTTGGTGGCTCGATGGCGTGCAAGCTGTGCTTGCTGATATCAACTTTGGTATTCTCGCATCATCGTAGGACAATATGACATGTATCATGAGGCGGTCATACCATATTCGAGGGTGTCAGTGCTAACAAATGTATAGCCTCGTGGACTCTTTCTTCGAGCCGCTCGTGATGGTGATGCGCCTTTTCGTCGAGCGAGCACCGGTCCTGTCGACGAGTGGCGCATCTGATGCCGCATATACTGTGCACTACGCACGCGACGGACGAATGGAATATATGCCAGCGTCAGTGTTGTGGGTGTCGGACAGGCAGGGCGTGTCGACAAAGCATCGGCACTGAGAGAATGGCCGAATGCACCGTACCATCGTACATACTGTATATCGCACACACGGCCGTGCATCCAAATTCGCCTTGCGTACACCGAGATATCTGCAAGGCGCGTCAGCGAAGCCGCATATACAGACAGTGAGAGCACCTCGCGTACAGCGTACGCCGGGCACGCTAGCACCATCTCAGCCCGTGGTGTTCCATGACCGTCCTAGGCATTGGGCCGGCGTGGTAGGTATGGCAGCGACCTCCGGCACGAGAAGCCGTTGAAGAGATTCGAGGCCACAGGGACGATCTGTACATAGTGCAGAACCGTCAAACGCTAGAAGATGCGTGGGCTGATCGCTGATCACAGCGTATGCTCCGGACACAGAGAACGGGGCTGCGTCTGGCGTGCCATCGAGAACTCGGACGAGGCTACGACGGAGAAGCGCGCTGCCGTCCGTAGCCCAGGTCCACTCACACACATCGAGTCGAGCGTGCTGCGGAAGACGAAACGAGTCATCGTCGTCTCACCTCATGTGCACTTCGTACGGACGTACCTACCAGAGCGTGCGCGCTCGGCGCTCAGAGTCATGCGAGCTCGCGTTGCTTGAGATGATGCGGACGTGCATGCGGAGCCCGACGCGGTTCATAGCACCATGAGCCCTCTGTACAAATTCTGGCGCGGAATGGAGTTGCACAACCGTTCGCTTGATCGACTCTGGGGCGACGATTCTGCAAATGGATCAGAAGAGTCAATATGCCGGGCAGAAGTATGCATGGCTTGGAGCGTCACTTACACGCTGCGTTTCAAATGGAGAGCGATTTGACGTCCTCTTTTTGCCGTGCTTGGATGACGACTGCGCCGAGGAGGCAACGCCTCCTAGAGCCGCGTGCTAGCACGTACTGATGACGACCTGAAATTAACGCAGTGGATCGCGGACGAACACCTGGAAGTCATGGGGTCAGTGCATCACCAATCCCGAGGGCGAGCAATGCGTCGAGAGTGCTGCACGTCGAGTGCCCATCGCAGGACGCGGACCGCACGGGGAGATTGCAATGTAGAGACTCGGGGGTTGTGGGGGAGTGGAAGGAGCAAAATAGGAACGTACCTACTGCGAGGAAATCTGGATATCGTGCCTAGAGAGAGGTGAGAGACGATCAGCAATCGAAGCGAATGGATGGAGTGGCACACGCACTTTGTATTTACGGCGCCGGACGCTGGTGTTGTCGGCTCCTTGGTTACCGCCCGATGAAGTACTCGGAGGCTGCTTGCTCGACATCGATCCGCTGGCGATGTCGAAGCAACCACGGCAATGATCGTTCCTCTAGGAATGGGATGGGATAAAACGTCCGATGAGCCTGCGTATGTTCTTGTTGCTGCTCGACTGGTACCAGGGCGAGGCAAAGAGGTGGAGGAAGACGCCGAGTTGGCCGCGACTGGCGCTCGAACCAAACGCCGCGTGGCCTGGTAGGCAATCTCCGGTATCTCCTTCTCTTCTCTCCGCATTCGAACGTCTTCCTCGTCCTCGTCGTCTTTCCGCTCATCTCATACCATATGCGAAATGCATATCCCGGTGCGTGTTTCCACTGTATATCGAGCATATCGTTCTGACACTGGCATCGGGACCCACGGGATTGTGAAGGCAACTCGGTGCGCGCTACTCTGCGATTCGTCTTTTGCAGGCTCTGATGACCTCGCGGGCAGTTTGAGTGTCGGCGTCCTGCCGACAGTACGCTGCCACCCGTGCTGGACGGGACGCCCCCGTCGATCAGACGGATCAACATCGGTCAGCTCGGTCTACAGTGGTGCTGGGCGGAGACGCTCATCTCCGCTCGCGGTGGGATACGTCAAACGATGGCCCAGGTGTGTGCTTGTAGGCTATGTGCGGCGTGCGTTTGCCGAGCCTGGTGATTGAGCTCGAGAGGCGTGTCTTCGACGGTTTGGCGTCGCTCAGTACTAGTACTTACTACCTGCGTGTCCTCGTGAGGATACTGCCGCACTCGCAGAATCGGCGAGCGCATCCTTCCCCCCACGCTACATCTCAGCACGCATCACATTCAACGGTCCAATGCTGCTGCACGCAGTCAGCGGTGCGCGTTCGGCAGAGCTCTACACCGTATCCTTCGAGCGCACTCCGCAGCTGCGTGGCGTCGTTCCAGTCTATTTGTGCTGCCGCCCGGATGTCGTCAACACCTCTCTGGCTGGCACGGAGCACCTCATGCACGCCGCAGGTGCGAAACGACGCGTCCCTGGACGCCCTCGACACCGGCCCGCAGCTCCTCCCGGACGCGACTCACGCCGCTGGATTGCTCTGGACGGCCTATCCAGCATGCTGACTCTCCCTGGCCGTCGTCGACAAGCGAGCTCGCTCGCCAGTACCTGCAACCGCTGTACTCGTTCAACGCAGCGGACACGATCGACGTGTGGGCGGGCCGGGCTGAGCGGACCAAATTGCCCTCCACCTCTGCGTGGACGCGCCTGTGTGGTGGACGCGACAAGATGCGGGAACGCGAGGGCGGCACACCCGAGCTCGTCAACATGCCTCTGGATCCCATGGACAAATCGTGGACGCCGTAGACGCGCCTCAATGCGTATCTGGACACCCTCGAGAGCGCGCAGCCCTTCCCGGACGCGGCACACGCCGCAGGATCGCCATGGACGCCCTCCCCGGCGCGCCACATCTCCCTTGACGTCGTCAACATGCCTACAAGCTCGTCAAATGCCATCTGTCGCGCGTTCCAGCTTCTCACCGGCGTGCTCTCAACGCAGCTGCGCCGACGCTACATTTGTCGGCACGTAGTCGAGTCTGCGTTCCTCTGCGAGCACAAGACGGCGAGACACCTGCGGAGGTCGAAGAGGCTCGGACGACAGTCCCGGTGCCCCGCGGGCGTAACGGACCGATTTGGTCCCCTCGGCGATTTTGCACGGTGCGCTCCGCTCTCGCTGGCAGTGTTGTGTACGCTGGACTGACAGAGTGTGGCACCAGGCATATTGCGGGCGCCGCTCGTGAAGCTGACGGGCAAGAATCTCAATGGCGACAAGCGCTGCGCGCCGTGCGAGGACGGCAAGACACATGCAGCAGTGCGCACAGCTTTGTGCAGGTCACTCGAGCACAGACGGCCGCGGCGCTGGAGCATGTCGCAGCCGTCTGCCGAGTTTCGGCGCTCTCGCTACGAATGTAATTGCTCGATGGTACGCCTCGACTCCTTACATTTGGGTCTGCCAGGCTGACAGACGGCGCGGTAGTGTGGCGCGCAGCCTCTCAAACGGTTTGCGAAACGGGTACGCACCGCGACGAGCCCATTCAATATTGCTGCTGACTTTGGGACGCGCTCATATTGCAGCCAGAACCTACGCCGTACCCGTGTCAGACGTATGGCCGCTCCTCTGCAGAAGTGCCAACCCGCAGAAGACGCCTTCAAAGTTGCATGCCGCTGATGGAGGAGGTCCGAGTGTGACGGGGCCGATGGCGAGACCAAGGTTGTCAGCGCGCGTCGGCAGCATAGCGTTAACGTAGATCGGTGCGGGCGTGTGATTCACAGCGCGGGCATATAATTGACCGCCCGGGCATATAATCGACGGTGCGGGAGTGTAATTGACTCCACCCGAAGCTACATATCATCAACGTTCTCGATTGACGTGCAGATGGGCTCCTCATAATTGAGGGGTTGAGGCCTCCAGGTTGCAGAAGAAACCAAGACGATTCGTTGGAAATTGGCGCAGTGAAAGAGAAATCAGCGTAGGGTACCCGGACAAGACGACACGAAACGCACCGAGCAAACCGTGCAGCGTATTGCGATTTCGCTTGGTGCACATCATCCCGCAGTTGCGGCCTCCAGGTGTCACAAAATAACAAAAGGATAGATCGGAGGTTGGGGCAGTGACCGGAGAATACGGAAGATACACCACGCGACACACGAAGCGAGACGCACGACGCTGTGCGCCCAACCAGGCACGTCTGACGAGCCCGTGCTTACGTGCCTATAGGACCGCAAAACCAACCTACAATCGGGTGGCACAGACGGCGTTGGTGACGTGTACGATGGGATATCAAATGGGTCCGCACCAAGCAAACTGTGCACCGGGTGGCGACGCGCCGCGTGTCCGGTGCTGCCTACGCGCGTTTGGGACTTCCTAGGAAATTATCAGTCATATAAGGGGTGGAAATGGTGGGGGATAATGGAGAGTAGCGCACCAGGTATGGAGTTAGCGGAGTATGCATTGTGGCTGCGTAAAGTGAGGGTGGGAAATAGAGTCCGACTTTGGCAACTCCGAATGTCGTCTGCTCCTTCCTCCTTCCTTCATCACTTCCACCATGCGTATTCGAATTATTATGACCGCCTTTTTCGTTGTAAAATCGAGCACGAGATCAACCTACGTAATGCATCTTTCCCATGAACGAGATCCAGTTGCTATTGTGCATTCGAGTTCAACGGTCGATGTGTTTTATTCACAGTTCATGCTGGAAAGCTGTGATTGAGAACCCGATGCTAAACACAATTCTACGATATCAGTAGACCGCCCATTACACCCTCGAGGTACTGTGCAGGAGTGCCGCGGATGAGATGTGCTACGGTGTGATCGAGATCTGCTAAGGTGTGATCGAGATTTGCTACGGTGTGCTCGGAGTTTGCTACGGTGTGCTCGGAGTTTGCTACGGTGTGCTTCAGATCTGCTACGGTGCGTCCAAGGTTTCCTACGGTGTGGTCGGCGTTCGCTGTGGTTTGCTCCAGATCTGCTACGGTGCACTACAGTGCAGTGCCCCGCTTCTTCTGCTTTGCTGGCGACTTTGATCCTTCGCTTTTGGAGCTTCGAGCGGATCTGGGCACATTCTAAATTGCATCTGGGCGTGCCATGCCAGTCCCTGGCAGGCGCGTGCAGGCAATTCGTCCCACCAGCCTTCCTTCAAGCTGACATCAAGCGGCAGGCGCGCGGGTAGCTGAGCAGGGGGACGTCCGAGGGGGACACGAGCCGAGCCTTGAGGTATGCCGACGGCGGGACGCGCGGCCGTCGTAGTCCTCCGGGTCTAGCGCGAAGGCGAGCGTATCGGGGTGGTCACTCGCCCAGTTGTCCGGGGCGTGCCTGTGCCGGCTGGTGCGCGAGCGCGCATCGAAGCCCGAGTAGCCCAAGCGTTCACGTGTGGGAGCGCGGAGACGTGTGGTCCAGCGGGTGGGGCGGGGGCAAGCGCCGCGAGAGTGTGCACGGAGCGGATCAGGATGATCGCGCGCCAGTGCACACGCTCCTCGCGGAACGCGGTGGGCTTGTGTATGCGCTGGAACTTGCGGAGCGGAGTGTTCTTGCCTGCGGGGGTGGGTGAGTCGGGAGACGGCTGGGTTGCGCGGGCACGCACTGGAGTTGGACTGGCCGAACAGGAGGACGCGGACAACGTGCTTCTTGTTCCGCTGGCGCTCGAGGCGGATGGACTCGTCCATGGCCTGTGAGACCTTCCGGGCCTCTGCCTCTCGGGCGAGCCTGAGTGTGCGCGCGTCGAGGTCTCGTCGGGCGGTTGTCCAGCATCACCGCGTCCGCACCGACGGCGATCGCATCGCCTTGTCCTCGGAGAGCGCAGCTCGACGTCGAGCAGCAGCAACTAAGCTGAATTGAAAGGTGCTGATCGTGTTCGCGCGATTCGTTGTGATGTGGGACAGGATTGCAGACTGAAAGACGAAGTGGCCAGAGGGGAAACGGAGACAAGGCTGAATTCTAAATAGGGAGATCTCGACATGCGCACATAAGCGCTGGGGTACAATCCTTGTGATCTCGACTGTCGAGATCACAAGAATTGTACCCCAGCGCTTACGCACAGCCACCGCTCCTAGGGTTAGGTTCACTGCTACCTTGGGATCCGGAGCACACCGTAGCACACCTCGACTACACCGTAGTGCCGCTCAGCCACACCGTAGCGTGTGATCTCGACTGCACCGTAGCACATCTCAACCAAACCGTAGCGCAGCTCAGCCACATCGTAGCGCAGCATGACCACACCGTAGCACGTCTCGAGCACACCGTAGCGCGGCTCAGCCACACCTTAGCTGTACTCGCACCAGATGCATTGAACTTGACGGACATATTTTCAGACAGAGAGTTGGGAGGCAATGGAGTCGAGCAGTCAATAACACACTGTTCTTGCATGTGGAGATCCGGAGTGGCATTGTCAACCACGTGTACGGCAATGATCTGGGGGCTGGACCTCGGGTAGATGCAACACCGCTTCTGATGCCGATTTTACAACGATAATGCGTGTCATAGGCGCGCCCTACAATCCCGGTAATATTGGCCTTCTGATGCCGATTTTACAACGATAATGCGTGTCATAAATTATCTACCTTCTTCCACTCCTGCTCGTGCGCTGGTACATGTATCTATCTGATCTGTAAGTGCTCCAGCCAACAGGTGGGCGCTTGCTGACTCGCTACGCAGCGATGCGCGCTACGCGTTCCCGATCAAAGAAGAGACGGACACCGAGCTTGTTGAGTACAATACGGAGACCGGACTCGTCGTTTCTTAAAGGTGCGTCGCAGCCGCCTCTATGCCTCGTTCTTCAAGGCTGATCTACGTTTCAGCGCTGGCGGGCTAGCGGGGAGCGTGCAGATAGACGGACTTCCAAGTAGTCCTTTCGTGCGTTCCTCGAGACTCAGCTGTGGTGTAGGGTCGGCTTGGCGATTGGGTATACTATATACAGGTGTAGAGCGTGTATTTTCTGAATATGACAAGTGTTGGTCGTTTGTGCTTCCCCGAACTGTGGCGTCGCGGCCCTGATTTCACCGGAGAAACTGAGTACACGAACAAAATTACCGTCGGAGCGTATGATTGAACGGTTGCGGTTTTCACCCTGCACTAGGCATAGCACGATCTGTCGAAATATGGCGGAGTGAAAAAGAAAGTCAGCGTACGGTACCCGGAAAACACGACACGCGGCGCACCAAGCGAATCGCGCGACGCATCGCGATTTTGTAGGGTGGGTTTCTTGCTGCGGGCGGTACCTACACGTGGCTAAAAGCACGACGACAATGTGTAGAAAATCGATGGGATGAAGAATGGATTAGCGTTGGGTACCCGTAAAACACGAGAGGCCGCGCACCGAGCCAACCGCACAACGTATTGCAATTGCGTCTGGTGGATCAATTGTTGTGGGTATACCTACCATTGGGAAAAAATACGAGCACGATCCGTCGAAATTGTGGGGAGTGAAAAAGAAGTCAGCGTATGGTACCCGGAAATCGCGATACGCGGCGCACCGAGCGAGCGACGCACCGTATTGCAATTCCGTGCGGTGAATTTGTACATTCGATTGAGTGCTCCACATTGTTGTAAAGGCGAAGCCAATGCATAAAGAATTGGAGCAGGGAAAAAGAACGTAAGCGTACGAACCCGGAAAACACGACATGCGTGCACCGAGCGAGCGACGCACCGTATTGCGATTCCGTGCATTGAATTTTTCCATTCGATTGAGTGCTCCACACTGTTGTAAAGACAAAGCCAATGCGTGAAGAATTGGAGCTGGGAAAAAGAACGTACCGTACGAACCCGGAAAACACGACATGCGGTGCACCCAGCGAGCCACGCACCGTACTGCAATTCCGTACGGTGAATTTGTACATTCGATTGAGTGCTCCACACTGTTGTAAAGACAAATCCAATGCGTCAAGAATTGGAGCAGAGAAAAAGAACGTAGGCGTACGAACCCGGAAAACACGACATGCGGTGCACCCAGCGAGCCACGCACCGTACTGCAATTCCGTACGGTGAATTTGTAAATTCGATTGAGTGCTCCACATTGTTGTAAAGGCGAAGCCAATGCGTGAAGAATTGGAGCTGGGAAAAAGAACGTACCATACGAACCCGGAAAACACGACATGCGTGCAGCGAGCGAGCGACGCACCGTATTGCAATTCCGTACGGTGAATTTGTACATTCGATTGAGTGCTCCACACTGTTGTAAAGACAAATCCAATGCGTCAAGAATTGGAGCAGAGAAAAAGAACGTAGGCGTACGAACCCGGAAAACACGACATGCGGTGCACCCAGCGAGCCACGCACCATATTGCAATTCCGTGCGGTGGGGTTGTCCATGGGGTTGAAGGCTCCAGATTTCGGTAAAGGCAAAGCCAATCCGCCAAGCACTGGAGCAGGAGAAAAGAATGTCAGCGTACGTACCCGGAAATCACGACATGCGGTGCACCGAGCGAGCCACGCACCGTATCGCAGTTCCGGGCGGTAGGGTTCTTCATGCGGGTGATGGCACCAGTCGGCTGTAAATAAAAGGCAATCTGTCAGGAATCGGACCGGGTAAAATGAAAGTGAGCGTAGGTACCCGGAAATCACGACACGCGGCGCACCGAGCGAACCGCGCACGTACTGCGACTCTGTGCCGTGGGTTTGTACATGAGGTCAAGGGCACCATGGTGCACGGGGAACCAATACGATGCATCGAACGTTGATGCATTGGACAGGAGATTAGCGTAGGGCGGCCGGACAATTCAGACGCGCGGGGCACGAAGCGAAGCGCGCGATGCTGTGCGAGCCACCAGTCAAAGCGGACCTGCCCTGGCTAAGGGACCTCGGGGAAAGCGACTGGATAGCTACTCAGTTGGCAACGGTGGCGATTGGTATGGTGGGCAGATCGTCTCGGACATCTTGCTGCCCTGCCATTGCCATTGCCACTGACCTACTGTCCCCGTGTACCCGCGCAGTATTGCGTATCATGATCTAAAATGCGTCTATTATTCACTCTCAGAGTCTGAAATACCCACCTCTGCGGCCCTGAGCACCCCCCGCGCCACTGTATAAACGTTGATGCCCCAATTTCCGTCCTCCGCGTCCAGGTCGATGCCCGCCAACGCCTCCCGGATCTCTCGATGCTCGTCGTCCAGATCGTCATCAGCAACCTCATCGCCTTCGTCGTCTGCCGCCGCAGAGGCCTGTGGATCGTCGCGAAGCTCATCCGCCGGCGGCGCTGGAGCGTCTGTGTCAACGCCGTACAATGGATCAGAGGCAAGTCCGATGTTGTCGCCGGGATCGCCGGTCTAGTACCCCTCGCGTATTGCAACCTGCCGGCTGAGCTCAAACATAGCGACTGGCGTGGGGTTGCGAGCGGTCCGAACTTTGTGATGGTTCCACCCATCCAGTGTGCGGTCGAGGGATGCTTGGATCCTTGGCTGGAAGACCACGTACAGGCACGCCCTGTCGAGAGCGTCGTTCGGATCGAGGAGCCCGGCGTCCTCCAAGTGGAAGAAAACCTGGCGGTAGGTTTCGGCCGTACCTTTGCGGACGTCTCGCCAGAGACGCTCAATGCGTACGTTGTGCAGAGATCTAAGCGGAGGGTAGGCACGGAGTTAGCGGTGTAGGATGTCCGGTAACCATGGGACCTACCTGCCACGAAGGTAGGCGTTATGTGCGCGGCCCCAGTGCTCGATCATCAAATTCTCCACTCCGTTATTCTCCGTACCGAAGTCCCCGCGGACGCGGCTCGGCCAGCCAAACACTTGCACGGCAGCGCGGAAGCTCGAGGAGACCGTCCGCACACGCTTGTTTGGACGGCAGGCCAGGTAGATGATCAGCCGGGAATGACCGTCGATGCACCCGTGGATATAGAATCCCCAGGGGCGCAGTTTCTCGTTGCCGTCCATGTGCCAAAGCGCGTTCGCGCCCCGCACGCGGTATACCCGACGTCTGATGATGCCTGTCCATCTGCATAGATCAATGTCGGAATCAGCATACCTGGGGAGAGGATCAGATGCCATGTGAGTACCGCGTGACTACACCAATTGCATCGACCCGGCGCAAGCTGGCCTGAACGCGTTCAATGGGGACGTGATACCCGCAAGCCTCGAGGTGACCATGAAGAACAGTGGAACCGTTGAAGGGGTGCTGGAGGGAAAGCTCCGCAATGACCTCATCCAGGTCATCATCGCTGATGGCCGTGTACAGAGGACGCGCGGTGCTGATGCCCTGGGCCGTCAGATGGTAGAGCAGCGTTCTTCGGGAAACTCCCATCGCATTTGCTACATCGGACCACGAGTTCCCCAGCGAGTGCAGGGCTTGAGCGCGGTCCAAGTCCAACTGGTATCGAGGGCGGCCGGGCCGGCCGGTATAAACCCTTGGAATGGACGCGCTCGGAGCCGGGGGTGGTGCAGCGAGGAATTCCTCTAGCGGGAGCAGGTAGTGGTTGACGAGGCCGATGAGCTGTGCCCGATCCTCCTCGGACGTGTAGGGGTCATCTAGCGTAACAAGAACACTGCGCACTGCGGCCAGTCGCAGGCAAACGCGTTCAACTGCCGCCCGGTCTGCATTCGGAAGAGAGGAGATGATGAAGATTGCCTCCCTACAAATCGAATCGGCATCCATGAAGAACGAATGAAGGGCTTGCGGCTGCTGGGCATCGGGGGGCATGCTGGTGGGGGCGGTGACGAGAGGAGGGGGGAAGGCGCAGCGTAGTGCATATCACAGGATCAGATCAGATCAATTGATATCAAATAAAATTTTCAGCCCGGCGAGCAGCCCTGAAGCCTGACGACGAGAGCGACGAGACGAGAGCGACGAGACGAGAGTGGCAGAGACAGCGAGCAGCAAGGGTGGTAGACGGCGGGGTCCCAGAGAGCAGGTGCTGCCAGTGTACCAGGCGGCCGGTGGGCAGATGGATGGATGGGGCAGCCAGTGTGGGATCAAGTACGGCCGGCAAGTACGTCGGACAAGGGTCCACCCAACTTGTGCACCACAAGGGAAGCCTAGTTTGGTCGGGGGATAGACCTGTGCGGCAGTTGATAGAAACCTGTAGGGCTGCAGGTAACCTGGGTGGTGGGGCGGACAACCTGTGTAATTGGGCGGACAACCTGTGTGAAAATTGCTCAACCTGTGATGAACGCCAAACCTGTGTAACAAGTAATAAACCTGTAATACTACATGGACCCTACCTGTGTGTTTCCCGGAAAACAACCTGTGTGTGCTCTAGAGAATGTAAGCCGTCGAAAATAAAAACCTGTGAGCACTCATGGCATGATCGGAAGATTTGGTTAAAGCTGTGTAGTACTTCCGACCTACTTTACACCGAGACCAAACGTGGCCGTGTTTATACCCTGTGGAACACAACCTGTATGCCGATTTATGCTATGTAACGCAACCTGGGTGCTCATTTGACATATGTATCAACCAACATGTGTGGAATGTTATTTTTGCACAGTATAGTTGCCATACGCTCGCCGTCTCCCTTCCATACCACCATCTCATGCCCCCTCGCGTCACATCGCCCCTCCCATGCTTAGTTCCTCCGGTGTTCGTCATCCCCTCCCCACATGTCACGGCTGCCTCACACCCGCCTTGCCTTATCCCGGGTTCACGCGAGGAGGGGGGCCATCGTACACGATATGTCTCGCATGGGGCCGCGCGCCTCGAGTAGACAATAAATTGGATTCCAAAAAAAAAAAAACAAAAAAAAAACGTCGCCGCCCTTCTGTCAATTTTCTTGCTGGCTGAGCTGACTTGATTTTGACTTTAGATGTCCCGCGCGGCCAGCACTGCACACCGCCTGGGTAGCGTCGTCCGGCGCGGCCTCGTGGCGGACTCTCGTGGCGTCTTCCTCGTGCACGGAGAGTCTGCCACGTCTTCCTCGTGCACGGGACCGTCCGACACGGCCCTCGGCGCGCTCCTGCGGTGGATTCCCCGTGCACGGACGCGTTCTGCAGGTCCCGGCGCCGCGCAACGTGCTCCCCTTGGGCGGTGAGGAGGCTGATGAGGACGCCGTGTGCGTGCGGCGCGTGCGGCGACAGCCCGGCGAGTGGTAGATGCCGCTAGCGCGGGCTCTGGGGACACTTCTGGGCACCGCGGACGCCTGCTGGACGCTGATTGACGAGGCCTGGCTGCTAACATAGGCAATGGATTGGCACAGGAGGGTCGTGCCGACGCGTGACGGGGCTGTCGAGGGAGATGCAGTGGTGTTGTTGGGGATTCAGATTTAGTGTAATGTACACCAATAGGATACCAAATACTAGACATTTTACAGTCCAGATTGCTCACTCTCTGACGCAGCTGACCACTGCTGACTGGACTGACGCCTACTGACGCAGCCGAGTTGCAATTCACTGAACAGGCAAATCGCACCTTCTGACCGGGTCCGTGCTGACGCGCCTGACTACTAATGACTATTACTACGGACCTCGGAGCTGCTCATCATCATCATGGGGGACTGTGACATGACTACAACTTAATTGTTCTATCCCAGAAATTGAACGGTCTCGTACACATACAGTACAGCTCTTCCCAACAGGCAAGAAAGTTGAAACACCTGCGGCCTTTTAATCGACGGGAAGCGGTCTGCTGCATCAGATCCAGTCGATATTGCTCCGACGCTTATTAATATATGATCAGTCAGCATGGCGCACCATACAAAAAAAGTGTAGAAAACGTACGCTAAGATCCCGCAGACTCCAACATATCTCCAACTCAACGCCAATGCTGCGACAGACTTCCTGGACATGGATCCCCTGCTGTTGTCTGAACGGGGTAGTCGTTGTTACACGCTGCAAATTCGGCAGCGTGTACAGAGCTGACCATAACGACGTGAGGTTGAAGAGACGCAAGTCTAGAGGGGAAGGATGAAACCCAATATGTCGAAGGGTCTCCGGGAACGAAAAGATGTCGTCCTTTGGAAGCTCAGTAAAAGCAAGGCTCTCGAGGTGGACGATCCGCAGAAAAAACTCTGGGGGTGGGTATGACCCTTCGATCCGGAGGGTATGGATCCGACTGAGCATGCCGGACGAAAACACACGGTGAGAGTAGTCTTCATCGACGGCAGGCTTTAGTTCCAGCTCGCGGAGGGCAGGCCACCCAGCGTCAGGTGTTATCATGTCTAATCCATAGAAATACTGTATTGAGAGGGCCTCGGTGGAGGACAGATCCATTTGTGGCCAACAATCAAGGGTGAAATTTCTCATGCCGAACTCCAGGATGCGCACCGTTGACGACCACATGCCAACGAGGTCGGTGATTCCCCTTGGGTGGGCTTTGGTGATACTGAGGACGACGGGATGCATGTCAAAAGAGCGCAGATGCGGCAGGAACTGTTCCCACTGTGTTGACACGTCGGTACCCTCGACCCGGATACAGGTGACGCCCTTGCAAAGCTTCAGCAGGGTATTGGTGGGGTTGGAGAACTTAAAGTGCAACTGCGTGAGGTCAAACGTAACAGAGATGATGTGCTTTGCGAGAAGAGGTCGGGCATGGATGGTACGCAGCAGTGACTTGGCCTGGCGCTGGTTGTTCGAGCCAAAATGGAAGGGGAAAGGGATGCGACGGAGGAGGAGGCGTTGGGCAGTGGCTGTCCACGCCTTGCAGACAAGCAGGCACGCGCGAAGGGTGGCGTACGAAATCCTACGAAGGGTGGTATACCAAATTGTGTCGGCCTGTGAATCCCTATACACCCATTCCATGACCAGGACCTGAAGTTCCATGGGCATGGCCGGATGCGTCGTGTGTGCCGTTGCGACTAGTCAGAACATTAGCCTCCTCTGCGCCCAGCGTATGCGCACTACGACTCACCTGGATCCCTAAAGACTGAGGGCTGCTCCATCACTCACTCTATCACGACTCGCGAGGTCGAGGCTGCCGACTGGCCCGCTGGCGTGTTTTCCGCGTTTTTCCCAAGCTGTGACTGTTGAATGGCTTCCTGGAAGTCCTCCTTGGAGCCTGCACCCTCATTGATCAAAGGAGTTGGTGCACGCGCTACGATCGACATACCCATGTGAGCACATCACCCACAATACAAATGCAACACATGCCTTTCCCTTTACCCGTCCCCTTGTTTGGTTTCCCCTGTGCCGCCAATTGGGTCGATGGGCCCGCCTGCTGCAGTTCCAGGGGCGGAGAGCCCTCCACGATCTCACCATCCTCGAGTTCCCCGAGCGGCGCCTGTGAGGGCATAGGCGATGCGTACCCACCCGTGCGTTGTTTCTTCACTTCCTCCCCACCCGACTTCCCACCAGCCGGCACACTTCTCGCATGTTTCTTCATCGTGGACCTTGTAGCGCGGTCTTCCTTCACCGGCGAACTTGCTGTCTTGCGCACCGTGTCTGCTGCCGCTTTGATGATTGAGATGTTGCCGATGGTGTACCTTGTCACTCAAACACAGATTGCAGAAGCAGTGAGAGGGGCGGCCCCGACAGACACCTGGAACGATAAGTCGCTTGCGATCTGAGCCGCAATGTTAGCATGGAAAGCTTCGAGTCGCAGCCCCGACGTCCAGGAGGCGCCTGGTGTAGTGCCGTACGAGAACGAGGGGTTGCTGCAGGAGGGGGACTTACAGAGTCAGATACACACGCAAACGTCCACGGGGAGAGGCGAGACGTCTAGGGGGAATTCCACGGGGAGAGGTCCGAGCCGACACGCCTGGGGTAAGTCTTCACGCCTGGGGGTCTTGACGAGACACAACGTGTCCAAAACTCGCAAGGGCAGTCTATAAAGACTGCGCCCTGGGCGAGTTCGGACAGAGCAGTCTATAAAGACTGCTCCGTTGCCGGGGAATGATGGTGGGGGTCCTGGGGCCGGGGATACGAGGTGTGAGCGCCAGTCGCGGGGGTGTTGATGCGTGAGTAAGCGAGGAGTGGATGCGTGAGTAAGCGAGGAGTGGATGAGCGAGTAAGCGGGGGTGCGTGGATGGGCGAGTAGCGGGTGGCGAGTGTGTTGGGGCAGCAGCAACGGCGGCGAGATGGCGAGGGGAGAAGCAGTGGGCGGCGGGTGGTGGTGGTGCCAGTGGTGGTCAGACGCGCCACTACTCACAGTCATGCGTCACGTGACACATGCTGCGGCAAATGCTCGACGCCTAACGCTCACCTCCGCCCCGCCTCCCTCCCCCTGCCGTCGCCTTCACTACTCTCTCTTCCCTCTGCGATCGTGCACCGGCCCCTGGACCCCCACTCCCCTGTGACAGAGCAGCCTTTATAGACTGCTCTGTCCGAATTCGCCTAGAGTGCAGTTTTTATAGACTGCACTTGCGAATTCGGACACGTCGCGTTCTCCTGCCCGTGGTGGGACAAGGTGGTCGTTGCAAGGGCTGTCCGCCGCAGGCGGCCGAAAAAATCGCCCAGGGCGATTCGGGCTCGTTGGCCGAACTGCCGCCAAGGGTTTTACTTTTACACCCAGCCGCCGACTGGTTCGACTCGCTTGTCTGCCTCAGCGTCAATCACGCCGGCTCTCTAGCGAATCCGCCGTGTAGGGCCGTGGCGCCTTTCAGGTCTCCGGGCGTTTGGAAGACGTTGGAAGTCCTCGCCTGACGAGTCGGCGGGCAGGTGAGTACTCAATTACTCACGAAGCACTGGCGCTGTGGCTGGCCACACACTACTATCGACAGCCATGGACACATCATGTAGCGACATACACAGCTCGCGGGCGACGTCGCCAACGGCCTGCGAAGAAGCAGACACTCTGTCACCCTTCCATCAACTCGACTACCCTCTGTTGATGGCTCGGGGACACTCGCGCCTCCGCCGTGCATCCTTCATCTGCGTCTCGCCCGGACGCCATCGTCTCATGCTCACTCCCTCTCCTGACGAGGCCCCAGTGCCTTATGTTTTCCAGGTTACCGGCTGCATCGTGCCGGAGAGGTGCTATCTCACCACGCACGGGGATCGTGCGCTAGCCGTCGAGGACGGCGATACGCGTGTTGTCGCCTCCTGTTGGCTGGAGGCCCCGCCTGGCGAGGAGCCTGCGTTCCTGGGGGAGCTGTGCCATGTCCGACAGGCAGCAGTGCGAGCTGGCGTGGCCGCCCGTCTCTCGGAGCTGCTCCTGACAGGTCTTGCAGCTCAGGGGCGGCGCTCCGCGCTATTGCAAGTAGGCTACCCGTTGCTCGACAGGTGCGGGGTGAGTGTTTCATTCCTCCTCGGCTGAGAGTGTTAATATCTGACATGGAGGTCGGGCGAATTTGCAGGAGTCGCTCGCGCATACCTTGCCGATCCTCGACAGGAACAACGAGCGTTTCCTGCCGGATAGTCCGGAGACCGTGCCGATCGCGAAACGGGCTCGGGTCGCGTTTACATTGTGGCACGATGATGAGACGGAAGGTAGTATTATAGTTGGTGCTGAATTAATGTACATGAAGCTCCTGTAACAGTTTGGTGAGAGTACTGTACGAGGAGTGCACTCACCTTAATACAAAAAAGGTTGGCCGACCGCCGTGCTTGCAGTCTAGATGTGTTTCAGCTGAACTGAATCTCTCGCTAAGAGGCTCATTAGCGAAGCTGCCAGTGCATACTAAGCGGTAGTTCACCGCGCGGAGCGGGCAATATACTTCCGTTGTGAGGAGGCGAGCCACACCGAGTGCGCTGTCTTCCACCTCTGACGCTCCTCTCTGTCCCCTCCCCATACCCAGTCCTTGCCCACGTTCGGCATATCACGATGTCAGTATTCGAACCAAAGGCTATACAGGATCAAATTACGGCTACCCTGAACACGAAGAAGGAACGTACAGAGTTCATTGCCGATTGGGACCGCAGGGTGAGAATGTCTACATGCTCAGCGGACGTCACCACCTGATGCATATGTGCAGCATGCAAAGCGAATCCGTACCTGGATGAGCAGTCGTGAGGGGCAGTCGAAAGTAGAAGCTCAGCTCGAGTGGGCAGCACACATCTCGGTCTACGTCGGCTTCCTCCACAGGCAGACCGCCGTGCATAAGAACTCAAAGAAAGGCACGAAACCCTCCGAGCTCAGGCATAGCATCCCGCTGCTGGGCCCACGCTTCTTGCCGCCGGACTACACAACGCTGCAAACCCGGAAAGGAGTGGTCACGATTGTTGAACCCGAAACTGCGTACCTGAAGCCTCTCAACATCGTACACCCCTTCTATTATCCTGAGCTAGCGTCTTGCCCAAAATGTCGTTCGGAGGATGTCCTCTGGGACGACTGGACTGCGACCGGGCCTCGAGAGGTTCACGGCTTGAGGCGTGAGGAGACTGCACTAGGGTATCAGCTCCGGTGCAAGGAATGCGAGAAGAAGAAGGACGAACCGTTGCAAAGCGCTGGAGTCGCTGCGGCGACATCGACAGGTCAGACAAAGGGTGCGAAGCGTCAATTCTGCTTTGCAACTACAAGCGACGTCTTCTGGGAGCAATGGGAGTACTGGGCGATGCCGCGTGAGTTCCATCAAACTCTTCCAAGGCTTCAGAGCGCGCAGGCACTGACAAACTCCCAGGCAATATCCCCATCTTTTTCAAACGATGTGCGCTCACGCGCGACCTATTCGACCTCATTGTCGAAATCCGTCCGTCGTCAACTTCACAGGGCCTCGCCGAACACATCAAGCGTAAGGAGTCACTCACCATGCTTATCTGTTTGCATCAGCTCTGACCATGCTCGTCCCTAGAACTTCACCTCCTGGAGTATCAACGGACGTTCTTGCAGTATCTGACCGCATACAAGAACCGGACGTCATGTGTATTCAAGACGTGCAAGCTCAAGGATTTCTCTGAGCCATTTGATGCTGGGGGCTATGCGGATCGACCGGTGACCACGGACTCAATAACGCACGTTCTCCATGAGTACAACACACGAACGCGGCAAGACGAGTCCGCTGAGTATATGAGAACATTGACGGGTGAGTAGCATTCAAATTACCTTGCAGAATTTGAGCTTATCATGGTGTGTTCTTGCCGATGCGCACAGGCATCTGCTTGTCGCTCGACAATACCTTTAAGGTCTTGAAGAAGGCCGCAGTAACAGACAAGGCGGGCAAGCATCACCTCCTGATGAAGGGCGGTGTGCTCAGTGTCGTCAATGAGCGCAACGAGATCATAGCCTGGGTGCGTGCACTCACTTAGCCAAGCCGCTTCGACTGACCGGCTGCCCCGTTAGCGTCTTTGCCAGAGCAAATCAAATGCTGAAATCGAAGAAGTGCTCCGAGGAATATGTGAGCGTTGCAAGGAGCTCGGGATCGAGCTTCCCGAGATGGTCACCGTGGACAACTGCTGCCAGGTGCGCCGGGGGATCAAAGCAGCGCTTCCCGATGTAAAGATTGTGCTGGATGTCTCCATTTTCTCATGCGGTACATCATATTCTGTCGATTGTGATCCTTTAGCTTACCGTTGACCTCAAGATATCTTGCTGCCGTGCTCAACGGCATGAAGAACCCACACCGCAGTGAAGTTGCACGCGATGTGGTCGATGCAGTTTTGAAGCAGCGGGCACAAGACGGTTTGCCTGCTAAGTACCGCACACAAGATGAACAGGAGTCGCGTCTTGTCGCAATGTACAACAAGTGGATGAAGATTGGGGGAGTTTGGTCTCAGGCGGCTGCTCAGGTGAGCGACAAATCTGCACTGTGCACTTGACTTGAAAAGGGCTCATGAGTTTTAATGAACAGGTGCATAGCGACCAGCTCGCTCATGTCAAGAAAGGCTGTCTTGTTAGAACGCGTGAAGACGTTTGCTCTGACGGCAGCCGCATCGAAGCGTCTCACAAATACTGGAACTCGATCATGCGCACGTTCTCCAGCGGCCTCGAGAGCTTCCTTGCCCTCGCCCACGATTTCGTCCATCGTAGAAACATCCGAGCTGCGATTCGTGCAGAGCGCAAGACCGCCGCACCTCAGCCGTCATTCATCACATACACTTATGGATCTCACCACACACGACTCGTCGATCGCATTGCAGACAGCTGGAATGCACTTCTCGATAGCACCACACCGGACCGCCGTCGCCCACGCCTGACGCATGTTGGATCAGGGGAGATGTTCGGGCTCGTGAAGTCGGACTACGCAACATCGTTCGGCGGCTTGCTTCCCATGCCCGAAATCAAAGAAGAGGATGACGATGAGGGGTTTATGGGCGCGGCGGGCCTGCTAGAGATGGCTGCTGAAGATGACAGTCTGCGGCCAGAGGATCTCCTGGCATCAATGAACATCGACCCGGCCCTCGTCGGCGTTCCTGCAGCTGCCTCACGGGCTCCGCCTCCCACCATCGACCCCACCCTCCTTGGCATTCCTGCTGCTGCGCCACGCACTCCACTTCCTACCATTGAACAACCAACAGGGCTCGCAGAGGCACGCACCAGCCTAGCACCTGCCCACCAAGAGGATCTGCCGGCCATGTTGAACCGCCACCAGGACCCGATCATCGTGGACTCAGACGATGATGTCCAGATCGTTGGGCCGAGTGTTGCGCCAGTGCAGTCGAAACGGAAGGCGGACGTCATGCAATCGGAAACAGGAGGTTCGGTTGCAGCCGTGACTGACAAGAAAGCACGCATTCACGTTGCTTCGGTGAGCCTGGCGTCCCTTATTGCATTCTTATCTGACCAGCATCATAGACTTCGAAGCTAGCCACAGGCCCAGCTATTGAGAAATTCTTCAAGACCCTGCGACCCGCCGCGACGAGCAAGACTTCCGGCGACCACGCAATGCCTAGCGCGACCTCAGCTGAATTCGCAGGAGTCGCGGCCAGGAACTCTTCAAACCGCAGCCACCCTGGTGCATCCGCCTCTAGCTCCAGCTCCAGCTCCACCACTGCTCTGACTTCCGCAGCTGTGACAACACCTCAAATCACGTCAGATCCGGCCGCTGCGCTCCCACGAGCGACCTCTCACCAAAACACTTCTGCCATACCACCTGCACTCACCGCGCCGCTACCTCTTCCAAAAGAGGTTGGCCTGTCTCGCTCGCAGGCTCTCTTCGCAATGGCAACCGGACTTGATCCTCGGTCTATGACAATCGAATCCGGAGAGGAATTTTTTGCATTCATGGATCTCCGCTTCGAACACAAGTGGGCGTCGTTTCAAATGACGTCTCAAAATGCTGTCGCCGCTGTCACTCTGTTCAACGCTCGGATGAAGACCATCAACGAGGCAGCTGGTCGTGTATCGGTGCAGAAGAGCCCACGCGCAATTATCGAGAAGTTGGCGAATGTCGAGCAAGTGATCGCAAGGAAAATCACGAAGAAGGATTATAAATGTTCGTCATTAATATGGTGCTCCCCTCATATCTTGTTCTCATACCCTCACAGCACGCAATGGTACAGAAGAATTTTGGCGCAAGCACTGTGCTGCTGTGACCTTGGGCACAGACAGTTCCGCAGAGAAGAAGGTATGAAATTGAATTCAGAGCTTCTGGCAACCAATCCACTACTTACCTGGGTCTGAGCAGAAAGCCAAACCGTCGCAGTGCAAACGCTGTCACCTCTATCGGTACACCGGTGGGGTTGGTGCCGTGGACAACCACCGCAAGGATTATTGCCGCGATGGTGCCAAGTGCACAACGGACAAGGACACCAGCGAGGCACCGCCGCCATGGCCGCAGGCACTGCCGGGACTCTTCTCAGACGGCAAGCATTTCCACCCCATCACCTTCCTGCATAAGCTTCGTGACCTGTACGAGCTCCTCGTCACGCGCGGCGAGGCAGGCGCTGATGTGACCATGGCCATGGAGGACGACAGCTTCGTGCGCCTCGTCCTCGAACGCGTCAAGGTCTTCCCGAACGAGTTCGTAGGCTTCCAGCTCTACCGGTGCCTCAAAATGAAGCCAGAGCTTCCGGGATCCGTCGTAACGCGCGAGGGTGTTACATACCTCGTGATCGAATGCCTGTCGGACGTGAAGCCGGCAGTTATGGGGGCCGTTGTTGGCTGACGGTCGGGTGTGTTCTTGGTCCGAGTATGACCCCAAGAGTCACGAGGCATTTTCAAAGGCATTCATGGCGTTTGCACAAAAGTGCTTCAGTGCGTAGATTCGGTGTGGATGCCCTGGTTGTGCGTACTGATCCCAAGCACAGCGACACCTGCGACGATATTGCCGCGCAGCAGCACTCAAACGTGCGCCTGGACTTGCGCGACCGGCGGCGCCGCGGATGGCGCTGCGGTTGGCCGTGAGCGCGCGCAGGGAGAAATGGATGGGGGGAGTGAGTGGGGGCGCTCCGTGGGCGAGGTGAGTGGGGTGTTTCGGTTTCGTTATGTTCACATGACATTACATGGCCTCATGATCCCTCATGAGGCCTGAGGCTCGTTGTTTCACTCGCCAGAACTACACTCTTCAAGTTAGATGCAAATGGCGTGTGTTTGGAGTGTATACCGTGCCGACAAATTAGCAAGTTGCATTCATCAGATTCATTACAGGAAATATGCTATATAGCACCACCTCACGGCAGTAGTTGGTGTCTTGGTGTGTCGGTAATAAGCTGGACGGTTATCGTATTTGCGAGCTGAGTGCGGGCACAGCTGCTCGGAGGCCTGGAAGGCGTGCGATTCCAGTACTGCCACCGCTCAACGTTGCGGGCAGGGCATACTTACTCGGTTGACAACGTTAGCAAGGCGGCTTGCTGCCAGCCCGTGCGGCTGGTGGCCAACCTGTGCTGTCGCTCGGACAACCTGTGTACAAATTGTTAAACCTCTGACAAGAGTAAAAAACCTGTGTAAATCTGTGGCCTCAACCTGTGTGTTACCGAGGGTCAACCTGTCTGCGCGTTTTATAGCTGTATGCCTGGGAGAAAAAAACTGTGAGCACTCGAGGGACGGTTGTGGTTGCATACGCGAACCTCAATTTTTGGCGTAGCGCTACGCTACGTTCTAGGACATGATGGTCGATATTTTGCGAAGCTGTCGAATCCGCCATCACACCCAGGTTCGATGAGGCACGTCAGAGTGGTAGGGGCAGCGAGGACAACAAGTGGGTGACATGGTAGTGGGAAGGGGAGGTATTCCGCGCGTCCTCGCAGCTCGACTCACACTGGGATCGTCTTGTCTCATCCTCATCGTTCTCCCCTCGCGCCGCCGTCTCCTCTGGCCCTTCTCCTCGAGCGCTGATGCGACTGTGGTGACTTGCGCGTCATGTCGCCAAGCGCATGTTGATCTGCGGCGCGTGTAGTGACGTCGCGTATGCGTTGGCGTGTCGTTGGTACAATTCGAGCCGTCTGGATGTGGGAGTGAAGCGGAGGCAGCGGGGTGATGAGAGGATCCAAGAGTATAGTATAGAGGTTGATAGATAAGCTTCATAGATGACGGATCTTTCAGGCCGGGTGAAACCGGGTGGTAGATCTTTAGCGTTTCAAAAACGGGCTGAAAAGGTCCCATTAGTACACAATTCTTCTTCGTACCTCAAGAATCGTAACATCTAGTGGATCGGTGCTTGGAGTTCATGGAGGGTACGGCGAGGGGGACGTAGCGGGACAGTTTCATGATCGAGGCACATTCATCGGCTGTCTTGATGGTACGTTTCGGTACTCATAGTAATTGGCGCATAGCAGATATTAATTAAGTATTTTGAAAGGATAAAGATCGGCACAAGAGGAAGAGGCAAGCCGCACAGATCAACAGCAAATCCATGTATCCGCTTCTCCCTGCACAATCCTACCCTTCCCGCACAGATGATGCGCGACAGCGGCGGTCGCGTCTCCGGCGCAGCCGCACAGGACCAAATGTGAGTACGCTTTGCAGCCCCTGGTGATGTACCGCGCCCCACATAAATTGGTCTTCGATGATATTGCAAGGCATCGGCTTATCTCAGCAAGTCAATGAAGAACACGTACTCACACTCCACGGCGTATTTTCTGAGACAGGTCTGCCTCCCGTCCTTAGACACGAGCGGGCCAGTGAGCGAGCGCATGCGGCGCTGCCCGTGGGCGGCATATAGACAAAAGTAGATCAAATTTCGACTTACTATCATACCTGTGCTGAATATTCGAGACTGATATTCTGTATGCAGGACGCACGCCGTTATTTCCTTTGATGTATCTCGCGAGGAACGCATGTCGTTCGCGCATTGGACAGAAGGCGCTCGGAGTATTGCAGAGACTGACGCTTGGTGTGGCTTGGTGTGGGCGTAGACGATGAACGTAAATCACTACAGAAGTTCTGAGTGACAACCGATCATACGGAAGACGAAGCGGGACGGCGGCCGGCGCAGTGTCCCTAGCACGAGGACGTATCTTTCTTATGAGCCGGTCGACCCTGGCCATGGGGACTGCATCGTCACGCGTACCTACTCATGCGTTCAATATAAGCCATCCATGAGACACCAACGTCTTCCCGCCTACGAAGCAAGTCTAAAAGCCAGTCGAACGTAATATACGGACTAGAGCCCCCAGCGGTCATGATGTGTCGACAAAATGGACGGCAACGGCGTCAGCAGGTGCGAGGATGGCGACAAAGACTTCACGAGGCGCCGCCGACGCGGAGAGTGGCCAAGAGGGCCGCCGCACGATGGCAGGGGTGTATATGGAACGAGAAAGCGAGATTAGCATTAGCTTGCGCAAGAGGGAGGAGCTGAGCGGAATAGGGTGCGAGTCCCGTCGCGTATCTACGAGTCACTCTCGCTGAACGGACGGCTGACAACGGCGGAGCCGATGAGGGGGCTGCGATGATCAAGAAAGGATGCCATTCTGAGAACCGGAGCAATAGGTACATGCATGCATAAAATGAGAGACGGGCGAAAGCCCTACGAAGCGGGGCCTCCCGACATTGATCGATGAGATCCTGAGGGAGCCGTGTTAGCGAACGGGCGGGAGGGCCCACGGTGCAATGGGTGGGTGGGCTCGCAGCTACTCGAGAGCAGCCTCGAAGAAAACCGATCAATGTCCGCGTGCACATAGCGAAACGCGCGCGAGCTGATAAGAAAGTACACGCAGCACCGCTGCTGCGCCAGACCAAGAAAGCGAGACTGTGCAAACATGTGAGATCGCAAAAAGGAAAAGATGAGGCTGCGCGCTCTCGCTCGAGCCGCGTGCTCCCCCCCCCCCCCCCCCCCCCCTATCCCTCACACTCCTTGATTGCGGATGAGCTGCTGGATATGCCGACAGTTGGATTCCTCCCAAGCACCTTTATGGCTCTCGAGGGGGATAGGGTGGTGTGGGAGGGGGTCCGCGATGGAGCTGCTCGAGCATGCAAGCGCGATCCACTCCAGCCATGGCACGCGTACCCAAATGCGCGGAACTTCGATGTAGCTGTAACCGGACTGTGCGTTCTCCGGCCTTATGCACAGCTGGACGCGGGCGGGGCCGGACCCGCGCATGGAGATGATGGTGCTGGATGCCATCTCCCTCAGGGAGACGGAGAGGATGATGACCTTTGCACCGATAAAGAGCTTCCGGGAGGGGCGGCACGCGGCCTTCCACGTGGAAGGATCCTCTGGCGCAGATCCCTTGGCAATGGTGTCGCAATGGATGGGGATGGTGGGCTCATCGCGAGGGGGGAAAAATCGCCAGCGCTGACAATCGATGCGGAACATCAAGAGGGCGGCACGTCGCTTGAGGGCGTGAGACAAGTGCGCACGCCAGAGCTGGAAGTCGGACGCAGGGGTGGGCGTCGAGAACCACATGGACCGCATGGAATGAGGTTGTGACTCTTCCGACGCACGCACACTGATAGATGCCGTGGGACTCGAGGGAATGGGGGGGATTGCGGAAAGGGATGTAGCAGGGGTGCTGGAGGGAACTGGCGGATAAGACATGATGATGCTGGAGGGGATTGTGGTGATGGACATGGCGGCGCTGAAGGGTAACAGAAGAAAGTGTGATGGCACTGGGGATAAACGGCTTTGCCGCAGAGGATTAAAAATACTCTGGATGTGGCACTGGGGATAAAGGGTTGGCCACAGTGGGTCCAGACATCTTGGATGGGACGTAAGAGAATCCCGGAATACTAAAGGAAAGAATTTGCTGAATTAGTGAGCATCATCAAAGGAAAGGAAGCCCTGCGGATAGGGAAGCGAAGAGCGGGAGGGTGGGCAAAAACAAGGGCAACTTGAACGCGCCTCTGGAGAATTCTCAGATGGGGGGCGAGAGGAGCGAGCGGACGAGCGCCAGCGTGGCCCAGGCGTGCGTGGCAACCAACCGCCCGACCCACTCGCTAGTCATAGACCTCCCACTGCGGCAGACCTCGTACCTGAGGGGATTCAGTTGGCGTGATGCACAACGCGTGTCAACTGACACGCAAATATTACATCGCGCCTCTGTGTGAGTGAAGTGAGCGACATTAGCATAGTGCACTGAGATGCATCTGTCCGTGTGCGATGCATCAGTCGTGCGGGATGCATCTACCGCGCGATGCATCGGACATGCGCGATGCATTGGTCTTTGCGAAATGCAACACAAGACATAAATGTAAAAACAAATCAGCATGCGACCTATCACAACCACTTAGCTACAATACGTATAGCACAGGTGTCAATTTCATAGTATATTTACCTGCGTAAACGACGTCTGTTGGACTCCGCCGAAAATTGTCTAAGTCATGTATGCTGTGACTTGATCTGCCCGGTACTGGGCCGAGAGGGGTAAAGTGGGTACAATGCATGTTCTGAAAATTTTGTATTGATGAAGAGCTCTCTAAAAACATGCCATAGCGACCTGAAGAGCAACAATGGGTTCACAATGAAAGAGAGGCTCGATGAAGTGCGACGAAACTGTGTACATAGCTACACAGACCTACCGATTATTTATGTTGTCATGGCACAGTGGTTCGAAACGCGCCCATGGGGCCGTAACCTTGATCTAATTTAGGATCACCAAGGCTGGCCAGTACAACGTGCAACGAGCAGCATTTCTCAATGAGCAGGCTGAAGAGACGCAAACAGTAACAAAGGTACACAAGCAGGACCACATATTCATTGTGCCTGGAACACTTATGACCGGGGAGACGCGACCTTATGCGCGGATATATGCTACATCCAATGAATTCCCGCTGCTGACTTTAAGACCCCAAAGTCCAGTGCTTGGCGAGCAAGGTAATACTGGGTTGTCAGCTTTTAGGCTCGAAGTCCTCAGTTCGGATCTTGCGCAAGGCGTATATTTTATAATCCCGCGATGCACTGTGCTCCCAGCGCGCGATGCATCTGTGTGGTCGGCGCGCGATGCATCGGTCGCGGTCTTGCATGGGTATTGCTGCGATGTTCACTCGCTTAACACAGGCGCGATGTAAATCATGTAATATTCGCGTGTCAATTGACACGCGATATGCATCGCGCGAACTGAATATCTACTTTACGAAGCAGTATGGGGTTGTGTCATCCGTGGCGTAGATGTATACTTATCTTTGTATGTACAGCGCAGTCTACGTAGCGCGGGCCCCCGCCCTGTTCCTTATCGGGACCCCCTGGCGCGTTGATATCCTATCCTATCCTATCCTATCCTTGAAGCTTGAAGGGTGTTTTGTGGAGCTGCCTGCAGGCACACAGAGCTGCTACTAATAAGGCACCAGCTTCGCGCACAGTTGCCCTAATTCGCACGCCCGGCACATTCTACGGCTGGCCCCGTGCCTCGGCCCGCCGTAGCGGGATGTCTATGATTACGCGAGCGCGGTGTCGCCATGCCTCCACTGCAGGTAGGCGCCCGTCTGCTCTCGACTGCCTCAGCCTGCTCGTCACTGCGATTTACAGCTGGTCACCAGTCTATAAGTATCCCACCTTTTTCCATTTGTTAAAATTCCCGGGCCCCGAATATCCGCCCCGAATTCCCGCGAATTCCCGCAAATTCCCGCGCCCCGAGTATCCGCACCGAATTCCCGTGAATTACCGTGAATTCCCGCGCCCCGAATATCTGCCCCGAATTCCTGCGAACTCCCGCGAATTTCCGCGAATTCCCGTGCCCCGAATATCCGCCCCGAATTCCCGCGAATTCCCGCGCCCCGAATGTCCGCCCCGAATCCCCATGAATTACCGCGAATTCCCGCCGCAAAATACAGAATGCCTTGCATTTATGCAATCGCTAGTCTACTTCTAGATCACTTTCCACCATTCACACAGCCTGAAGCGGCGGTGCATTGGCATCTTGTAGATCACAATGTTGACATGTCAGGCGTCGTCGTCACTGTGTGCCACTAAACCGTGAGAACCTGTGCCAAGGAATATCATACAGGTGCGATCCTGTCCCTTTAATGGTCCAAATTTGGCAGGCAGGTTTGAAAGGCAATTATAAGGCTGCAGAAAAATGTTTCGGCAATGAAGGCTTCCTAGAAAATGTTTACTTTTGACAAGAGCAAGCTGGGTGCCTTCATGCCACAGCGGAGTTTCTAAATTTAAACTTCGACTAAAGAGCCTCAGGCCAGTGCGCCTCTCGAGTCTCATGGCTCTCACCTCAACCACCATCTCCCGGACACCAAAGCCGAGGAGTTGAATTCCTTGGCCCGCGCTGTGCTCCCGTAGCCGGGTCTGCACGTGTGGACTGAGGAATCTTGGCGGTTGCGCATGGTGAACGGCGAAGAGGGCTGGCAGGTAGAAGAGGCTGAGCAGGTTCCAATGAAACAAGGCGCGGGCGGGGCGGGCGAGGTGCAAGCCATACGTGCAGCGATGCGTTCAGTAGTCGTGCGTCGGCAGGCATAGGCAAATTGGTGATTTAATATCGGGAAGATAGTTGCACGTAACGTAGCTCATGGTCAAAGATTTGTCGGATGGCAGTCCGAGCGCCGACTCAAGCGAGTGCCGGTGGAGTGGAAGCTGCCAAACGAGACGGATGCCCAGCGTAATGCGAATATCTCCTTTGTACGGCCAACTTGCACAAGCGCCGAGCCCCGGCGCCAAGGGCTAACGCTCTTGTTGAGGTCTCGTTGGAGGTTACCGACCAGCCCGAGCCCGGTACTAAACCCACGCTAAGAATATGACAATCATAGTACCGGAGGTGGACAAGACAAAGCTCCCGTTAACCGTGGATGATGAATCGGCGCTTATATGTACTACTGTGGCGCTTGGAGGAAGTCAATAAGTGCTGGACAAACCGATCATGATAGAGATGTTAGATACGCACAATACAGCACACCAGAGTTCACGAGCAGCAAGAGAACCGCAGGGCTCGTGCACACGAACAGCTAGAGGACAGCGTCTACCTCATCCCAGTGAGTCTACACAGCGGACACGAGCACGGAAGACCGTCGTGAGCTGCGACCGTTGCGGATATCAGCCTGCATCTTCTCCCCGCTGCCACGCTGTCCGTCCTGCGCCCCGACGCCGGGCGGTGCGAACACGATGGGGGTCACATTGTCGGGCTCGGACAACACCGTGTCCGCGAACAACGCCTTCAGCGCGCAGATGACCAAGATCACCGTGGGGTAGATGCCCTGCGCCGGTCGTCAACACATGTACCGCGAGAGGAGGGGTGGACGCACTGTCAGCTGCGGGAGTAGGTACAGCAGCGCGTAGAACATGCCTGGGCCGGACGCCGAGAACAGCCACAGCGCGATCACCGCTACCTGCACCAGCCGGTCAGCCTGGGGCACTAATATGGAGATAAGGAGCAGACACGACGCACCCACAGAGCGCAGTACGGCGCGCCACACTCGACGAGCAGCAGGAGCACCTCCAGCACGCGGTCGCGCCCCACCCCTGTCGTGCGCCCCGCCAGCTGCGCCGAGCGGTAATGGATCCTACGCCCCATCGTCAACACGCAGCATAAACACTAAACTCACAGCCAGAAGGACGCATCATGCACGGCCCGCGATGAGCGCCGTGACGCTGCCGTTCATGGTGAGCATAAGCGTGAGGCTCGCGAGGTACGATACTACAGCCACAGTCCTGACATATGGTACGCCGCCACGTGACTATAATCTGGAACCACAAAAAAGAAAAAAGCGCGACCCGGGCGCAACGCGCCTACTCAAGATCATCATATCCGAATCGGCTCACCTAATCTGGCGGCTCCGATGCGAAAGACAAATCGGAGGCCGCACGCACACTGCCACCTCAATCACGAAGAGATGGCATCAAGCCATCAATGACAGACTAGTAATAGATCAGATCGCAGCACGAAACATAATCAGAACAGAGAGCAATTACCAGTGCGTGGAAGACACATGGAAGGGAACTTTGAAGGACGAACGCTTCCTCCCCTTCGAATGGGCGAAAGCAAAAGAGGTTTTAGTGGGTATTGTCCCGCCCAGGCCCCCTATTTAACGGATGTGAGCGGGCGGAGTACCGAGTCCCACACAGCGTGTGTAAATGCATTTTTCCTCGGACGGACCCCTGGGTCTGCTTTAGCGGGTTGGAAGGAACTAACGGTATAGGAGATGATATTGCTCTACCATAGGTATAGTAATACTTCGTACCCCCTTAGCACTTCGCGACGGGTAGTTAGCACCTGAATAACCATATCGCTTGTCCAAAAAAAAAAAAAAAAAAAAAAGAAAAAAGCCAAGCAGGCCCTCGCTGCTTTCCCAGCACCCGCACGATCCGCCGTCAAAATCCGCCAAGGGGAGGAGGTTGATCCAGCCTTTTCGGATGCCGCGTCCGAGTCGACCGAGCGCTCTGCAATATCCCTCGACCAGCTGTCAGCCGTCGAGGGCCTCGAGCGTATCACGGTGAAGATCGCAGATCTTGGGAACGGTGCGTTTCTCCGCGTGCAATGCTGATGCTGTGGGAAACTGACGGTGCTTTGCGACGTGGGTCGAACATCACTTCACCGATGACATACAGACACAACAGTACCGCTGTTCGGAGGTGCTCCTCGGCGCTCGATGGGAGCCCAGCGCGGACATATAGAGCGTCGCATATTGGTCGCATGTGTGGTAAGCAGGCACATACGCCCCCCCCTGCTCGCATGCTCACGTTCCCTCAGCTATTCAAAATCCTCGCTGGCGGCGAAAAAACCTCTTCGACCCTCAAGCGGGCTCTCGGTACACCAAGGCAGAAGACCATATCGCACAGATCATGGAGCTCATAGGCAAGTTCCCGCAGATACCCGCACTCCAAGGGAAGTACAACTACAACTCCCGCTTCTTTACCGGCAAAGGTGCGTCTCCGGCACCATCTACCCGGCACGCACCCGCTCACGCTCGGCCGTGCAGGTGAGCTCGGGCACATCAACAAGCTGTGCTACTGGCCGCTTGAGGAGGTCCTGCGCGATAAGTACGAGTGCTCGCATGAGACGCCGCAGACGGTTGTGTCCTTCCTGTCACAGATTCTGCAGCATCATGGAGGAGTTTCCTGATAATGAGTAGTTGCACAGAAACGTAAATTCACTATACTAGCGGGAACCTGCGTGTATTAGGATACATGCGCACTGTGAGTCTCCGTAGGGCCTTTGACACATCACCCTTGCGCACCTTTTCCACCCTTCCTAGTGATGTAATCTGTAAAGCAGGTGAGCACCAAGTGAGTCCCACAGGTTGGGGGCGTGGTGTAGTGTGCCAGCCGTCTGGCCTTGAAAGCAAACATAGTGCCCCGCTCCACTGCATATCTCTGGCAAAGCTGGGGTAAGACGACGTGCGCGCCTTTGGCATTCCCCATGGGGACAATGTGGGTGAGGAAGTGCGGGTGGTCGTTGAAGTCGATGTGAATTCTTTCACTGCTGCCTTTCTTGATAGCAATGCACAAGCATGCCCCACCAAAGTCCAATGCCTTGCGATAGTTGGGCAGGTAGCGAACATACTCAGCGCATCTGCCGCCAGGTCAACCATGTGCTGACATGAACGTGAAAATCACACTACCGCTCGACAGAGGCCGCCTGCTCAAGATTGTGCCAGTGCAAATTCTGTCTGATTAGGGGCAACGTACTTCTTGAACGCCTCCAAGAAGACATCCATAGCCTTTAGCGTCTCTGGCTTTTGGACATAGGAGTCCCTCGTGATACACAGAGGGTTACCCTGCACGCTCCACGCGCCAAGGTGGAGAGCAGGGGTGCTGGACCGATTTTGATCGCCCTTCGGTTTTGGGAACTTTGGGTCGGTGGCCAAAAACGCGACGAGTGCGTCCTCCACGATCTTAATAAGGCGCTTGGCTTTGACGGCTTTTTCTATCCTCACCACTAGCGCCTCGTGATCCTGCCCATACTCCACGACCATAGGACGCGTTTCCGCATCCAGAGGAAGGTCAGCAGCGGGCGTTGGATAGTGCTCTTTGACCAGTTTGATGACGCGTGCACCAGACCGAGGTCGGCGAAGGAAGCGGTCGACAAAGTTGCCTGGCACAGACGAGTACGCTGCAACACGTCCAAGTCTACATTAGCAGCTGAATAAACATGTTGACAGGTAAGGCATTACCGGTTTTTTTCCTATGCACTCTCAGGCAAACCTTGCGCCTCTTAGATTTAGCCCATTCTTCATTGTGTCTCTTAGTCGACTCTTTGGAGCGCTTATGTTTGCCTTTGCTCTTGAACTTCTTCAACTGTGAGGGAGCATTGTAAGAGCATGAGCACAGAAAGTTAGGTGCACATACTAGTGCTGCAGGAGATAATTCCTCCACAATCTCACCGTCCTCCACCTCAGGGCAGTATTTGCTTCGCCGCCCTGCCAAAGGACGGTTCTTGGCATAGTTCATCGGCTGAGCATCCTGGAAGCTTTCCATCAATAAAAACTGGGTGAAATCATTGGCATACGTACAGATGGCCCAAGCATGTTCGAGTGCAGGACCACTGCAGCTGGCACGTGAGTCAATTTTCCGCGCGAGCCAGCCAAAACGCAACTTCCCACGCCCTGTGCTTTTTCACGCGCCGCGTTCGCTTTGCTGGCTGGCACTTGCTCTTTGCCTCCTCCCTCTGTCGTAAACCCGCCAGGAATAATGGGGCTTGCGTGTATACGTAGCCTCCTGGTGTGGTCAGACAAATATTGATGGTCTCATCCACCGGTTCTTACCCCCTGTCTCTAACAACATGTCGCACAAAATTTGATCAACAGGCGAGTTTTCTGCCTTCTACCGTTTCAGCCCCTCAGATTGTTGACAGCCTTGTTCCCTAATGGTCAACTTCCATCATCCACACCAGGTCTTCCCTCCATACGACATCCCCACCTTCTCCTATGTCGCCTGGGGGAGCTTTGCTGGCAATGCCACACAAGGTCACGTGACTGTTCATTTTCAAAGACGATGTGCTCCTCACCCACCTTCGTCCCACTCTCGTCCTCCGGCGAGGCCAACCGCCCTGTGCATTGTCGCCCCTGCACAGCCACTCGGCGACCGACGAAGGAAACCGTCCGTATGTGGCCTGCAACATCCAGCGTGCAGGACGAGGAGCGCAGAGCCACGTCGACGGATGACAACATCAATGTTGAGGAGTGCTCTGTCGCACCCGTGGTTGCCAGTCGTGCGCTCACAGTCACCTCATGGTCACCAGAGTCGCTGTTGCTCATTCACATGGTCCGTGCTTGACACCGCTCGCTGCCATTTGCTGCTTCTCTACTAACGACCGTCCTCTGTGCCAGAATGTACTCTGCTCGCCCTGCCCCCACATACTCCAGTCCTGCTTCCTCCACTATCGACACCCTTGCTCATCAGCCCATCTCGGGCGCGGCCGCCATGAAACTCAGCCAGGTTCAACGAGGCGACTCGCACAAGGGTATGTCTCTTCCGCCTGCTTTTTTTTCGCCTTCCGCGCGTCCAGACCACTGCTCCCTCGCCGATAACGCTGCCAACGCCCTCGCCGACATCCCAAATGGCGTCCACTGCTGGTACACCCGCTGCAACTCGACACGATCAAGCCTTGCTCCCAGCATGCTCAAGTCTTGCTCTCATCACACCGTGCCGACGTCGACGCCCATACATGCAACATACACGCCTAGAACACGTCGTCAGCAACGATAGACCCGGCCCATGGACACTGCGGGCAACGTCCGCCGAGACTGACGGTTTCAGTATGATTACTGCGTGATCATATAGCCAGATTTCTCACACTTAGCTTTTCATTGAAGATGGTGAGCATAATTACAATAGGAGATTTGTTTCGCTTGCATTTTGCCCTGCAGACACACGACGATCTATTTTAAAACGATACATACCAAATACACCTACATAAGACCAGTAAGGCCAATATCTTTGTCTGCACATTGAGAGCAGGACATACCTATAGAGCTCTTTGTCGCGTTGAATTCTCCAGGAAGCTTTTGATTTCAGTTTCACAAGTATTTCAATGTGTCATTAGATTTGAGACCCACCCCCATCTGACTTGAAATTGCAGTGGAATCCTCGGTGAGGCTTCGGGGTTCACTGTGATCATGAGATCTGTATGACGTCCTGGATGGAAATCCCTGCTCACAGGATGATATCAGAAACATTGAGATGCACTATTGGTTCACCATAGGTCCAAAAGTTAAAAACACAGTGAATGAGTAGTCCACACCGGGAACAAAACACAAATCATAATGCAAATTAAATCACAATGAGAGCTCGGCACACGTGGAGAACACAAAATGCCCGACGTCCTGACAACCCTGACGTCGGGGTGTCCACACGTCGGGATGTCCATATGTCGAAACCTTTAAGATCGAGAGACCCCGACCCGCCGAGTGCGCGCAGCACGAGCCGCCTGGCCCACCAGTACCGTCGACGCCTCCGCCGTCCGCGCCCCGGAGGGACCCCGCGCACCCGCGAGCACCCCGTGCTGCCAGCATGCCCTCCGCGTCCGTCGCTCGCGCCCCGCGCGGACTCTGCCCACCCGCGAGAACCCCGCGCGACCAGCGCAATGCGGCATGCCTGTCTGCGCCTGCGCTCCGCCGTGTCCCTGCGCTCCGCCGTGGCCCTGCGCTCCGCCGTCTCCCTGTCCACCCGCCAGGTCCCCGCGCCGGTCTGTGATGGCCCTCCACCGCCGTCGTCCGCCTCACACAGGGACACGGTGGGCGCAACGTCGCGCCCGCCGTGGCTGCGCACAGCTGGTGGTGCGTGTCACCCTCGCACGGATGGACGAATCCCGCGGCTACGTCTCCTGCAATACGGCTCGTGTAGTCAAACTTGAAGGTGCCGTGCTGGGAAGGGGTCGGCGTTAGATCTGCGCACTTGAGTAGAGGGAAGACGAAAAGCACTTGGAGACGGGATAGTCTTGGTGAGCGAAGTTGAGTTAGAAAAGTAATGGTCACGGGCATCGGGGTTTGAAACAGCAGACGAGGGGGGGGGGGGGGGGGGGGGTTGCGAGCGAGATAGAGAGGGGGTGAGATGAGACAGACGGAGCGACAGCGACAGAGACAGCACCGACACGGCGTCGAGCGCCGACGAGCGGCGCCGTTCTCGGCGGAGGTGTGGGTTAACCTCATATATTTTTACTTTGTTTGCAGCCCTGTAATAGATCTTTAACGTAGTGGATAACTCACCCTCGGTGTTCCCACTGCTGGTAGGTGCTGGGTTCAATCTTACTAGTGGTATAAATTTTGTCGTTCGGATATCTGCGCACGTGAGGACTTGGATATCGGTGCGCATCCTCTATTATTATGTCCTTACTACTACCTTTAGCCTGCCCGTCTGACTTCACGGGCGGATATATCTGTCCCCGTGAAGTTAGACGGGCGGATTAATCCGGTCAACTGAACATCTTGCCTCGCGTGCTCTTGATGTCGATGATGACGTGAACCCGAGCTCCGAGGACGCCTTCAGCGTTGATCTCCTCTTCGATGCCCTGCTCGACGAACCCACCGACGAACCCACAGTCCCGCGCTGCTACTTCAAAGCGCCAACCGCCAGCGCCGTGCTTCCCGAGCCCGTTGCGGCATCCGACGACGCGCTGAAGGACGACGGCCCTGGCCCCAAGTACAGCGAAAAGTTGGCCCGCTACCACAAGCGCACCGCGCGGCCAGGCGCAAGAACGAGCGGGCGTTCAGCTCGTCAGGTCTTCCTGGGCCGAGCGCGGACATCATCAAGAAGTATGGCAAGCCTACAGTTACAAACACCGTCTCCGACGCCGAGTCGCTGCCTGCCGCCAAAGGTGCGTTCGTCGCCAAGGCGCAGGGCATAGCGCCGGCTGCAATACCGTTCAAGAACACCGCCGTTCACGCTCAAACGCTGCTGCAAGATCCGTCGTGGAATCGCAAATGCTGGGAGTAAGCGGACAGTAGCTTTGTATACGTCACCCGTCGGTGATCATGCACAGCGACAGCCACGCGGTTGTCGACAGCGAGCAGAGCATCTTCGCATACATGGTCGGTACACCGCGCGGGGGACCAGTGGGTGGAAAGGCCTTGTGCCGAATGCCAGTGCCGCCATGGACGAAACGCAAAAGGAGTGCAAAGTCACGCCAGAGCAACACAGCAACGGCAGAGGCTGACGCAGCTATACGCGCAGGCTCGGGTTCTAGTAACACGGGTTAGAATGTATTCTTCACCACAATGAATAGAATGGGTGTCTATCTACCTAGTAACACGGGTTAGAATGTATCTAACAGGTAGACAGTCAGTATGGGAATGTAGAATGAATGTGTAGCGTACTTACTCTTCACCACAATGAATAGAATGGGTGAAGAGTGTAGGTAGCGAGCGACGAACGAAAACTTTGCGTGTTACGTAATCACCTAATGATGCGCCACTGTCCTGCAGTGAACGCTCCATCAGCAAAAGCGAGAAAAAATTATAGGGATTATAAGCGATTATCATGCTTCTCTCCCCGTCATAATTATGGGTCATTTCGCAATCTACGTAGGTGATATGTCCTGAAAGTTATCACGAACATGCGGGATGTCCAGCTTAGTAGATTAGTGAGGATATCCTGTCGTATAACCTAAATAAGGCAGCTACAGGCTGGATATCATGCCTGGGAGAGCTTTGTCATAATCGGTTATAATGATCATAATTATTCTCTGATTTTGCCGATGTCGACTTAACGGTCTCACTTCAACAGAGGCCAATACCCTGTGCTGAGCACGGGTTTTTGTTCGGGTGCGGTCTGACAGTACGCGGCGTAAACAATCTTCCTCTCTCCAAGCTGATGCGTTGCTGGGATAGAGGGCGTTCAACGTCACGCACACGAACATCAACCACAGGCGCGCGCTGGACCGCCTTGTTCGACGCCTCTCGTTGTGCGGTATGCGGGCCGGGGCAACGGTGCGTCTGGCGTTCACCTGTGCGACAAGAGCTAATTCGAGGAATGGGAAGCTGTGCTTTCTCGGTGCCTCTTCAGATTATATGCTCGCGTGAAGGTCTTCTCGCATGGCGTACACCTCCACTTCCCTCCTCCCTCCAGAAGGCTTGGGGTGTTTCCCCAAGATTCTACAAAGGCAGAGGAGGGCCAATGAGGGCCCGGTCCTTGCCTTCGGTAAATTTGGTGGTTTCACTTTCGCGAGCCTTCGCAGCGGCGGCTCGCGTCTGCGGCGCGCTTCTTGGCAGCGCCAGGTTGGCGATTTGCCGGGCTCTTTCCTCCCTCTTCCTCTGCTTCGTTTTCCGGCCCGTCGGCGACATCGTCGTATGAAGCCGATCTGGAACAGTACCGGTACCAGCGGCGGCGACACTCGACGTGTCAAGGTTGCCGCTGTCGACGTCCATCGACATCATCGCAGAAGTGCCGGACAGCGCGTGCCTTGTGTAGCAAACGTATCTGTCCCTCGGTGGTGCTGCCATAGGTTATTATTGTCTCCAACTCTTCTTCCGTGTCATTGAACTCCTCAGACATGATGCGCCCGATCGTGTCGTTCAGGACGAAGCCGCTGGCCGCTGGAAGGAGAAGATGGGCTTGTTTTCTAAGGCGTCTGACATCCGTGCCGATTTGCGGGCGTTCTGATGACGACGAGTTGTGTGCGCTGTGAAGAGGGTTTGCCTGCCTGTGTTCTGAAGTATGTCAAAACTCCATCTTCAAAGCTTCAATACGCTGTAATATATGTCGTACAATCTGTGAAGCAATTCGGCAACATGTGAATACTTTGCCGCAGTCGCGACAGAGGGACTATAAGGGACTGTACTAGCCATGCGCTCAATGGCACGGGGACGTGACACGCCTCCAATACTGTGCTACATAGATATCTACCAGAGGAAGGAATCTGGAGGGGGAAATATGGTGAGCGGGAATCTGGAGCGGGAAATATGGTGAGCGGCCCCGCCACGAGCCAATTAACCACCGTATGCGGGTCGATGAGAGGGGGAATTTGAAAGTCTAAAGAGAGGCAGCGAAGATGCGCCACGCCGCCACTGTGCTTACATGATAGCGCTCCCGCTGATCGTCTCCAATCCACAGCCATGCATTCCAGGCCCGTCGCCAAGTCCAACGGGAGTGGGAGGGAATCTGCGAGGCTGAAGCCGTCAATCGACACCGACCTCGACGCCCAGGAGGATTCCCCCCTGCTATCCTCTCCGCTGTGTACTGCCCCGCCTTGTGCTACCCCGCCGTGCACTGATTGTCGACACGGCGACGTGTCGCCGGGCGCCGAGCGTGGGCCCGACGCCGCCGGCTCGCTCGCAGAGAACCCGCCCAGCGACCCCAAGGACACCCCGCTCTCCTCGCGATCGAACGACCTCCCGCGTGCGTCCCGCACCTTGCTGACCAACTGGCTGAGTTGATTATTATAATAATTATATGATGGTACAGATTATGTCCTAGTGTCGCCGGGCGCCCGGCCCTCTCCGAACTCGCCGCGACAATCCCATTCATCGACTCCGACTTGCCCCCGGAGGACGACGCCCTGCTTCCCCATCCTCTCCCGCGTTCGTCCGTTCTCTGCAGGCCGCCCGCGGTGAACTGACAGTGACGATCTAGAAGTGGATGTCGGTGTCACGTCGGATGCCGCCGCGCATACGCCACCCACTGACTGGCACCCGCGGCTGACGGGCCACGAGCTCATGAAGCTTTTCCCGTATTCGCTGGACAACCACCCTCCTCGTCCCACGTCCTTCTTCTTCCTGCGCCAGGAGCGAGAATACTTCGCAAACACCCGTGTCAGTGCAAGGACGTTGGTGGAGCAGCAGGAGCAGGGCTGCCGCGGGCGTCGACAGAGACCCATCCAGCTCGGTGAGCAGTTCCGCGTTCTCAGACCGCCACGTCCGCCAACCTCCACCCCAGCAGCTGCCCAGCCTAGTGCGCCTCCCCCCAGTGAGTTCCACGTTCTGCGCCACGTCCAAGCGCTGATGTCCCGTCCCAGCAGCAGCCCGTTCCCCAACTCCAGAAACAGCACGGCACCTCCCGCCTCGAGTGAGTTTCGCGTTCTCTGCGACGCCCCTGCGCCGATGCCGCTAACGCGCGCTGGTTGCCTGCCTTCCCGCCCCAGCAGCAGCCCATCCTCCGTTGCCTGCCGCCGCAGCCCGTCCTCCAACCCCCGTTCCCGGTGAGCAGTTCCGCATTCTCCGCACGTCCCAGCGCTGACGGCTGCGCAAGCCGCAACGCGACGCGAACGACGAGCGCCGACGTGCTGGCAAGCACACGAAGCGCATGATCGTGAAGTCGTAGCGAGCGAGCGAGCGACCTTCAGTCCACAAAAGCAGTTACAGTAAATTTATAGAACAGCGTCGCGACGCGACGCGACGACGACCGAAGCGCATGATCGTTCCAGGTCGCACGCGAGCGCGCGACCATCCAGTTTTTACGCCATGCTACCTCCACAAAAGCAGTGTACATATATTTATATTGCTGATCTTGTATCCTATAACATAGCGTTGCTACTTATTTAAGACACTCCGTTCATCTTGGAAGGCCCCGTGAAGGCGGACGATGCTAGGATGACCCGAACCTGATCGTACCAGCATGTCTTCTCCGCGAGGGCGGTTTGAAGCCTGTTGTTCCGATATTTAAATGCCCCCTGTCGAGGATCTTGAGAGCATACTCACCGCGATGCGGCCGCTGCGCACGATGTATGTGAGCCAGGTCACACATAGCAATATAATTGCGTAGGGCCGCTCTGCGGCAGGGCCCGCTACCAGGTCTCCTCTCTGTATGGGAGAACACTTCCACAATGCAATTTTCAGCTGGCGTAAAGAGTGCTTTTCGAGCAACAAATTGTCTCGATGGAATTCCAAACCCTCCTTGATTTGAGAGCGTTGACACACGGGCGGCATTTGGCTTTCAATTCGAGGGCCGAAGGGCAACACCTCTAAATGCTCGCCTAATAGCAACAGGATGTGACAGGCATAAGCTTTGCGAGAACAGGATGTCCGTGTCCTGAGCCATGTTCCCCTCCGCGGCGCACATTGTCCTGAGAGTACTTGCCGGGCCAGCGCAGCCTGCTGCCGGTGGTCTTTGACAGTGCCATAAATGTCCCTGAGAACATGCTCAGGCTGCAGATCAAGAAAGAAAAGATATTGGGGACCATTCTGACGTAAATACACAAGGATACAGCGCAGAGAAAATTTGGTTGGTACAGAAGACGAAGCGGGCGGCGGGGCATGAAAAGATCCCACATGGGAGGGCAAAGGGTGGTGTGAAAGTAGGGGTGTGTCGAATGCATTAACTGATAGCAGATATTAGGAAGAGAAGTCGTGTCAGTAAATCTGAAATGAGCACACCAATATTACGGTCGCCATCGCAGCTGCTGCAGGGAAGACACATTCAGGCGGGTGTGCGGGCAGTGGTAGCAGAGAGCCAGTCGCAAGCACGGACAACATCAGAGGAGAGGCCAGAGGAGAGCGCACAATCTATAGGACGCCGGTCACGGCGCATTCCGCAATATTCGATGTGATATTCGCATGGAAGGGTCATTTATGTGCGTAGAGGGAGAAGACAATAACGAAGTGCGTGAAGGGGAAGACAAATCTGACAATGAAGATGCCGAAGAAGCCGAGGTTCGAACTCAGTGCACAGCTTTTTGCAAGATCCACCCCCGATTGCAGTAAAATGGGCCAGTAGTGCACTATAAGACCCACTACCTATATATACGGTAGCGGGAATACTGCCTTGTACAATTGCATCGATGTCTATGTCCTTCACCGGTACCGGAATCTTGGGCTCGGGCCCGGGGAGCTAACCCGCCGTGATGCCGACGTGTGACATGTGACTCAGCCTCTCGCGGCCAGGTCACCGCTTCACCGTCTCTCCCCCTCTGTCCACACCGACGCCGAGCAGGTCTTCCTCTCGGAGTCTCGATCACCTTCGATGGTCTACCACGAAGGCTGTTCTGGCGTCAACGCACAGCATGCGCGGTGCGGTCGGAGACGTTTACCTTCATCCCAACGAATGAGAGTCGACTCGGACGGACAACGCAAGTCTTTCCACCCCCACCGATGCCGAGCAGGTCTTCCTCTCGGGGTCCCGATTACCTTCGATGGTCCAACATGAAGGATAGTTCGGAGTCACCGCAGATTCCGCGCGGCGCGCTCGGATAGCCCCACAGCTGGGCTTCCAACCGCCCTCTTCGTGGTCTACAACGCAGCGTCCAGTACTTTCCCCGCAAATATTTCACGTCTCCGCCATATCTGCTGGAGCTTGATTTCCATTTTTCCTGGACGCATAACGAGGTGAGCAGCTCTGCCGCTCCTGCATCGCGTACTCAGGAACCCAGCATCCGCGCGGCGTCCCGTGCTCTTCCTCTCAGGTCCTATAGGCAACGCCGGCTCGTCGCATCAAATCTGCTCCATAGCGTCCTCCCCCGCGCCTCAATCCGCGTCACCCGATTTCTCTTCTCGAGCATGGAGTCGCTCGACTTCTATGCCGGTAGGTCCCAGCTTCTGTCCATGTGCGCACTAGCTGACGCCTCGTCGCGCCCTGTTTGAACACAATGAAGACTTGTCTGCCTTCCACGTCTCTCCATACGCCCCCCGCGCGATGTTATACATCCTCTCTCTCTACCCGCCCAACACCTCCGTCATCGTCATGGGCGACCGCCATTGACGGCATCGTCGCGACCGCCCTCCTCCCGTCACCCAACTTCTCCGTCGTCATCGCCCACACTTGCCCAACGGCGCCTTTCGACCCGGCGCATCGCCGCACTCTACAGCGGAGCCGCGCCAGGACTCCGATGTTGTCGTGCGGTGGTGCGACCGACATATCGATTGCCGCTGCATTCAGCAGTGCCCGCGGCGCTGGAGCTGGGCGGGGCATGAATGGCAAGCTGGTGTCTCAAGACCTCGCGATGATCATGAGTTGCACACGCAACCCGACGAAGACAAACGACTTTTGACGATTGGCCCATATGTGCGATGATGTGGTCGACGACACCCTATTCAAGGTGGATGTTCCCAAGATTCTGCATCTCGGATGACACGGACGCAATCCGGACATGATTTACTACTCATCTCAGGTACGAAGCTTCGAGCCCGTATTCCGCATCTACTGTGGCTGACAATGTTCTATCTCGCTCAAGACGTCGTCTCGTCAATAAACCTCGATTCCAATTTTCCACTGTCTGTTCGGACGGTCGAGCAGGGCCACGCGTGGTGACGACGTCTCCGACGAGTTATCGCAGAGCATTTCCAACTCCGCCTAATGATTGCGATATGCGATACTCCCCGGCCACAACGTGCATTTCCCCCGACCGGCCACAACGACTCACCAGCAGATGCGTCCACCGAGCGTCTGAAAGCTGACGTCACTCGCAAGCTAGCTCTGACACCAACGAGTACGCCAACCCCGCCCGATAGCTTGTCGTTTCGCGAACACGTCATATCATTGCGCAGAAAAACATCAATCCGCACTTCGTAGTAGCGTGTCTCGTCAACGCCCGTGGTTTCAGTGGATGGGCGCGTGTCTCGTCAACGCCCGTGATTTCAGTGAATGGGCGCGCCGTCGCGCGTCATGTTCAACCCGCCGAGGTACGTATATCATATTTCACTGTTACGGAGACCTGTGAGGTAATCGTACGTGAAGTAGTGGTTGCCCTTCGAGCAAAGAGCCTGTGGTCGAGTCTACCGGGTGTTTAGAATTTAGCGACCTCGAAGTTCGTTCCAAGCGCGAGGTAAGCATCGTGGTTCTGTTATCTGTTTTTACAGATCGTTGAATTGCAGGTATACAGTGGCGTCGTGCTTTTTCATCCCCGTGAAGCGGCTCTTCACAATATTTGCGCCTTGATCTCTGCGAAATCACCTCGGACATTGTTGCAAGCATCGTCGTCTCTCGCGTACACCCCAGAACGCCGTTCAATTCCAAGCGGTAGTCCTTGTGCCCTTTGACAGCCTGCAACGCCCTTCTGGATGTGTTTGCGCCGCCCGAAGCGTGCGGACGGCGGACGGCTCGCGCGTGGTTCGACTTCGTGTTGTCGGCAAGGCACACGGACTGCCGCAGATGTCAACGCGCTCAAGACAGCGCACACACGCCATAGAACCCCTAGCACGCCGCATCTTACTGGACGTCGCTAACAAGCCAGTGCGCTCGTGGATGTTCTCTGTTGCGCATTCCAGCTCTCCAGCGGCACGCGGCACTAGGCTGCGTGCTGGGCACCCTGCGCAACTTCCCAGCGCGTCGTCGTACAACATCTAGGTCCCACCGTCTTCTACAAGCCATGGGTTGCGCGACGCGGCAATGTGCAGCTGCGGGACGGCTCCTGCCCTGCAGGACGCGGTCAAGACAGAGCATCAGAGATGCCTCTTAGGACGACCTGGATGCTGAAGACGTGCGCATCATCGTCGCACACATGCGGCGCGACGCTTTGGACACATTCCCATGGACGCCTCTCCAGCACACCGCATCTACCTTGACGTCGTCGTCAATTGACAGAGTTGATCTGCTGGATTTGTCCAAATGCGATCAACCTGCGCGTTGGGCCGGTCCGAGCGGCCCAAAATGCCCTGGACACTAAAATACCTAGCGGCGATGGTGTGAGCCCTGGCAGCGTCCGTGGTATCATTCTCCTCTACTACAGCAAGATGGCATTGTTACAGTCTACCGCCATGGGTCAGAAATCGACCGAAGAAAGATTGGCGCATGCAATCGAGTTCTGGACTTTCTGTAGCGAGGAGGAGGCACAGCTGGAATCTGACTACCAGGATGCCCAAGAGGTATGCGCAATGCTTCACGTTGCCAAAGTTATTCCGCTGAAAGTGTGATCCCCAGGGTCTGCTTGAAGGCATAGTTGAGGGTCGCCGGACTGGCATGCTTGATGGCCTTTGGATCGATCCTCGTCGGGCCGGACCTGCAGCTACCGGCCAATCAAGCGCTCCCGTTCCTCATCGCATGATGCACCATACGATTGACCACGTCAATGACACTGCCGGACGCCGTATGCGAGAACCTGATCACCTCAATCAAGCCCGGCGTGCACCCGCTTGTCTCCGTGCTAGTCAACGGGCTTTCAGACACCCTGCGTATGATCGCGAACTGCTCTTGGTTGCTCGTGAACCTGACAGATGGCCTGTACGCCTTGTGCTGGCCCCGCTGAGCTTCAGACCGGTCCGCCGTCGCCGTAATCTACGGGCAAAAGGTCGACGCCGCTGTGGCAGAACTGTTTGCCGACTGTTTCTGCCCAGCATGAATTATGAATCATTTTCCGTACGAAGCGATTACTTCGTTGATGCAGCAGCAGGCTACGTTGGACGTCCTCTCCGTGGTGTCCAACACCGCTATGCAGTCTTGGCCGGATGGAGCACCTACCCACGTGCAGGTATGTCTGAACCGCATAGGATTTGCATAATATGTTGTCTGATCACCTTGATCAGAATCAAAGCCTCGGACGATCGTTACAACAACTGGAAGACCGGCAGAGAAACCTCTGTAGTCTGGCTGTCGTAGGTTTGACCGACATCGCAGCCGAACGACGGGCTGACAGCAAGTCAACTTTTCCAGGCGTTATTCGCAAATTGAACGACGTATCCAAGCCTTGAGTCGTCTCATGAACGTCATCATCTCCTCATTCAGTCTGCTGTCCACGATCTTGGAAGACGCCTGCCTCGTTCTTTGCAACATGTCACCGCGTTCCCTCGCCGTGCTTTGCCTACGCAACTCGGCATAAACATGGTCCTCGATACTTTCTACTACGCCACAAATGGCAATTTCCACCTCAGTCAGAAAATCAACCCCATGGATTTTGCCGACTTTGCTCTGACCATTGGCGCCGCCTACGTCTAGACGCGCACGAAGTCCATGGCGCGCCGCACAAAGACGACGCCATTTCGCGAGAGACGGCGTGCGCGCGACAGACTCTCGTCGCACTCGGCATGCCGGATAGGGTGGCCGACAGACCCGAGCGCTCTCGCGTCTGACCAAGGAGGACGTCAAACTGTTCACGGCATCGCTGTATACACACTGATGCGCGAGGAAGATGCTATGTACATCTGCCATCCCCGACTCTAACCGGCAATGGTGTCGCGCGCTTTTGTCTCCTTTCGCCGGCTTGCTGATATTGCCGGACTACATCCTCAACTAGGTCAGACCTCAGCCCTGGAGCGTAACCTCTCGCGCCATTGTTGAACGAATGCATCGAGGGTCGGCGGCGCGGCGGTGTCGAAGGACAACTTGATCTGGCGGAGCCCAGGGTATACGTAGAAGACGAGCACGCGCTGCTTGGTACCGGTGCTGTTCGAGCCCCCGATGACCCATTCCACCTTGCGCGCCATCTTGCTCCCCTTTCTCGGCCAGACGTGCCCGCCCACGTGACCCTCGGATACGCGGCGCACGAAGTCGTCGTACCCATCTTCGTCCTGGAAGGATACGATTAAGCGAGCCCGGGCAGCAAACTAGTGACGTACCTCGAGGAACTCAGCGATAGCGCGGCGCACCGTTCTCGACATTCTGGCAATTCTCTGTGCTGCGAGGGAGGTACCGCGGGCCAGCGTGCGCGTTGATGGACAAGCTGCAGGTGGGAGGTCAGCTCGCGCGACGGACAGTAGAAGAACAGAACGCACCTGGTCCTACGAAGGCGAAAAAACACGCGCGTGGAACGGTGCGGGTCAAGATGGCGCTGCAAACGGGAGAGGTTCGTATCAGCGCGCGGGCGGTGCAGATTGGAAATCGGCGACGCACCTGCACTGCGCAAGTAACGGGCGACCGAACGACTGGAGGAGCGCGTCAGCTTGCGGGACAGAAGGGGTGGCGAAGAAGGACGCACGAAAGACGAGGCTGTGAACGGGAACTTCGTGTCAGCGCGCGTGACGGATATTGCAAGTCAATACCTGCACTGCGAGAAGCTGGAAAGGCTGGGGCTTTGCGTCAGCGCCTGCGAAAGAGGACGCGATTCAGAACAGTAGGCGTCGGCGGGCGTGGCGGAGGGATGGCGAAGAGTGTAGGAGGCTTCAAAGGGGAGTTTCGCGGTGGACTATACGGAAGAAGGAACGGACGCACCTGCTGCATTGCGAGAGAAGGACAAGAATGAGAGGTATGCGTCAGCGTGCGGGAGACAGAAGGTTGGCGCACGAAGAGTGATGAGGCAGCGAACGGAGACGTTCGTATCATCGCGCACGCGACGGTCAATGTAAGTCAACGGCGCACCTGTACTGCCAGAAACTGGAGAGGCTGGAGCTTTTTGTCGGCGCCTGCGACGGGGGGAGGTCCGCAGACTGGAGAAATCGCGTTAGTGCGCAGGCGACGGGGAACAGAATACCAGGACGCACATGCCTGCGAGAGAAAGGCGCGCGGGTGGACGTGAGTGCGAGGATGGAACAATGGGCGTCGGTGCGCTCGACGAAGGGGTCACGCAGAAAGCGAACAGCGAGAGGCGACGAAGAGTGGGAGGTACAGAGGAGCAGTCGGCGCTCGTAGCCCCGCGTTTAAGCGCCCCCGTACCCTGGCGAGCGTGCTCTCTCACCCTCACCAGCGTCTCGTCACAACTCATTCCCGACAAAGCAACATGTCCCACGCTCCCAACCCACCTGAAGGTCCCTCTGTCCTGCACATACCGCCGCTCAAGCCTAGCCCCGCGCTCACCGCCTCCGAGACCATCACCGTCACGGAAGGGAGCCAGCTCTGTGCCGCCAAGCGCACCGACTGCGTCCTCGTTGTCGACGAAGAGGAGGGACTGAGCGGCATCTTCACGGCGAAGGATCTGGCATACCGGGTATGTGCGCGCGCACCGTCTGAGATCCGCCGGCCTGACGATCTGCACAGGTCACCGCCGACGGCCTCGACCCCCACACGACCCCCGTCAGCCATGTTATGACGCAGAGCCTTATGGTCACCCGCGACACAACCAGCGCGACGGAGGCGCTGCAGCTCATGGTGCGGCGGCACTTCAGACACTTGGTACGCGACCGCCTCTCCCGCTCCACGTCACACTGACCGAGCCGCGCGCCCCAGCCCGTCTGCAACGAGGAGGGAAACGTCGCCGGCCTGCTCGACATCACCAAGGTCTTCCACGAGGCGCTGGACAAGGTTGAACGCAGCTCTTCCGCGTCCGAGCAGCTGTACAGCGCGCTCGCCGGCGTGCAGAGCGAGCTCGGCGCGAGCCTCGGCACGAACCCGCAGGCCGCCGCGATGCTCACGTACATCGACGCCCTGCGCGAGAAGACTGCGCTCCCGGACCTCACCGCCGTCATGGACTCGTGCACCCAGCCCGCGACCGTTGGACCGAAGGCGACCGTTCAGGAAGTCGCGCGACTTATGGCGGAGCGTCGGACGACGGCGGTGTGCGTGATGGAGGGCACGACCGGCATTGGAATCAATGTGCTCAGAATCGCAGGCATTTTCACCAGCAAGGATGTCGTGCTGCGCGTCATTGCCGCTGGCTTGGACGCGAGCAAGTGCTCGTTATGGACGCCGCGCTGCAGTCACACCAGGAGGAGGCACGGAGCCGCACTGTCTGCGACATCTGTCACACCAGATGCGTGCGCGCGCCGGCTCTGGCTCGCGGAACGGGTTCCTGATCGCGCTGTACATACGCGTCGTAGGTGCGGCCAAGGTGCGTCTCGTCTCGTCTCGCGGTGGCGGTGCGAGTTGCTCATCTTCGTTGCTCCCGCAGTGCATGTGCCCAGCGCAGTGGGATACGCAGGGGTGCAGAACGGCGCGGGCAGCTCGCACCCCGCGACGCCCGCCGGAGACGCCAAGAACGGCGCCCCTTCGAAGGACGGGAACGTGGTGCTGGACTGCGTCAACTGTGACCGCCAGGTGAGACTTTCCAGCTTCTGTTGCCGTGATTTTGTAGGGAAACGAACTGTACCGAAATGCTCCAGGTCGTGTCGAACCGCTACGCCGCGCATCTGAGCGGTTGCATGAACCTCGGCACTGGGACTCGCAGGGCAGCTACACGGACGGCGTCGTCCAAACCCAAGTGCGAGACTTCTAATCTACTTTGACTTGCAACCACTGACTTCTGGACACTCTAAGGTTGGGCTCAGAGGCAAGGCGCTCCACGTCGCCACATCTCGACAACGGCAGTGTCTCCGACGGCAGCTCGCGAATATCCCCTGCCCTCCTTTTTCGAAGCAGCCAAAGCCCAAAGGCCGTCCGCCAAAGAACAGGTCAAAAAGTGTGTGTGTGTCGCCACCGTGCCTTTTGCCTCTGGTACGCGCCCGATTGTGATCGCTGCAACTCGCTGCTCTGTGCTGATGAACCCAGTCACCCCTTTGCTACCTCAGGCACTCCCAAGTCCATCCTCGCATAGCCAAGCCCGTCCCTTCCTGTCACGTCGCCCTCTCCATCGTACCGCTGAGCCGCCGCCTTCCGCAAGACCGCCAAGACCGCAACCCGCCGTCCGAACATGAATCTGAAGCTACCTACCGCGTCGACAACCCTCCTCCCACGCGCACAGGCATCTAAAGCTCCGTCGTCGTAGATTGCACGGAGACAGTACGTCGTCGCGCAACCCTTTAGCCCTCCGTCGATCCTGATCATCCTCCTCCACCCGCAAACCCCGATTCCACGCGCGTATCCGCGAGTGCGTCCTACTTGCACCTCAGGTGCGAGTGGCTTGCGCGGCTCATGCACCGTCGCGCTTACCAGCGCACTCGCGTCAAGCTGTGGTTCAGTTTTGACGAAGTGTGCTGGTAGCTTGGACGGGGCCCTACGGGTGGTCCGTGATCCTGGCTTTGGACGATTTCTGGGCAGGTCCGGTAACCGGGACAGCGTACTGTCTCAGCTCCCTGGCCACCCGGTCCCGTTCAGACTCTCGGTCGCGCCTGGTGATCACCGGACTCGCCTGTCGGCCTACTCGCCTAGATATATGAGAAGGTGACGTGGTCGGACAACTAGGACGACGAGGTTCCGTGGGTTCTTAGGGTTTGCACGGGATGTCTCGACATCGAGAAGGACGGGTATCGATGTCACGATGGCGCGACATCTGCGACATCCGACAGTCGAGACGTCGTGCTAAAAGTCTTCTCCATGAGCTCCCTGCTTAGTTCGCAAGTTTCATTATTATTGAGGTTATGATGTAATTGCGCAGTCGTCAGCGATCTCAACAACTATGACTCTGGTGCATCTCAGTCCGTACACATGAGGCACATATTGTCACTGGACGGAAGGCCAATTTCATCGTGTTCACATGACAGAGCTCATTGTCAGTGCGATCCACATAATGGTCGCGATCACAGGCCACGTTCAGGAAAGGATTCATCTTCAATGTTAAATTTCTTGTGATCTACAGACACTTGTGGAATACATTTCCCTGAAATCTCATTCGTAGTAAGATCTTACTGAAATTATGCAGGGACCGGTCACTCAAATAATCAATGGAATATTCTCGCTATTTGCTGTCATTTCAATCACCGCGTTTTACCACCGGCTGCGGAGGGGTCGGTGATCTACGGATAGTGTTGCTGACAGATGCGCCCGAACGTCGTGATAAGTAGGCTACGTCATGCCTGGGCTAGGATAAGGAGAATGACAATATCCTGAGGCCTCCGATGCTCGGAATGTCTCCTGGCCACATGGCATGTCGGAGTTGGGTTCAGACACCTGCGCAGAGCTCGATCAAGACCCTCGCAACATTGATTACGCAGACATGTCCGTACATGATTTAGGTCTGCTAACACGGCTGCTTGTGTGCTCATCCATGTCACCTACACTGAGCTACAGACACTTATGTTCTCTATGCTGCACCATGCTTACAGCACCTCCGGCGCACGCTGTACAGGTCATATAGCTTTGGATTGGATCAGGCACTAGCTAGGTAGCAACAAACATGATCGAGCTCGTCGGCATCATGCCATACCAAATTACACCGGATCTCCAACCGGGACCATCAAATAAACCTGCGAGCATCGTGTTATCATCCCGAGCGCCTTGCTCTCGAGCAACGTCAACGACTTACCTCCTCCATGTCCGACTTTCCCAACCCAGGCCCGCAAGGTACTCCTTATGCGCAAGCAGACAACCACCCGCTCGCTGGGTGGTCTCCACAAGCCATCGCGGCTTTGATGAGCCATTTTCATCTGCCGCCTGCCGGCGCAACAGCAGCGTCCACCGTCGACACGTCAATCCAGCCGAATCTCGCCCTGGTTGCAGACATGCAATCCCTCGCCCGGCGGGTTACTGCTGTCGAGTCCACAGCGGCAGATAGCTGGGTGTGCAGCTGCACAATCTGCTCAGCGGAGAGCGGGCTGGACGGTGCCTCGCATAGAACCTCGGGCGCCGACGTGCCGAGATGAGGGCAACGTGCCGCCGTGCGGGCTTGTATCAGCTGGTAAACAGGAACTCCTGCGGGTCTATCGCACAGCACACCGCACCACAATCCACCGTGCACGGAAGACAGAGGCGCTCGTGAGGCTCGATGCGGTGCAGCACAGCGGGTGAGCGACTACAGAGCGCGAGGATGTGTAGCGAATGCGGTGCGAGTAGTGCATTGGAAGAGCGAGAGCACAACACATAGGGACGTACGTACATGTCATAGATTGTAGTGGCCGGGGAGACTCATCGCGAGGGCCTGCGAGAGGAAAAATTTGCCCCGCTGTATGAGCGCGCACAGCCCTTGCGCACCGTGGACGCTTGGGACTCACCTCGAGTATCTCGACACGCAAAGCCGGAGCCGCTCGTGCTTGATACAGGCTCCCCTCGAACGCCAAGCGACAGCCGTCCAACGTCACCAGGGACCTCTCTCCGCAAGCACGCGGCAAGGGTGTGCTCGACCTGTCAAATATGTATGTTAGGCTGGTTTTTGAAGGCGGAATATCACACTGGAGATGCTTACCGGGACCCAGAGCGCATGTGTCAAACCCAGGACCAAGAGCAAGCGCCACGTCGCTGTTCTTTCTCGAAAGACTTCAACTGAACGATATCGTCGTGGCAGAGGCAGAAGGAATGAACAAGAAGTGTAAGGGGCATGCTTCGTGCGCGAGGTGTACGTGTTCCAGTCTTGAGCGCCGCCTCGCGCGTCCTCATAAGGAATGTCCTGCACTGACGATCCTGCCGCTTTAACACACAAAACTTTGTAGGATATATACAGTGGCTATTATAAGCCTACGCAGAAGGTTTCAGACCCGAAGGGTCCTTGTGAGCGTGGATAGGCCTGTCCTCTGTCCGTATTACCTTTGTGACATATGTGACTGTTGCGCTATCTTTCGCTTATTTCGCATTATCTGTCTTCACAGCCGCCGGATCATTTTTCTATGAACCTCACATACTATGAAGGGCTTTATTGGACAAAAATCAGAGCGAGAGAGAGCCTTACACGGGATAGCCACGGCTCTTTCGAGATCACGCGTGAAATCAAACTCTCACCCATTATCTCGGCCCGTCCTCGATGATCTCGACGCGTCCTGGATGATCCTGACGCATCCCGGATGATCCTGACGCGCCCCGGATGATAATGACGCATCCCGAAAGACCGGTGATGATACAGAATGATACTGAGGCCAATGCCAGGAGCCCGACTGACCACTGTATATCCTGTACCGTCCCGTCTCGGGCTGTCCCGAGTCGTCACTACCTACCACGAGTGACCATGGCTGTCCATGGGCTGTCCTAAAGGCTCATCGAGGGCGGTCAATGGTCACCAATGTGACCTTGACCACACATATTTTAGTGTATGTTGAAATAATGAGCAGCTCATGATTTGCCGGGATATGGCAGGCTCACTCGAGACAGCCCAGGACCATGGAAGAGCATGGGTTTGCAGCTCAGCATGACAACCCATGAGCATGAGTGCACATCACAGTTCACGGAGGAACACTCATGATATGTTATGATATACAATGGTCCACAGTGACGGAGACATATCCCTGGGGACAGCTATAGATAATTAATGACCATCAAGGATACTCTTTGCGTGCGCGTCTTCGCGGATTGATTTTTGTCCAGTACAGCCCGTCATACCACAGCGGCTAACACCCGCTTAACGCGGGAGGCTTTTCCCGATGTTGCATGAGAGCTCACCCCTGGCATTCCATCGAGCATCCTTCGTCAACACCTTGTGACTGGCGACTCCGGCCACGGCTACCTCGAGGATTCTGAAGGTAACTTTCAGTTGCTATGTCTGGTCTCACCGACACATTGGACGACACACTGGCAGCCGCCGACTCAGGCAGACGAGACGGCCGCTCCGGTTGCTTAGCCTGTACCTACAATACATGCGCGAGCGGAGAAAATTTACAAAGTAGAAGGAATTTACGGGCCTTGTTTCGCTACGGGATCCGTTGGCTCGCAGGCCGTCGTGACTCGTGACCCATAGGCTCGGCTCGAGGGCCATCGTGACGCGTGATGCGAGCCTACGATCGAAATGCTACAGTATTCGGCGGGCCTGGAGGCCCATGTAGACGCACAGTTGCTCGACATCAGACTCTACCCTGTCCTCATGTCCCCATTGAGAAGCTCGATCCGTGCAAGGGCCTCGAGCCCTTAATCCCAATACCGTGACGGCAATGGTGAGCTCTCCCTTACTTAGCATCCGAAGCACTAGTGACTAGTGACGTCCCACTGCTTGTAACACAGAGCATGGTCGCGGGATGCAACACGACGCATCCCACATGAATGAGACTTCTCGACCTCAAACGCTGCTTCGACGCGTAATGTTCCCTGTGGGCAACGGGTGCATCGCGCCAACTGAATCCCCTCCGGGTGGCAGTCAAGGAAGCGGTACTACGTCAGGTGAGACGAAACGAGACGAAACAACGCATCGAAAACAGAGCTATACATGAGCTCACGTAGGGGGTAGTGGGTGAGCGAGGGGTCGGTGGTGTTAAGGAGTGGAGGGGAAAGCCGGTCGCCGGAGAGCCGGAGAGGTGGACACCAATCTCCTCGCGGATTGTAAGATGCGCATTCTACACACAATGTCGAGCTATTGGCCGATAATTGCCATAGTTCTCCGCCTTTTCCGAGCTCTCTCTATCGGAGGTAAGTCGTCATCGTCCCTCGAGTTGGACAAGCCGGAGTCACCTGCTGCATTATGGAGAGCGCTGTCAGCTGGAGCCACAAATCGCAGGCAAAACGACGTGTATCCCACCTGATGACTGGTTTTCTGTACTTTTATTGCCTACTCTTGCTTCACGAGAAATCGAAGAAGGTAGCATCAAGCCGTTGAGAGGCGCACGCGGTGCAGTATAAAGCAATTGCTTTGGGAGCATTGAGCGACGCCGCTTCATAGAGCGAGACAGATAAATTACCGATGTGAGGATGGCAGAGAGGAGCACGCACTTGGTTCCCGCCTGCGACGTATAGGTGTTCTAAGTCGACCAGATATGTTGACTCGTCGACTTTGGTCATCTGCTCCGCGCACTTCGCAACCCACGTGACGCCGACAACAAAAGGTTTGGGTTCATCCATCAATCTAAAGCATGCATGTCAAATTGAGAGTTGAGCGAACACCCGAGCTGGCACACATACCGGTAACGTGTCAATGTGCCCGCCAAGCCGTTCTTGAAAACAATATGCGTGCAAGTCCGACCGGCACTGCCCAGTGTCTAGGTGGATGGTGACATAAATCAGGACGCAAAAAAGAGGTACATACCCTAGCACCCAGATCTTTCAACACATCCACAAAAAAGCCACCCGCATCATCCCCTGAGTCTGTCTTCACATCCACGAAGATCGTGCACGACTTGAGTACTTTCAAATGCTTCCTTATTCCATTCCCACTTCCACTTCCACTTCCACTCACACCGCCGCTGGAGACCGATCCCGATGCAGACACGTGTGCGCCCGTGGTTGCGCCTTTGCTCGGTGCCACCAGCGCACTACGTGGACCCCCGCTCGCCGACCGCAGCGACTTAGCGCGGGAAGTTGGCAAGTCCGACCGTGTAGTTTCGGAAGCACGGGTTGCCGAGCTGGGTTTGGTTGGGGAGGGTGTCTGCCGGAGCTCAGCGAGGGTCTGGGTGATCAGCTCCGACGCCATGGACGCGCGGCGCGAGTCGTCGCGCTTGCGAGGGTTTGGTCGATCGACGACACTGACATGCAATCGACTATCCACATTTACTGTAGTGCCGGACAGGTCCATCGGCGCCACAGGGAGCGCCATCGTGCCACTTCCGGACGGGCCGGCGACAGACCTTTCGTCCGCTACATCCGTCCGTTGTCCACTTTTCACCGGGGTGCCCAGGACTACCGGCAAACTTGATTTCTTGCTCACCTTCTCGAATGTTCGCATGGGTCCCCCGAGGGAATTCTTTCGCCCCGCAGCGACCCCGGAGCACAGATTGATGCGGCTCAGACCAGCAGCTCCTGCAGGCTTATAAGACGGCAATGAAAATGTTCTAGTCATGGACGCAGTATCAGGCAGGCTGCCAATCGCAGGAAGTGCGGACGTTCTCCCCAGCGCTGGTGCCACGAGCTTGCTGCTCCCCACAACAGGATCCGATCGCCCAATATGACAGTCGTCTTTGGCATGTGCAGCATTTGCGTTGAACCCCATATCGGAGGACTGTGAACTGTTGGCATTGAAACCGAGACTGGTGACAGGACGTTTGTTGGACAGTCTCAGCTTCTCGAGAGCCTGCGATAGATTGGAAAGGCTGGATAGCTGAGGTGTCTGCGAGCGTGACCGTGACCCGGCGGTCGAGGCCGGCTTCACAGGAGACATCGGCTTGGATGAGACAGGCTCATGTATAGAGATCCGTTGTTTCCATGGCGACTTCTCCGATGCTCTAGTTTGCGACGAAACAGTAGTTGCGGCATACGAGAAACTGAAAGCATTCGCCGTCGGAACCATGGACGTCGGTCTGCTGTTCGACGGGGAGGTGCTAGAGCTCGAGCTTGAGCTCGAAACGGACTTCGCTTGTGTCTCCGCATGAAAAAGTGGTATCATTCCAAGTTTCGTGGCTACCGGTTGGTCCTTTTCTTCCGTTTTCTGCTGCTTGAGAAAGGTGGCTCGAGTGAGGCGCCGCTCAGGAGCTACAGAGCGTCCTGTGACAAATCGCTTGCCGCGGCCCCTACTCCGACTAGTCCCGGAGACCGTCGGACGGCATCCATTCCCAGCAATATCGACAGATACGTCGGGAGGTCGATCGACCGCACGAAGTGTTTTCGGCGCAGGCGCGTCTTTTGTGTCTGAAGAAGGCAGCGACGAAAACGACGACGAGTCGTCTTGTTGCCTGTGATTAGATAGCCGTGAAAGGCAGCTCATAAGTAGAGGGGATGTGTGTGGGGCGGTGGAATGTGTAGACTGCTCCGTGTCATGTGTAGCTGGAAGTGCGTCATCACAGATGGGGGCGCTGGTGGTATCTGCAACCTGAGAGCTAGGCTGTTCGAGTGAAACAGTATCTGAAGGCGTGACCTCGGAAAGCGACAGGCCAGACGAAGCCGATGCTTCAGAAATCACTGCTTCTGGAGAAACAGTGCAATTGACTTGCTGGGAGTGGGCCGACGCGCAGCGCGGCAGTACGATTCCGCTCTGAGGGAGTTGAGCGTTATTCGCCCCAGGACCCCAAACCACCGCTACCTTATTCGGACACCATTGTTCTCCGGTCCGAGGCCGGAGTCGGCAAGCTCCGGGCTCTACGAAATTTTACCAAGTCGCTCGAGTTCACCATATCCTGTAGTTTTCGAGGGCAGGGGGACACACAGGCAGCAGTAGCATAGTTAGAATATATATTCATGAGCTGTATGGTATTCAGAACTACACAGGAAGGCTAGGAAGGCTGGTAATAGTATACAGGAGCACTGAACCTGGAGCTTTGATGACCAGAAGACTGAGGCTGCGAGTAATAAGGGTATTGGACATGGTAGGGGTATGTGGGTGGTACTGGAGGGTATGTATAGTAATGAACTGGAGCAAGAGTGGCTGCTGGGAGCGAGGAAGGACACGGGACAGGTGGGATTGTGGAAGGTAGGCATGGTCCGGGTGTTCCAGGCAATATTACATGACTACCCGGCGCTGGAGCACTGCAGGTAGCTGCAGGAATGGGAGCAGTCGAGGGAGGAGCTTCGGGTGTAGTCTTGGTGGTCGCTTTCGAGGTGGAACATGTGGTACTGCTGCAAGAGCGTCAGCAAAGGTCCGAGAATCAGTAAAATGCGGCGCACCTGGAGCCCGTTTTCGACATCCCTCGTGCGTCGACCTTTGCCTTCTTCCCGCTCTGCTCGCCTCCTGCATACGGGTCCGTGTTCTTCCGCTTTTTCTTGCCTTTTGCCGTGCCGATCATTGCTGCAGCTGTGTCGGGCCAAGAGAGCTTGTTTGGCGGCAGCTTCTCGGATTGAGGGAGAACTGCCGTCGTTGATGTGAACTCAACGAGAACCACATCGAGCTGATCTCGGAGGGCCGTGAGCGAGGGCGATGGCGAAGCGGAGGGGAATGCGTGGAAGTGAAGGACAAGAGATTGAAATTTGCTGATTATGTCGTCGAGTAGATAGCGCGAGTCGGCTGATTCGCGCGCGTCACACGCTACAGTTGTCGATGTATTGCTGGGTGAAGTGGTGTCGAGCTCCTGGGGTACTGGTATGGCCTCGGGATGCAGAGACTGAACTGCACATACATGCTTGCAGAAGTTGATGAGGGGGAAATGAGGGCACTCGCAAGTGTAGCTCTCCAGGTCGACAGAGTACTTCAAATCGGCATTTGATTGTGACCGTACGCGAAACGTGCCTGTCTCAAGATTGACGACCTCTATGTGATCCGGAGGAATGAGCGAGGCTCGCTTGGATACTTGGGCACGCTCATGCATTTCCAGGTCGGGGCCTTCGAAGCCAAACAGCTGACGGCGTTGCTTCTGGGCGTAGTATGGCACAACTTGATCAAAGAGCGTGTAGAGTAGATGGTCGAGCCGCCGGTTGCGCTTTCCCTCGAGAAACTTGCCCTTGAGGACGTGGTGCCATCTAGTCGGAGAATCGATGAGCGAATATGCGTCGGTATGATGATATAGTATACTCACGCTTCAACAAGCATATTGGTATCACTCTGTTGAAAAATATGGCGGCCCTTTCGGAAGACGGCCGACCACATTTCGCGATATGGCAGCCAGTAAGTCGTCAGATATTCCAGAACACTAGCCGGCGCGAGTTCCTGAATCTCGCGCCAGCACTTCTCGAATTCTGCCTCGTCAACCATCCGGATCCATTTCTGGAGCCGATCCCAGAGCCTCTCGTGATGCGCCACTACAAAATGCTGGCGCCATGCGTGCAGCACATGCCACCAGCAAAGGAGGATGAGAGCTTCAGGATAGTGTCGCCTGATGGAATTAATCTGCGCAAAGTCCCGATCTGTCATTGCAATCCGTGGATTGACCGTTGGGCTACGCTTTTTGACAAGACCGATGAAGTAATCAACAGTCTCTTCGGTCCCATCAGATGAAAGCATCCACGCGATGGGTATCCCTAATAAACACGTCAGGTACAGTATTAATACTCCAGTTGACAACGACTTACCATGTCCCCATCGGTCACGCACCATTATGGTGTACAGACTCATACCGACGTAATGTGTCGTGTTATGAGTCGCATCAACACCAATAAAATCATTCCCATATTTTTCGAAGCACTCCTGCTGAAATTGACTCTGCCCACATAACACGAAGGCATCACTTGCAAGCTGAGCCCCTTCCGGCACAGGATCCTGCTTGCTCTTGAAGCCTAGCAGGTTACCTCGCTTCCGGAGCCTCTCTACCCACAGGCGAGCTGACATACCATCATCAGGATGGAGCCGAATGTTCTCGGCCTGAATGCCCTTCTGGATCCGTCGAATGTCCGCAAGTGTCACAAATTCGTCGCGAATTGCGCTGTTTGCAGTGAAATCACGGCCCTGAAGAGATTGCAGCTATTATGACAGCATATGTGTCAATAAGACGACAAATTCATCTTAGATAGACAGCTCACAATCTGATCAGGTTTGATCTGCATTCGCAGCATCTCCGCGATATGATCTCGGGTAGCCTTCGAGAGATGTGTGAACTTGACGTTCTCGGAACCAGTCGCATGTGAGTGATCTTTGCTATACATTCCCTGGACAGTGTCGGTGTCCGGGTAGGTCTTCACAGTTAGACGGCATGGGCAGCCGACACGTTTAGCGGGGACCTTGGACTCGCGGTCGGGCTTCTTCCTGTCGTAGTGTTTCTTGCCGCCCGTACCTGCTCAAACAGGAAACCAATTAGCTCGGGAAGCACACTGAGAAGCGCAGGCACGCACCTTGTCGGGCACAAACATATATGTGCTTCTCAGACCAGACCCTATCGCGAGCAGAATTGACCTGCTGCTCCTTCCGAGAAAGCTCAATGTTCAGAGTGTTCTCCTCATTCCGTCGCCATGCCTCGAAGGCCTCGAGGGTGGGCCACTCCAAGTCGTAGCCCTTGGCGCTGTCATAGGTGAAGGAACCAATCTTTGCGGGAGCTTCTCGAAGTTTTGCCGGCGTCGTTGCACCGCCGCGGGCCGACGAGGTTCCAAATCGGGACAGGGACCCGACAAACGTGATGGTGTCGTTGGAAGGCATAGAGTAGAGCAGCGGACAGGTGGGGCAACGATGGGGGCAGCAGAAACACACGACGACGACGACAAAAACCTTGATACATTATTTCTCTAGCTACAGTACCGGCCACAAGCATTGGGACGGCCACGGAGGCTCAGAAACGTGACTCTCGGCTCATCGGCACCAGCTGTCTGGATAAGGCAGCGGTGGTCTGGGGTCCTGGGGCGAATAACCAAGAGCTCTCTGAGGGGGTTTCTGGTTACATAATTAAATATATACTCAAATAATAGTCTTGAGACACTACTGGACACTAAAACGCAACTAGGAGTGGCCCTGGTACCAAATTTAAGTGATGGTGGGCAATACTGTGCACTGGAGGGCATTACAATTTACATAAGTTGGGTGTGCAGCTCACGGTATGGACCTAAGTCCGGTCGAGTTGACCAGCCTGCAGCCCACTCTCTTCAGATGCGGCGAACTTCTTCATGAGGCGAAATGCTGCTGAGGTCACAGTCACACCCCATGAGTGGCGAATCTGAAATTTTGCCAGTTGTTTCACGGTCACACCAGGGCGGTGAACCAATCGAAATGGTACAGTATACTCGTTGGAACATATGAATAGTTGTGGCGTACTCACTGCAATGCAAGTTTTGTTCCCCCCTGATTGCTCCGAGCACAATTCATGTGCTACCTTCATCGTTGTATCGTATAAGAGTCAACATCGGTTGACTTCTCTCATGTCTTAGCCTTAGCGTTTGCCTTTGCCATCGCCGTCGCCTTTGCCTTCCGATCTCGCTTCTTCTCTTATCGCTCTCATCTTGTTCCATTGGCGACTCGTCTTCTGATCGGTCGGAGCACTCGTGCTAGTCGTGAATGCCTTTATGACTGTGTGCTCTTGATCAGAGCACTGTACGTTTGATCAGAGACGGTCTATGCCTGTTCCAGGACCCCTGACGCTCGCTTGCACACTGATTCACAAAACCCCTGCAGCCATTTAGGGTTGTGTCTATTCTACTACGTACCACCATTTTATCTGGTTGTGTCCATCACCGATTTCCCCAACAACATTGTACATTGCTCCGTAAAACATAGATCCAACCGTGCCCCAATCAATACCTGGAGCTTGCGCAGGCTGCCAGGTATTGATTGAGGGCACAGTCTGCAGTTCAACCTCTGATGCAAACACTTTTGAACATAAAAGTATCTCAGTCCGAGCAGTACTTTGCCTGGAGCATTTCCACATGCATGAATGGCAAGGTGAGAGACTTGAGAGGCTGTGAAAAATGTCCACAGATAGTGTATATGGTATAAATTTATATATATAGTATCAATGCCTCTGTAGTCTAGTGGTAACTGCGCTATATTCTTTGTGACTTAGATCTGGAGTTCAATTCTTGTTATGAACACTTTTGAAAAGATAAGTATTTGAGTCCGGGTACTCCGATAGCCGGAGCGGAGAGACATGACGTCAGTCTCGGATGCACTGTGCAGTGTTAGTGACGGTTCGGCCGAGGCATGAGGCCGGAGCAAGCGTCCAGCGGAGCGGCCCACGAGCCCCGGCGCTTGCGTTGTTTGTTGTCTTTGTTGATGTTTTGTTTGGTTCGCCGCGTTCCTCATTCTCGTACCACCACCGTTGTCGCGCGAGGCCTTCCGTTTCGTAGCCTCGCAGTTTTTGTTTGACCCGCCCGCCCGCCCATGTAAATTTATTGCGTACCCAACCATAAATTTACCGTGCATCACGTCGTAGCGGACTCAAGCCTTTTCGCCCGTGACAGCGAGCGAATCGTAATGCACGGTCGGCCCGCCCTCCCAGCGGCTCGACCTTGCATCACGTCTGAGCCGGCTCACGCCGACCTCACACCCAACCACTCAGCTTGCTGTCGCGGCAGCGCACGGGGCTCACCAGACGAGGCTGGACATCCGAGACTGACGTCATTCCTCTGCGCCAAGCGTGGGAATTATTTACCGAAAATAGCAACTATGGATGATTTTCTTCTGACCTTAGAGCAGCTGAAATTATATGCATATCTATCCTGGTTAGCTTACAAAATGCGAAATACTGTCTGAAACGGGAGTCTTTTGAAGACCAAAGAGGGGGAACCAAACTCCATCTCATTTTCCTGATGCATTTTGAATGCATGCGTAGTCTAGTGGTAATAATGCTCTGTGCCTTTTGAGATCTAGAGGCTTGAAGTTCAAATCTTACTAAAGACACTTTTCCAATGATAAGTATTTTCTGGCTATGTTAGCCGGAGTAGGAGAAGCATGACGTAGTTTTCCGGGAGCACCTGCTATAAACTACGTCATGCTTCACGTCGACCGTGGGAACTTTTTACCAAAAAAGGAAATTACAGAGCATTTTCTTCTGACTTCAGAGCGACCGAAATTATATGCATATCTATCCTAGTTAGCTTACAAAATGCAAAATACTGTCTGAAACGGGAGTCTTTTGATCAGCGAAGAGGGGAAAATGTGTTTGCTAGTGAGATTAGACCGTGTGAACAAATCTCTATATATGGGGGCGAAGATGAAAGTTGCATGGGGGTCCAAAAAGCGCGACTGGTGCTTACATAAGAAACGATCCAAGGGAATCGTAACGGGATCTGCAATAGCCCTTTGGGGCGTAGGAGCATCGACGGTCGGCGCAAACTCATCATGTCCGTCCGTAGTAGGTAGGATTTCAACAGCCGGCGGGACTAATACAGCATCGGAAGCCCGATGTGTGGCTTTGTTCTCTGGCTCCACGAAGCTCGCCCGCGGTGTTGAAATACCGACCTGTGCTCGAAGCACTGAATGATACAGTTAATGAATGAGTGTGATTTGAACACTCACAAGCATAGAATCATCAGTAAGGAAGTTATATAGCGTGCTTGGAACCGGCGGCTGAGTAGAGGCAAGGGTCGGCGGGAGGGGTGTCAATTGGGATGAAAGTGATGAATCAAAGACCAAGGCCCTCGGTGTCTCCTTGGCAATCAGCATCGGTGGCTCCATCGGTATATGAAGGCTTCCACCGTCTTTAGGTAGCTTCTGGGAAGTGCTAAGGTCCGTCACAGGATCGACGTCCATATCGTCTTCATTTGGTCGGACACACGGCACATCAGTGAACCGCACTGGTGGGATCGGGGACTTAGAAGGCGCACGTCGGGGGGCGGACTGAAATTGTCGGAGGTCAAGATGGAACACCTCCGGTGACGCAGATGCTGGAGCAGAGACAGTACGCCGACGGGTTGGCGTGGTCGAGTATTGAGCGGCCGACGACGGTGTGCGTTTCAGGGGAGTAAGGACACTGAAGTCAAAAGGACCAGCAGGTCTACGAGAGCTAGGGAAAATCTTCCGGCGGTCTAAGATGACTGTTGGGAAGCGTGTTCGGCCTGTGAGCACGACATACGAACGTCGTATCAAGCCTCCTTTAACATACAATCAGCTAGTAGCGCACCTTCATCCGGTCCATTTCCAATGTTCTTGAGCCGCTCTTTGCCGCTCTTTGCTACCGCGTTGTGCTCAAGCGCGTCCGACGACGAGCACCTGTTCAGTCGAGCTATGCCTGCCTCTTTCTCCTCGCTCTTCTTCGCGATGCGCGCGTCATCGCTTGATCCAGGTCCTCCCGCTTCCATTATGAATGGCTGTGTCGTGCTCTTGTGCATTTGACTTTTATTTGCTGTGCGCGCAAATTTGAGTGGGGAAACAGCGAATTGTTGAGGCGCGAAGAGTGTGTCGGTTGTCGTCTGGGAGCGCGTGTGTCTTGTCTGCGCGGCCATCGTGGGCGTATGTATACAAGCCGGATTGAGCAGCGCGGATGTTGTTCGTCCAGAGTGTGCAGCGGAGAGACCTGAGAACAAGCCAAGTCGCCTTCGTCTCATCATGTAGTGACTAAAGGCGCGACAATTGCGTATACGTGACATTACCTATCCCAAAACAAAACTATTTTCATTCTCAAAGTGTGTTTCCCGCACAGATCTCGTACTAGTGACTAGTCAGTAAAAATAGAAAGTCACCTCCCAGTCCGATTCTGTGTGACATGACCTGATTGGCGTGATTTGAGACTATGATATGACTGGAATACGACTATGATGCGACCCCAGATGACCTGAAAGCATCTTCAAGACTTAATTTCCGGTTTCCAAGTCAGAATTCTCTATCTACATGACTTTTCCCGCGTGTCTAGGGACTTGCCAGGACTGCAGCGCGACTTCCGTTTTTACTGAGATATATAATTAATATATATATGTCACAGTTGAGAGTGTCGGTGGTTGGAAGTGGGGAGTGGCCAATGGAAGCGCCTCGCGTCACTAGTCACTAGTGCGTCACGCGTCACTGGCAACTGACGGCACTTCGCGTCACTAAGTAACGCGAATCAGACGTGGACCCATACACAGTCAGTGCGCCTGCATTTGCCGAGGCGGCGTCCCCGCCGTACCCCCGCAATGTTCGATTCCAATTCTCCAAATTGAAACACTAACCGCACTTCCATCAAGCTGCTTGCGAACACCGCGCCGTCACCCTTCCAGCGAGCGGTCCGACCGCTAGATGGTAACCGCCCCATTTTCCTAGCGCCGGGGCACATGCGCAGGAAAGGAAACCATTGCGCTACTGCCGACTTTACCAACGGACAGCGCGCGCCCGACGATACGGCCAGCAAATCGCGCGCCGGTGCCCTTTTTTTGCGCCGGCAGAGCGCGCGTGCCCAGTATCTCCTACTGTACAATTTCAGTCGTAAGCTCGCGTAACGCGTAACGCTGGCCCTCGAGCCGAGCCTATGGAGGCCTCGGTAACGCGTAACGCTGGCCTGCGAGCCTATGCACTCCGTACCTAAACAAGGCCCATTACCAGCTTCTAGTCCTGATTTTGCTTCTGCGTCTGTATTGTAGGAATTGTAGATACATGAGAATCATCTACAACTCCTTCCAGAAGGCTTGGCTATCTACTACCACACTGGCATTGAAATAACGGGGATGTCTATTGCATCGAATCAGCGGGGAAGTCGTGCGGGCGCACGGGCCAGCGGAAGCAGATTCAAGCCGTTACTACTTGATATATTACTTACTGCCAGCGCGAGCAGGTGCGAGCCTATTTTACTCGTTGTCACGCATGGTGCTGGCATGCGAGCCTATTACATCAGATGAGCCTACGGGATTTTCGTGTCACGCCCTACCCCCCGCGAGCCTACGACCGAAATACTACAGTATCTCCACGCTGAGGCCGCTGCACATAATTAATGAGGGCGTGCGCAGAGCAAGGATAAAGCTTCCCGTGACAACCCGTTCTCTGTCCCTATGCCTGATTACGCGCAGTTATGCGTAATTTATGTGTTGATATGCGTTGAGATGTGAGTAAACCAATCGGAGCTGTTAGTTAGCGGCATGCGATGCGACGCGTCCATGCCATGCGACGCGTCATCGCAAGTGACTTGCACGGGCATCGGTGCCGGGTTCCCAGCGTGCAGAAAAGCAGCGCCGCTGCAGCGACGGCGCTGCGATTGATGCCGTTTCGGCGTCGCTAGGGCATAGCACGGGTACTGGTGAGACCGCGGTGTTTCACTCTTGGGTATGGCGGGTACGGGTAAGGTGTTGAATATCACCCGCAAGCATACCGTACCCGTATGGCGGGTACCGCGGGTTACCACAGTATTTTCTTGCCCAAGCCCGGACCGCATGTCTAGACAGCATTACGACATACAGAGATGCTGTATATTGGATATCCTTTCACGATGCTGTGCGCAGGATGCAGGTGAGTCTTCGAGAACGCCGTCGTGCGCAGTGGTGTGCCTCTTGCAGCAATCCTACGCGTACTATAGGCATATAGAGGTATATCGAGTCTTCTTTTATGATGCGGTGCGCAGAATACAAATCAGTTTGGTCGTGCAGCGATGCCACAAGCGCTCGATTTTGCATGCACGCAGCCATTTACCCTCGCCTTTCGAGGATGGCCCTTGACTACCCTGGTAAGTAGGTGGCTCAATTGTCGGTACTAGTATCTGCATTATCTGATCTAAATCTTAGCGACTTCCACATCAGTCGGGCGCGTATTCTCGCAAGGCCGCCATCTTCTTCCATTTACTCGCAACCGTGTCTCTGCTTCCTCCGCGCCCATCTTTGCCTCGAGTCATGGTGCAGTAAGCATTGGGTCTCGACAGACGATATAGGAGAAGCCTACAAGGCAAAAGGCAAGAAGAAGGAAGACGATGAGGAGGACTGTAATTAGCTATTTGTACTTCAAATCACTGTATTGACTGCGGGTTCATGTACCCCGGGCAGCCGCACCGCCGATGTACCCGCGGTTAACCGCAATAACCGCACGAATGACGGGTCGGTATGCCACCCGTACCCGTACGGGTACGGGTTTGGCGGGTGCGAGTACTGTCTGAGGAATCTCTACCCGCGGTATACCCGTGCTCTGAGGCAGTTCAGTTGACTGGCAGTATCCGCCCGTGTAAGTTCACGGGGTCAGATATATCTGCCCGGTGAAGTTCACGGGCGGTGGGTTCCAGGCTATGCGCACCGATATCCGAATGGCGCGCACCGATATATTAATGTCCCATATACTTTATCGAGATAGCAACTTCAGAGAGAATCAAACACAGGGCACTTAGCTGGACTGCACTAGTCACAATTACCGCTTCGTCACAGGGCTGTGTGAGATACGGCAAACAAGACAGATATCCCCCAATTATCTATCACATATGTACGCACTGTCTTGAAAAAATTAGGCGAAGTCGCCCAACCGCCGCCCCGCCCGCCGCGCCGTCTGCCGCCTGCCGCCCGTCGGCCAACCGCGCCGCACCAAGGTCGCTCCCCGCCCATCCACCCACAGGCGCATAGCGCATGGGTCTGGCACCAGCACCGCCGCCACAACTTGTGTCGTGGCTGTGTGCAGCACCGACGCCGCTCCCCCGCCGACCCACCCACACCGCCGCTTCCCCGCCGACCCTCCCACACCCGTTGCCCCGGCGCCGCCACCAGCGCACGAGAAGCACGGCGACGCCATGCGTGGCTGTGAATGCACCTGGGCGGGCACTCGCTCCCCCTCTGCCCATACGGCTGCCTGCACTGCGCCGGGGATCGTGCGTTCGTTCCTTGGGTCTTTTGAGGCGCGCGCGTTGCGCAGGTGGCGCAGGGCCAAGACCTGTGTGATATGCGCATCGGGATGTGACGTAGAGGGCGATGCGAGTGAGCAATTAATGGGTGAGAGGGTGAGAGAAGTGCAGCGATAGAGACAGAGCGCGGCCTTGAGCAATGCGCGACACTAGTCTCCGTAGCTGACTCTGACAGATGATAGTCGATCTGTCTTATACTGTTTGTTGGAAGAACACCGAGTAGGGCCGGATTTGCAGAAACCCGCGCTCTCTGGGACTCTGGGAGTTGTGCACATTTACTGAGAGCGGTAGAGAGGAGTATGGGGAGGTAGAAAAATGCTGTTTTGCCGCTTCCGGTAGGAAGACATGCGAGAAGGTCCGTGCCTTGAACGAGAGCGCAGGCTCCTTCGAGCTGATAATCGTGGATGTCAAACGGCACAAGGGGTCTCAGGAGGGTGCGTGCGAGACGAAGACCATCTTCAGATAAGAGATTGCACAAGCTACGGTCTCGAGTGGACGGAGTCGCGCCATCTGGCATGAGAGAGCGGACGAGACGCGTCGTGCGACGCGGGCAGGACGCGGGTAACTCGCTTGTTGATCGCTACCGAATACATCATGTGCTAAGTACGTGCTCGACGAGGACTACGCGACACTACTTAAGTATGTGCATTGCCAATTGTTTCGAACATCAGGCCCTCGACGTAGTAGTTCGCGTGGAATGCTAATAGTTTCCGGAGGCTCGCGGTTCGATTCTCCTAAACCACATCATTTTTACAGGCACACAAACATAGGCTCCGGATATCTGTGTCCTGGTGTCACTTGGATACCGGGGCACGCGCACTCGGATATCAGTGCGCACATACATCTTACAGTGTCATTACAGCCTTAAGCATGCCCGTGAATTTCACGGGGCGGATATATCTGGCCCCGTACATTTACACTGGTGGATACATCCGTCCAACTGAACATCTTGACGTGGTTTGCTTCGCTGTTAACGGGGTCGGGCAAAACCATGCAACTCGTAATCATCTCGGCACTCTTCCATCCGGACGCAATCACACTCGTGCTGTCCCCCTCAAAAGGCTTCAAAATACGACGGTAGTCTTTATCGCTACTTGCAGTATGTGTCTAACCGGCGCTCTAGGCTGAGGAGCTATTGAGGTCTCCAGGTGTACGCCCGGTTGCTGTCAACAGTGACATGCACCACAATTGTCCCGACTGGATGGTGCGTAGCTGCGTATATGCAAGTATACGTGTACTAATTTACATTGCAGAGCATCAAGAATGGCGAACAGGACCTCATCTTGACGTCGCCCGAGCAGTGCAAGCCCATCGACGGCCACCCGACGCGCCTCTACCGGCTCCACCAAGAGCATGCGTTTCTCGCTCGCATCTGTCGTCTCATCGTCGACGGATGCGACTCGAAGACCTTAGCTAACATCCGACTGCGAGCGAGACAGGCTAAGGGATGTTGCCGCATAAGAAAGGACAGGCGAGGCGAATCGAGAGGGGAGAGAGCGCCCGCAGACGCAGTGGCTGGTGACTCGGAGGGCGATAATGTATGCATGTGAGCTGCTGACAATCGAGAAGGACGGATGTTGGCTGTAGGCAGGAGACAACCAGATAAATTATATGATGGTGTAGGGGATAAGCTGTCGTCCGATTTCGTGAACTCGAGAGACGAGGCTGTGCGCGAGCGGTCGGCAGCATACACGCGCAGTTGCTTTTGCGAGAATTCCGGGACTTCTGGCAAAGATTCCGGGGCCTGCGGCTGCTTTTAGTGCCACTTACGACCTGCGGTAGATCTCCTTATGGGTTCTACGGGTTGGAAAGTCTCGTCCACAGTGAAAAATGGCCCGGTGCTGTGGGAGAATAGCTTGCCAAGCTCTTGTTGAGCTCTGGAGATGCTGGCGAGGAAAAAAATGGTTCTTGTGATGCATTTGCCTTGTACATACTGAGGTTTTGAAGCGTGTTTTGGTGACTATTGAACGAATGTAGCAACGACGAGGGCGCAGGACACTAAGACGCGCGCGCCGCGCGTCCGAGCGCTATGTCGCCGCGATCCCGTGACCGGTGACAGTGAGAATTTCAGGTTGATCAGTATATGTATGTCGAGTTCTCAGGGGAAAATTAGTTTACGAGCGCTACGGGCCAGAGAAGAGGTGGCGTTCTCATAGTTCTCAGCCTCCGTCGACAGAAGTAAGCTGGCGACAATCATGCGACCCTAGCAACGGCAACAACATGCGTACGTTTTGGGTGGGACGGGGTGGGACGTAACGCGGTACGATACCACGGCATTCGTAACTTCGCCAGATCCCTCCATCTCACACCCAAGAATTGACAACGAAGCAGATAGCCGCTGTCCATATGCGCCGCCGTAGCCGCGTCGACGCGTCTGGTCAGTACAAGAACATTACGGACGCCTGGCGAGCGCGGTTCCCCCCCCCCCCCCCCCCCCCCCCCCCCCCCATAATCAATTATCCCTTGAAGACCAACTCGTGGCAGCCCGTTCGGAGCCTGACCTTGTCAGACCACATTTTTCTCAATAGCGCAGATTGCGTCCACATGCCATCCCTCCGCTTTCCTTCAGAGGGGATGCAGGTCCTCAGTGCCCTCGTTCATTTTCTGGGTGAGTCGACTGCCCCGTCCATGCCGTCGTCGTCGCTGAGCGCAATTTATACAGGGGTCTCCATCCTCACACACTGTTTGTCGCGGACGCTGGCGAGCGAGGACTTTGACTCGTTGCAGTCAGTCGCGCAGGCTTCCTGGAGACGCCTTTGTATAGTTCTTGTTTTGATTGATTCCCAGCTCTTTGTTTGCCTCAGTGAGTCCCTTCCATATGTCACCAGACTTGTGAGATTGAAGCTTGGTATGCAGGCGGTATACTTACCTTTGGCATCGGGCTTGAGGCAAAATCGGCCGTATGCTCAGCATCTATCTATCTATGCATTGGCTTCTATGCGACGTCCAAGATTCTGATATACTTCTACCTCAGTGCGTATTTCACTCTGTGCTCTGCCGGTTGGTGCAGACTTTGCCGCCAGTCGAAAGTGTGCACAAGGTGTGGCAGTCCGACTCGTTTGACGGGCGCCGGTTGAAGTCGCCTTTATACATCATCTGCCTGCTCATGGTGCTCTTGTATATTGTGATCATCGTGCTGATGCTTGTCGGTATGTGTCTTCGCTAGCATCAGGCGTGTGTCCAGCTAACGCGCTCCCCAGGAAACACCCACTTAATCAGAGAGGACAACATCTGCATGATTGGACTCAAGCCATACTCGTCTATCCCCCTCCTGATTTACGACGTGGTTGTCAATTTTGTCCTTAACATTCTTTTCTTCTGGCCAATTTGGAAATGTACGCTAGTTAGCCCTCAACTGCGCAGTATGGCCTACCGCACCCTTATCGCGTCTATAGTCGCACTCACCACTTCTGTGGTACGCTCGCCGACTTCTTCCATCTACGCTCTGCAGTGCTGACAGCGCACCCGCAGATCAACATGACTGTGCTCACCGTCTTGAAGGGCCAAGAACTTGGCTGGGTTTGCCTAGGGAGCTGCGACGCTGATGTGCGCCTCCACCCCGCAGTCGAACCGATGGATGACTCACTTCGTCCTCAGGTCATCATAAACGCCGTCGCGCTGTTCTGTGCCACCGGTGGCAAGGTCGCGGGCACGAGCACATCTGGACCGCCGCCCGCCCCCGTGGAGATAACCGGTAAGAAGCAGGTCAGCCCGCCGCTGCGCTCGGCGATGCTCAGCGCCACCGCGCGCAACGACAATTACGACAACCTCACAACGTCGTCGCGCTCGAAGGCTCCGGCCAGATCGCCGTTCGCCGAGTTGGTTACGGAGACGCGCACGTCGAACACGGAGGTGTCTCCGACGACCGCGAACCCGATGCGCATCCACGCCATGGAATCCTCACCGCGCAAGGGGTGGAAATTAATCTCCCAAATTTGGAATGATCGGAATACCATTGAGAATCATGAGATGAAGGTAAGGGCGGTCGTCCCGAGCACCTGTGTGAGCGGCGGCTGATGCAATGTGGGGTTCAATAATCAGGTGCATATCACGACGGAGTACGAGATCGACAATGACCCGTATCGCAACGCCTACGCGGGGCCTGCAGAGTCTGAGCAGTCACACGCTCAGGGAAGCAGTCAGGCCTGAACGGTGTGTATACCGGCTGTCGGACGTGCAGTTACTTGCGATTGGATCATAGTCTGTTGTTTCTCCACTCACTGTGTCCGCACCTCCAGTGCTCGCGTTGTAGTGTATTGCGCTGCTGTTCGTACTGATATGCGTAACGCACTGTAGTACTTATCATTGATTGAGTGGACGTAGCTTGCTATATATTGTGAACAATCATTGTTGATGCTCGCTGGGCTGTCCAAGAACTAGGTTTTGATTTATACAATAGAGCTTCGGGATCCTCGCGGGAAAAAATCGTCCTCCGCTCCTTCCTTCCAACCAGCATCTGCTCCTCCTCTCCCATCCCCGCCGGACGATATCAGAAAAAGCCTTCCCCCATGAATTCATGTGAAGTTCTGGAAATTCACTCAAATTCACAAATATGACGATTATTTTAGTCCAACGCTGCCTATCCATACCCTCATGATAAATTATCGAGCATTCAGGGACTGCACTTCGACACTTCGGTGGTGACCGGTGACCAGGGTGCTTCCCAGACTGCGTGTCAGATATGTGTTATGCTGTCCTCGGGGTTTTCGAGAGCATTCTTGTGTGCTTCCCTATATTATCTACCTCCTCATCCTGCTCAAAGAAATACTGCTCGCTTTTCCGTGTTCCAGCACTTGTCCAGCACTCTGCTGATATCTGTGCAGCGCTCCCTCAGAACTAGCTAAATTAAGCTCGCGGCGCTGTCGCGCGTCAGCAAAGGCCTCATCGCCATCACCATGAGTACTCCCGTTGACCGCGCTGCAAGATACCTCAAGTTCGCAGGAGGCCACCTGGGAAACCGCGCCAGCGAAGGGCAGCATCCAGATTCCACGCGCGAGTTAGGCCGCATCAGGAAAAGCCCCCCGCGTTAAGCGGGTGTTAGCCGCTGTGAGGTTCATAGAAAAATGATCCGGCGGCTGTGAAGACAGATAATGCGAAATAAGCGAAAGATAGCGCAACAGTCACATAATTGCGTAGGGCCGCTCTGCGGCAGGGCCCGCTACCAGGTCTCCTCTCTGTATGGGAGAACACTTCCACAATGCAATTTTCAGCTGGCGTAAAGAGTGCTTTTCGAGCAACAAATTGTCTCGATGGAATTCCAAACCCTCCTTGATTTGAGAGCGTTGACACACGGGCGGCATTTGGCTTTCAATTCGAGGGCCGAAGGGCAACACCTCTAAATGCTCGCCTAATAGCAACAGGATGTGACAGGCATAACCTTTGCGAGAACAACTTCAAACACAGAGGTAACAAGCGATGTCCGTGTCCTGAGCCATGTTCCCCTCCGCGGCGCACATTGTCCTGAGAGTACTTGCCGGGCCAGCGCAGCCTGCTGCCGGTGGTCTTTGACAGTGCCATAAATGTCCCTGAGAACATGCTCAGGCTGCAGATGAAGAAAGAAAAGATATTGGGGACCATTCTGACGTAAATACTTAAGGATACAGTGCAGAGAAAATTTGGTTGGGAGGGCAAAGGGTGGTGTGAAAGTAGGGGTGTGTCGAATGCATTAACTGATAGCAGATATTAGGAAGAGAAGTCGTGTCAGTAAATCTGAAATGAGCACACCAATATTACGGTCGCCATCGCAGCTGCTGCAGGGAAGACACATTCAGGCGGGTGTGCGGGCAGTGGTAGCAGAGAGCCAGTCGCAAGCACGGACAACATCAGAGGAGAGGCCAGAGGAGAGCGCACAATCTATAGGACGCCGGTCACGGCGCATTCCGCAATATTCGATGTGATATTCGCATGGAAGATAGGACGGTCATTTATGTGTGTAGAGGGATAAGACAATAACGAAGTGCGTGAAGGGGAAGACAAATCTGACAATGAAGATGCCGAAGAAGCCGAGGTTCGAACTCAGTGCACAGCTTTTTGCAAGATCCACCCCCGATTGCAGTAAAATGGGCCAGTAGTGCACTATAAGACCCACTACCTATACGGTAGCGGGAATATGTCACAAAGGTAATACGGACAGAGGACAGGCCTATCCACGCTCACAAGGACCCTTCGGGTCTGAAACCTTCTGCGTAGGCTTATAATAGCCACTGTATATATCCTACAAAGTTTTGTGTGTTAAAGCGGCAGGATCGTCAGTGCAGGACATTCCTTATGAGGACGCGCGAGGCGGCGCTCAAGACTGGAACACGTACACCTCGCGCACGAAGCATGCCCCTTACACTTCTTGTTCATTCCTTCTGCCTCTGCCACGACGATATCGTTCAGTTGAAGTCTTTCGAGAAAGAACAGCGACGTGGCGCTTGCTCTTGGTCCTGGGTTTGACACATGCGCTCTGGGTCCCGGTAAGCATCTCCAGTGTGATATTCCGCCTTCAAAAACCAGCCTAACATACATATTTGACAGGTCGAGCACACCCTTGCCGCGTGCTTGCGGAGAGAGGTCCCTGGTGACGTTGGACGGCTGTCGCTTGGCGTTCGAGGGGAGCCTGTATCAAGCACGAGCGGCTCCGGCTTTGCGTGTCGAGATACTCGAGGTGAGTCCCAAGCGTCCACGGTGCGCAAGGGCTGTGCGCGCTCATACAGCGGGGCAAATTTTTCCTCTCGCAGGCCCTCGCGATGAGTCTCCCCGGCCACTACAATCTATGACATGTACGTACGTCCCTATGTGTTGTGCTCTCGCTCTTCCAATGCACTACTCGCACCGCATTCGCTACACATCCTCGCGCTCTGTAGTCGCTCACCCGCTGTGCTGCACCGCATCGAGCCTCACGAGCGCCTCTGTCTTCCGTGCACGGTGGATTGTGGTGCGGTGTGCTGTGCGATAGACCCGCAGGAGTTCCTGTTTACCAGCTGATACAAGCCCGCACGGCGGCACGTTGCCCTCATCTCGGCACGTCGGCGCCCGAGGTTCTATGCGAGGCACCGTCCAGCCCGCTCTCCGCTGAGCAGATTGTGCAGCTGCACACCCAGCTATCTGCCGTTGTGGACATGCAATCGGGCTCCATGCTCGCTCGGCGCATCGTCTCGCAGGAGGCATTGCGAATTTGCCAGGCATTTGTATAGCAGAGTAAACATCTTCAATAAAGTACGAGCTAGTAGCCTTGTCGACTACGTCCCTTTCAGGAATCCGCGGGTTTGCCACCGGGATTTACGGTTTCATGGTAATATTCAGGGAAGATATACAGTTGCTTCAGCTGCTCAGATGCGTCGCCCTGCCCCTGCCCTCTCTGTAGGTCATATGTACCCTTCCTTGCCTTGCTGAGCGTACTACTTAGAACCCCTCGACTCCTGAACGGTCGTGGGCCTCATTCATCGGATGACTCATCTGATGACAACTCCACATTGTCGCCCTACCTCTGAGCCTGCGCCGCCGCCGCACGCTGCTTCTGACGGGCACGCTTTGCACCCCCACGACGTGTCTTCTTCTTCTTCACTTCGCCTGGTCCTTCTGCGCAGCCCTGTCTGAATGCGATCTGAAGACGCCTGTTCGCGGCCGCTGCCCGAAGTGCACTGAGATCCCTGGGGTCCTTCCCTGTGCATGACTTGCAGGCACAGTTGTCTCCATAATACCCCAATTTGCTGTACGCCACCGTGATCTCCTCGTCTTTGGCAATGTTGCGAAGAGTTGTCACCGTGCAGGCCGCCATCCCTGGAATAGGAAGTATCTGGTGTCATTTCCATTCATCCATCCATACAAGGGTATGCACACACTGAGGCAGCACATACGTGGCAATTGGGATCACAGTCATGATTGACCAGCCTGAAAGGCCCGAGGATGGCACAAGGTCCAGGCGGCCCTTGAGAGGCCATACGCTCTATGATCGAGGGCCCTCGGACCGTGACACAGTCAGAGCTCATCGAGCTACATGTTTCAAAGAGATTCACGCCAGCATCAATGGCCACTCGAGATTTGAGGCCCAGCGCAGCAGCGGATCCGCATGTGACCCGCGTGATTTGCACGCGGCTGCGATTACTGTACAGAACTGCATAACGAAACAACAAGCTAATACTCTCAGTCCTATTATAGGGGAAGCAGAAGAGCAAGCTCGCAATAGTGATGTCAGATACAGATCGATCGATTGAGGTGGTGCCCAGATTGCAAAATAGACAAGACAGTGGACAGTTGAGGCCGTCCGGACAACAGGAATGAGGGCTCTGGCACGAATGACTCAGATATTTCACTGCTGTCACTGGGAGCAAGAGAAGGGCGCGAATACCGTGTCGAGCTACGGTCGCACCATCGCAAATGTCACAGAATGTGACTGGGTGGTGACGCGCGGTGACGAGCACCTGCCCATGTCAATGAGGCATTTATGGGAAGGCTTCATTGCTGGGTCATATTTTGGTGACCTTAGAAATATCTTTCAGACCAGCTACAAACTTGTGGTGCATTAAAACGACAGGATCGCACCTGCAGGACTCGGACATTCCTTAGGATGGTTCCCACGGCTTGGCGGTGGCGGAGGGACGCGCGGCCTGTCGCTGCTCGCACAAGTCGATTTGCAATACCATCAGCAAAAGCGAGAAAAAATTATAGCGATTATAAGCGATTATCATGCTTCTCTCCCCGTCATAATTATGGGTCATTTCGCAATCTACGTAGGTGATATGTCCTGAAAGTTATCACGAACATGCGGGATGTCCAGCTTAGTAGATTAGTGGAGATATCCTGTCGTATAACCTAAATAAGGCAGCTACAGGCTGGATATCATGCCTGGGAGAGCTTTGTCATAATCGGTTATAATGATTATAATTATTCTCTGATTTTGCCGATGACAGTATTAATGGTTTCTGCCCATCGAGGCCAGGCATCCACGCAGCATCTGCCTAACCAACACCCACTCGACTTCATTGTATGTACACTACCGTACTCCTCGCACCGTACCCCTCACATGCCTCACATGACTCCTCCTGCCCTTCGCCTCAGCCCATGGTGTGTATGTATGCCAGTTCGAGCGGTCCAGCAATGCGGCGCACTCTTCATGTCCATCCGCATCGAATTCATGGCTGGGTAGCGGTCTTATGCTTGTGCATACTTACTTACTACATGTCTTCACCAGACTGCACCTGCCCCGGCGCTCTCAACAACGCACCAGACTCGACTGCGGCAATGGAACAGGTGTGCATCCCGTGGCGTCGCCGGGGCTTTTTTTTTTTTTTGGATCATAGTCTTTGTCTACTCGGGGCGCGCGGCCCCATGCGAGACATCGCTACTCGTGGGCCCCCCGCCCCGCGCTCGCCTGGGAAGAGACGAGTCTGGGTTGAGGGCGCCTTGACTCGAGGGTAGGGGATAACAAATGCCGGATGGACGAAGCATGGAGGGGGCGACGTGATGTGAGGGAGGCGTGAAGGAGGAGTGATCAGGTGTGCATCCCGTGGCGTCGCCGGGGTTAGCGTGGAGCCGTCCCTGCTCGCCACCTGGAGCTCCAATACCGCGCTCGAGATGCCCCGCTGCTTGCCAGCCTACCTCCACGCGATTTGAAAGCTAGGTTCATGCCGGCAGGTGTACGCGTCCCTCGTCAACATCTTCCTATACGGTCAGTCGAGGCATACAGTCATAGACGGGTCCTCGGGTCGGCCAAATTTCTCTCGCACCTGAAGGTTTCACACGATGCTCTTTGGCCTTGAAATTTTGTGAATAGGTCTGAATGTACATTAATATACTAGTACTGCAAAGTCCGAGAATGAAACTGAAGAGGAACAGAGAGATCAAAGGCGAACAAAGCTTGAGGGCGTTATCGGCCTTGTATGGGTCCTCGGGTCAGTCACGTCACGCTGATCAATCGCTATCAGCTGCTGCTGTGTTCCTCCTCGTAGAGCTTGATGGCCCTTTGCAGCCATATTTCATGTTCCTCTGAGTGCTTCTGCTGCTTCTTTGTCTTGGATAACGCGTGTCGGGGCATTGAGTGCCTTCGGGGGTTGTCGTTGACGCGACGCGCGCTGAGCAAGTCCCGGAAAGGCAACCCGTGTTGTGACCTGATAACTCGAGTGTTTTTCGGAACAGCCCAATGCTGGTATTCCTTGAGACTGATGTATTGTGCAAATAGATGGTCACTGTATGTCAATGTAATACACAAAAAACGGGGGCAGCATGTGGTGTAAATCCCGAGCTACAGAGCTGATCATAGTGGTGAACATGGATTTCTGACACTGAATCATGTCTAGCTCTGCACCACTGGCAGCTACGCATTTTGATGTTTCTGCAGTACAGTGCTACTTATATATGGACGACTAGCATTTAGATATGAAATTTCCGAGGCCATAGCTGCAACACTCGAGGAGCAAAAGGCCGCTGACCCGAGGACCCGTCCTGACCCGAGGACCCGTCTATGACTGTATAGTCCTCACCATGATCATATTAATATCGCTCACTGGCATGGCCGGCATATCCTCGCTGTTTGCCTACGCGACCCTGTTCATCATCGTGTACGTGCGCCGCCCTCGAATTCACTCTTCCGTCGTGGACTAACTGCGCATCCATACCTTTCCCCACTATGACTCACCCACGCACCCACTCACCACGGCAGCAGGGCGTCCTGGGCGACGGCATCGTCGTGTGGTACGCCTGCCTGGGTGACCTGGAACCACAGCTGGCGCGCTGTCGCCGCTCCCTGCTGCTCCTCGGCACACTCGGCACGATCGCCGCGCAGGTCGGTGCGACCGCGGCGGCGCGCGGTGCTACCCAGGCAGCGATGCTGTACCTCGCAAGCCTCACGCTCACGCTCGCCATGAACGGCAGCGTCACGGCGCTCATCGCGGGCCGTGCATGATGCGTCCTTCTGGCTGTGAGTTTAGTGTTTATGCCGCGTGTTGACGATGGGGCGTAGGATCCATTACCGCTCGGCGCAGCTGGCGGGGCGCACGACAGGGGTGGGGCGCGACCGCGTGCTGGAGGTGCTCCTGCTGCTCGTCGAGTGTGGCGCGCCGTACTGCGCTCTGTGGGTGCGTCGTGTCTGCTCCTTCTCTCCATATTAGTGCCCCGGCTGACCGGCTGGTGCAGGTAGCGGTGATCGCGCTGTGGCTGTTCTCGGCGTCCGGCCCAGGCATGTTCTACGCGCTGCTGTACCTACTCCCGCAGCTGACAGTGCGTCCACCCCTCCTCTCGCGGTACATGTGTTGACGACCGGCGCAGGGCATCTACCCCACGGTGATCTTGGTCATCTGCGCGCTGAAGGCGTTGTTCGCGGACACGGTGTTGTCCGAGCCCGACAATGTGACCCCCATCGTGTTCGCACCGCCCGGCGTCGGGGCGCAGGACGGACAGCGTGGCAGCGGGGAGAAGATGCAGGCTGATATCCGCAACGGTCGCAGCTCACGGCGGTCTTCCGTGCTCGTGTCCGCTGTGTAGACTCACTGGGATGAGGTAGACGCTGTCCTCTAGCTGTTCGTGTGCACGAGCCCTGCGGTTCTCTTGCTGCTCGTGAACTCTGGTGTGCTGTATTGTGCGTATCTAACATCTCTATCATGATCGGTTTGTCCAGCACTTATTGACTTCCTCCAAGCGCCACAGTAGTACATATAAGCGCCGATTCATCATCCACGGTTAACGGGAGCTTTGTCTTGTCCACCTCCGGTACTATGATTGTCATATTCTTAGCGTGGGTTTAGTACCGGGCTCGGGCTGGTCGGTAACCTCCAACGAGACCTCAACAAGAGCGTTAGCCCTTGGCGCCGGGGCTCGGCGCTTGTGCAAGTTGGCCGTACAAAGGAGATATTCGCATTACGCTGGGCATCCGTCTCGTTTGGCAGCTTCCACTCCACCGGCACTCGCTTGAGTCGGCGCTCGGACTGCCATCCGACAAATCTTTGACCATGAGCTACGTTACGTGCAACTATCTTCCCGATATTAAATCACCAATTTGCCTATGCCTGCCGACGCACGACTACTGAACGCATCGCTGCACGTATGGCTTGCACCTCGCCCGCCCCGCCCGCGCCTTGTTTCATTGGAACCTGCTCAGCCTCTTCTACCTGCCAGCCCTCTTCGCCGTTCACCATGCGCAACCGCCAAGATTCCTCAGTCCACACGTGCAGACCCGGCTACGGGAGCACAGCGCGGGCCAAGGAATTCAACTCCTCGGCTTTGGTGTCCGGGAGATGGTGGTTGAGGTGAGAGCCATGAGACTCGAGAGGCGCACTGGCCTGAGGCTCTTTAGTCGAAGTTTAAATTTAGAAACTCCGCTGTGGCATGAAGGCACCCAGCTTGCTCTTGTCAAAAGTAAACATTTTCTAGGAAGCCTTCATTGCCGCAACATTTTTCTGCAGCCTTATAATTGCCTTTCAAACCTCCCTGCCAAATTTGGACCATTAAAGGGACAGGATCGCACCTGTATGATATTCCTTAGCACAGGTTCTCACGGTTTAGTGGCACACAGTGACGACGACGCCTGACATGTCCACATTGTGATCTACAAGATGCCAATGCACCGCCGCTTCAGGCTGTGTGAATGGTGGAAAGTGATCTAGAAGTAGACTAGCGATTGCATAAATGCAAGGCATTCTGTATTTTGTGGCGGGAATTCGCGGTAATTCACGGGAAGTCGGGGCGGATATTCGGGGCGCGGGAATTCGCGGTAATTCGCAGGAAGTCGGGGCGGATATTCGGGGCGTGGAAATTCACGGTAATTGGCGGGAACTCGGGGCGGATATTCGGGGCGCGGGAAGTCACGCTAAGTAGCGGGAATTCGGGGTGGATATTCGGGGCGCGGGAATTTGTGGTAATCACGGGAATTCGCGGTGAAAATTTGCACCGGGCACGTTCTATGGCTTTGCCCGTTACTCTACCCTTCTCCCCTGTCAGTGACAACAGCATGGTTCCTCCCATATTCATTGTCCCATCTCAGCGCCCTGCTCCTGTCCCAGATCTGCCAGCTGGCATTGTGGTCGACGCGCGTTGGTTCAAAGTCGTTTCTGAGAGAGGAGCGCCGGAGCCACACTACAATGCCGTCTACTGTGGTCCTGTCAGCCCACCACCCGGAGTCTGCAATGGACCTGGCGATGTCTGGGTAAAAACAAACAATGTTCAAGGGGTATGGGTGTCTCAAATTAATGGCTCCTGGGTGCCATGGACCCTTCTCCATGGCAAACGAAGGGAAGAACCCAGACCTGGTGGCAACGTGGTGCAAGGGGGTGACGTGGCACATCCTCTCCATGATCAAACCTCTTTGTCCTACAACTGGGGCAAGGGTTGGACATATGTCCGGACGGACTGTCTCCCAAAGAATGCGCTCAAGTTGACGCGCCAGTTGATCGAGAACGGCGAGGGCGAGCGCAAGGCGACAACTGAAGATGTCCTGAGCTTGAAGGAGGCGTCGGCCCACGCGAGGACCACGCATTCGCCGGTGTCGCACGCGTCGGCCCACGCTAAGATAATTCCTACTGAGCCCGGCGTTGATTCCGCACATCGGCCCGACCGATAATGTTTCATGGGCCGGTGTCGGTTATGCCGACTCCCACGACCTAATGTGCGCATTGGTTCTCCGTATGTCACGGCTTAGTCTACTGAATAATGTGCGCGTGCAACAGTTCTTGGTCGAGCAAGATCAGCCAAATTGCTTGCATCAAATCTCGCTTGCAGTGTGAGAGGACGGCCGCCCTTGCCAAACGTGCGTTTGTAGAAGTCTTGAATGGAGTCCGTGAGCTAGCGGCACATTAGCAAATTGCACAGCATCACACAGCGTGAACAATACATACCTTCGGGATGTAGGCTATGTCATGAGCAGCGAACGATGTGGGCTTCCCGCGCATGTACTTGGACAAGTTACCGAAGCTCATGTAAATTGGCCAGAGTGCCGCGCTCCCAAAGTTCGCGAGATGCGTCGAGGCTGACCAGAGCATGATGGCCGCAATGACTGTCTCGACTTTGGGTTTCTGCGATGCCACCCTCTCGTGCTCGATGTTCATCGCCTCGGAGCTGTAGAGCTCACTGTAGACGCGTTCCGCACACCCACCTTCGTCGGGCTGGTGAAACATGCGGAAGGGGGCGTGATGGAACTGCCGAGCAGCAGACTCAGCAAACGCGGCCTTGATGACCTCAAGAGGCTTGCGATAGAACAAGCCATCGACCTCGAACTCGGGCGCATCGGCTTCTTTTGTCTTGACATTCTCGCAAGGCACCTTGATGGTCACGGATGTTTCATGCCATCCGTCTGCAGCGGTGAGAGACGACTTGAGGGGATTCTTGTCATGGGCGTCGAGCCGGTTTGCCTCGCGTGTGGCGTTGAATGGGCGCAAGTCGTCCCTGCAGAAGTCATCGGCAGGAATGACCTCGTGGACCAGGCTGAGCGAGGTAACCGTATCAAGCTCACTCGCAGCGACAGGCGGGATTACATCTGAACAAAAAGGCCTGACATACAAAGAGCTAGTCACCCAGAGAGATTTCACGATACATTCATAATATGTATCTTTGTGCGTCCATGCTTCGTACTAGTAACATGTCAAGTGCTATCAAAGTCACGTTCCGCCTAGTCGGAGAGGCTCCCTGGTGAGAAGATCACACAATCTTCCGGTGTTGTCGACCGACCAACCTCCTTCGTACTGTTGTGTTGCCTATCGGAGTGGTGCTCCCCGTGGTCGGAGTCGCCATCGTTGCTGTACGACTCGCGCGGACGCACACTGCGCGGCGTGCGCTTGTGCGGCTCGTGCTCGGGGCCGCGCTGCCTTTTCAAGCCCGTGTGGGAGGTCGACGATTCGGTGTGCGAAGGCGGGGCTGGAGCGGGCATCCGGGCGCTGGACGGAGCGGGGGATGCGTAGGCATTGTGTGGCAGCTGTTGCGGCAGCTGTGGATGCGGGAACTGAGCCTGTTGAGAAGTTGACGCTTCATATTGAGTTGGAGTACCATATTGCTGGTCAGGACCCGGCGGCAGCAGCATGTATCCTATGACGCCACCATTAGAAGGCTCAAAACTAGGAGGTAGTACTGTTAACGCACCAGGATCGCCTTCCCATCCGTGGTTGTAGCTGTTGGCGTTGTAGTGCCACGGCTTGCGATGGCCATTATAGTTTCCGCCCCGATTGGTTCCCCAATTGTTGTATCGACCGCGATTTCCACTGCGTCCACGCACGTGCCCTCGGTACTGTCAACCACGACGAAGGTCATGGGTCGGCAATGAAAGGAGAAGGGGTAGGAGGACTGACACCTGAGTTATCGTTCCATCCGTTGTTCCAATCGCCGTCAGAATAGTATCGGTGCTGGCCTTGCTGCTCGCCTTGGGGAGGCTGTGCCGGTGGATGGCTCCATGAAGCCTCTCCGTTGCCTTGTCGATTCTGCGACGGTTGAGTCGCGGTTTCTGACGGTGGTGGGGGATGGCCGCGCGAGTCCTCGGGCATGGACCCCCGATAGACGCGCAGGTCAGCAATCCCCTCGTGGATGATCCCGATGTCTCCAATAATCTTGCGGAGAACTTCATCGACATGGTCGACGCGGCCAAACAGCTGCTCCACGATGTGTTTCTCCATGTCGATCAGTTGATTATCCATGTCGGCAGCGCGCTTCTCGTTGTGTTTCTCGACATCACTCAGGCGCTTGGACAGCTTGTTGTTTTGACTGTCGTTCGCCGCCATGCGCGTTTGTACGGTCAACGCCAAGGCTTTTACTTCATTGAGTAGTTGATCTAAGCGAGGGTCTGGTGGAAGGACTGCAGGTGGGTGATAATCTGGCGAGCGAGGAGGGGCAGGAGTGGTGGTGGTCGGAGGAACGACTTGGCTGCTCTCCTTCCTTCGAACCTCCTCCTTCTCGGTCGGGATGGATGCTGCAGGGGTGGGGGGTGATGCCGTCAAAGGCTTTGGGTCAATCTACCGATGCGCCACACTTGGTCAAGACAAAGACGACGTCGGCAAATCACCAGGGCACGTACCTTGGAGTTGCGTCGCCTCTTTGGCGGTCCGACACGTGAATCATTCTGCGGAACCGCAACACAGTCGAGCGTCGTGACTTTCCTCTTTAGGTTGGAGATGGTGTTGGCGACAGAGCTCGTGGGGGGAACGTGCGCGTGAGGGGTAACCTTGGCCTTTGTGCGCAGCTTTGAGACATCCCCTGGTGATATTACTTTAGATCGCGTTCCACCATGAAAACTACTGCGACGTACTGGAATCCTTCACAGGTGAAGGCGGCTCGTGCACCCCGGACTCAACATCGTCGGAGAGCGAAAACGGAGAAGCGTCGCGCGCCCAGGGATCCTCCCTGGTTGAGTCGTGCATGATGATATAGAGAGGAGACTCGGTAAGAGGGGGCAGACCGGTCTTTTTATCAAGTAGTGTTCGGAGGTGGGAACACAACAAGAACATACCCGGCCGCACTCGGAGCCTAAGCAGCACGATGGCCAGCTTGGCGCGCCTGCTTTATCGCTTCGTATGTAATATATGTAAACCTCTGACGTTTGGTGATCATAGTGATAGTGACACTAGCGTCTAGGCCCCGCACCGCCCTAATTCATGAAAGTTACTTGCTAGATGCGCGCGGGCGATTTGTCAATCACGAACTCTGCCAGCAGGTGCTGGAGGCGCCCGCTTCGTGCGCAGCAGCTGAGCAGGGCAGCAACCTAGCTGTCTTCCAAGACAGCAGTACGTGTGCGACTGTGCGCAGCGACCAACCCGTGCCCCGCTTGCAATAACAACGTCCTCGTCGGCCGGACCGCACTCCCGACCCGCAGCATGAAGTCGCGGATTGCATCCACACGCACAATAACGGGAACGGGCGGGGTGGGCTAGCATCCTCAGGTCCAGCACAGCGATGCGGCGTCGCCGCTATTCGAGGGTGCGTTTCGCGTGCCCGGCGTCACCGTCAAGACGCGCGCAAACTACCTGCGCCATCATCACTCACTTAACCCAGGTGTGTCGCCGCGGCGGCTGCTTGCTTGCGGCCAATCGTGCTCGGTGCCTTCGAGGATAGCGTGCTTGCCCGCCGACAAGCACTGAGGAGTCAGGTTTTGGCGAGATGGAGTAACAGCTGGTTAATAGATGTACTAACAACTATGACTATGACAGTCGTTATCGCCGTTTAAGACCGGTGGGCTGCCGCGGAAACGGGCGCCTACACATTGTTATGGGATGCGACATGTTGATGACTCGCCTCCCCATCCTTGCTGTCGTCTGTCGCGACAGGAAGTTGTCGTCAACAGTTGCGCGCCTAAAAAACAACGAAAACGACGCTCATAGCTTACAGGCACTTACTAAGGCTGCGTTCGGCTCTAGTCTCCGTGGCTGACCTTGGCACAGAAGATAGTCGTTCTGTTATAAGGTCTGCATCAAAATTACACGGCCTGGCGGGTGGACCCCATTCGGGGATTGCCGAGGAATTTCCTCGTCTCTTGCTACTTAGGCACAGATGGCGATACCGTCAGCGTAATTAGCCCATAATGTCATCACATAGTAGTCATACAGCCTATCTATGAGCTTCGGAAGCAGCAAAGTTCTCCGCGACAGAAGATATGCCTAGGAAGAAGCAAGATGTCGACACGCTCTGTCCAGAATGCAACGAAAGAATAGCGGATAACGGGGTGCGAAGCGGGTCTACCTACCGGCGCATCACAACTGACCGAAGCTCTTAGGGCGCTGCCAGGCCGAGTTCCCGTCGGTCCCCTCAATCCACAGAAGAAAAAATGAAGGCAATCCTCGATGCCATAGTCGCCGTAAACTGGACCTTCGCGTTATTCTTGAGCTTCTTTTTTGGGGACTATCAGAGTGTCCAGAAGAACTCGCGACACTATTATATGCTCAAGGCCTTCCTCTCTGGTCAGACCCCGAAAATAACAGCTGCCCATATAGTCGACGCTATGTTCTGGCATCCGCTCGCGACTCACGAGGACTCGGACAAATATTTCAATCTCATTTACCCTATGGACAACATCAAGTACGCGCAGCCTGCAATCGGGACGTGGGCTCTCCGTCTCATCACGAACGAGATGGGGCATGAAATCGAGTATCTGACGTCACCTGCGGCCGGCCTTCGTGTTCGGGCGGGCGGGACGAAGGCGGCAGCGGCGCGCGACGCCGCGGAATATGCGACTGTTTCAAATCAAGCGGAGCAGGCTGATGCGGGGCGTGGTGCTGAGGAAGGAGGGCAGCGTGCGGAGGGTGCAGACGCTACGGGCGGAGGGGATGTGGCAGATGGCGACGTGCGCATGGACGATGCAGAGCCTATCGCAGAGACTCGTAAGTGACTGCACATCGGAACAATAGCTACAACCTTACCGTTGTGTGTGCTATCATAGCTGTACCAACCACTCGACGGCCTCTTCGGAAGCCGAAAGGAGCCGCTTCAAAGGACCCAATCATCTCCTGGGACATTGTCAGCAAGTTCTCAATGTCCGGCCTAGCGCACACATTCCAGAAACATGCACCGATTACGTGGCAGGTCGTCTCGAAGGCACTCAACTTTGGCAAGGAGACCAAAGCAGATGGCTACCGGCCATCGGACATCGTGCGTGCATGATGTTCTTCCGGCGAGGCCCTATATTGACAAATGTACAGATTGCGTCAAGCATCATCAGCGAGCTTGTATTTGGAAACAACTCGTGGACCAACCTGATGGCAATCAGTCGCAGCCTCGTTCTCTTCGGCACCAAGGCAAACCAGACCGTGTACCGCGTTGGGAGCCGGCTTGCCCAATGTGTGCCGTACTCGACTGTGCGGGAAGCACTTGTCACGATGTCGACGGCGGAGCGCACGCTCTTGATGCAGCGATTCGCGGACCCCGATGCGGAACCACCTATTGTCCTCTTCGACAATAAACCACGATCGGGTATACGATGTCAGGATGGGAAGAGATAACAAGATGATTACCGGTTGCATGGGAACATCCGTGAAGATGGAAGACTGCCCGAAAGACGCATTTGACATCGGACCTATACAGGCAAACATTGAGAACGGAGCGCGGCGCAATGTTACGGCAGAGGACATCATGGACAAGATAGATGACAAACACATCGACAACATCCTGTGCTACCACTGGGCGGATGTCTTAGTGTCATTTGTCCCGAGCCTGGCAATCTATCGCAGCGAGCTCAGCGAAAAATTTGAGCAGAACACGGCGAAGCATCAAATAAACAAGCAGCGCCATACCCAGGTCTTCCCGCTAGGAACGAACAGCGCGAACGAGGCGTCCACGAAGGGTGTCAAGGAGGCAATCGCTGACTTCTTGCACCAGCTTGGAATTCGTGCGTCGAACATTGGCAATCGTCTGATATTCTTTCATGGCGACGGCAAGACCTTCGACGGGATCCACAAGATGAAGAAGTACGTGTCCGGCAGCCGGAACACGTACTCCAAGCTGCGTTTTGTTCGTCCAGTGCTCGAGCTGTGGCATACGAAATGGACGGACCTGAGCCGGATCTGCCGCACGCATTGGGGAGGGTCCCACAGCACGTCGGATCCCTCGTCGTTAGGCTTCATGGCAAAGGCCATCAATGTCGCGTCGCCGACAGACTTCCACAAGGTGCACTTCTACAACTCCAAGCATCTAATTGATGTCGTCACTCGTGGGCACATATTGCAACGCTGGGAGTACGCACTGATACTATCTTTCGTGAGGAAAGTGCTGACATGGCAATGTGCAGGGCATATCTGAAGACAAAAGATCTTGTTGAATATTACCATATACTGGCAGAGGAGTCGAACCTACCTTCACTCCATCTGATTATCCAGGATGCTGCACACCTGTCGCAGATGTATTCGACGAGCCAGGCTCATGTCCGTGCGCGTATGCCGCCGTCCGACCACGTTGATGACGCACCGCGTGGCCCGGCATGGCCATCTCCGCCTGCGGCAAATTCCTCATCAGCGTCGGGCCAAACCGTGACACCAGCGACAACCCGCCGCACGCACATGGAGGCGGACTGGGTCCTTGCAAATTCAATTTTGCTACTACGCGATGGGATCTTCTTCCTCGAGGTGTGTCGTGCTGTCAAATTGGGGGACATCGGGCGTGTCTGGGAGATGCTAAAGGTCAGCCTGTCACTCTCGCATGAGATTAATACCATGCTGAAACACAGAAGATCTGGGTATTTACCTTCGCTGGTGCCGGGAACACGAACTACACAGCTTACCTCATCGAAATGTTCATCAATATTGAACGCGAGTACCCGAAGGCGACACGCGACGCCCTGTTCAACAACTGGCTTGTCAATCTTGAGGGCAAACCAGGGCACTTTCATGAACTCGACTTGATGCAGGAACACTTCAACAAATGGCTTGAAGAACATGCGCAGCATACGGGCAAACAGTTTGATGACCCGTGGTACCGCAACGTGCTGTCCATGCATGTTCATCAGTTCCTCCGCCTAACGCGAGAGCTCGAGAAGGACGTACATCTGGAAGCGCGGCGCAAAAGCCACACGGAACCCCACAAGGACAACGAGCTGCGCGAAGTAATACGGATCTGTCATCAGCATGACTTACACCTTCGCCGAAGCGGGCGCGACTTCGGTCATCATGCGCAGGACGACTTTGGTGCTGGGCATCGCAAGCTCGGGGTAGAGAAGAGGCTAGAGAAGTATATTCAAAGTACTCTGCAAGAGTGGCATAACAAAAACACGCGCATCCCACTTCCTACCGAACAGGAGGACGCATTAACATATCTCGAAGTCCTTAATCCCTTTGTAGATGACATTACAAATTAGTCTATGTCTTTCGAGGGACATGATTTAATTTCAACACACCTTACTGCCGTTGCTGTTTGGATGGGCGCTGCGGGCTTGCTACCGTGCTTGCGAGCCGCTTGCGCCGAGGGCTTGTCGGGATTGAAGACGGAGGGCGCTCGTTCTCCGTGATTGGCATGGCATCAGACATCGGCCGCCTGCGAGAGATTCTAAGATCATTGATCGCGGTGAACAAGATCAGAACGTACCGAGCATGCCTGTTTAGCCAATTTTCCGCAACGTAACAGCTTGGCTTCCCCCAACGCTGTTCCGGACGAGATACGACATCAAGGGCACCCCAGGCAACGTCGGCAACATGGACAAAGGAGAGTGAGCTCTGAGGCGACGCCGCCGCGACGTAGGTGGAACTGGGATGGAAGGGCAGGACTAGGAGATGTGCGGTGCGGTGGGACTCGCGCACGGTATGGTGCGACATCACGACGTCCTTGCTCTCTCTTCTGGTCGCTGTCCTCTTGTATGCTGGCTTATTCTTAGGTGGTGCGTGGCACTGGAGGTGTCGTCCAGAAAGATGGGACCCTTCTGAAGATGATCGCGTGGTGAGATAGTGTGGTGTTGTTAGCCTCGCTGATATGGTAACATTTTCGTACGTACAGTAAAGCACTTGCTGGGAGTGGGCCGACGCGCAGCGCGGCAGTACGATTCCGCTCTGAGGGAGTTGAGCGTTATTCGCCCCAGGACCCCAAACCACCGCTACCTTATTCGGACACCATTGTTCTCCGGTCCGAGGCCGGAGTCGGCAAGCTCCGGGCTCTACGAAATTTTACCAAGTCGCTCGAGTTCACCATATCCTGTAGTTTTCGAGGGCAGGGGGACACACAGGCAGCAGTAGCATAGTTAGAATATATATTCATGAGCTGTATGGTATTCAGAACTACACAGGAAGGCTAGGAAGGCTGGTAATAGTATACAGGAGCACTGAACCTGGAGCTTTGATGACCAGAAGACTGAGGCTGCGAGTAATAAGGGTATTGGACATGGTAGGGGTATGTGGGTGGTACTGGAGGGTATGTATAGTAATGAACTGGAGCAAGAGTGGCTGCTGGGAGCGAGGAAGGACACGGGACAGGTGGGATTGTGGAAGGTAGGCATGGTCCGGGTGTTCCAGGCAATATTACATGACTACCCGGCGCTGGAGCACTGCAGGTAGCTGCAGGAATGGGAGCAGTCGAGGGAGGAGCTTCGGGTGTAGTCTTGGTGGTCGCTTTCGAGGTGGAACATGTGGTACTGCTGCAAGAGCGTCAGCAAAGGTCCGAGAATCAGTAAAATGCGGCGCACCTGGAGCCCGTTTTCGACATCCCTCGTGCGTCGACCTTTGCCTTCTTCCCGCTCTGCTCGCCTCCTGCATACGGGTCCGTGTTCTTCCGCTTTTTCTTGCCTTTTGCCGTGCCGATCATTGCTGCAGCTGTGTCGGGCCAAGAGAGCTTGTTTGGCGGCAGCTTCTCGGATTGAGGGAGAACTGCCGTCGTTGATGTGAACTCAACGAGAACCACATCGAGCTGATCTCGGAGGGCCGTGAGCGAGGGCGATGGCGAAGCGGAGGGGAATGCGTGGAAGTGAAGGACAAGAGATTGAAATTTGCTGATTATGTCGTCGAGTAGATAGCGCGAGTCGGCTGATTCGCGCGCGTCACACGCTACAGTTGTCGATGTATTGCTGGGTGAAGTGGTGTCGAGCTCCTGGGGTACTGGTATGGCCTCGGGATGCAGAGACTGAACTGCACATACATGCTTGCAGAAGTTGATGAGGGGGAAATGAGGGCACTCGCAAGTGTAGCTCTCCAGGTCGACAGAGTACTTCAAATCGGCATTTGATTGTGACCGTACGCGAAACGTGCCTGTCTCAAGATTGACGACCTCTATGTGATCCGGAGGAATGAGCGAGGCTCGCTTGGATACTTGGGCACGCTCATGCATTTCCAGGTCGGGGCCTTCGAAGCCAAACAGCTGACGGCGTTGCTTCTGGGCGTAGTATGGCACAACTTGATCAAAGAGCGTGTAGAGTAGATGGTCGAGCCGCCGGTTGCGCTTTCCCTCGAGAAACTTGCCCTTGAGGACGTGGTGCCATCTAGTCGGAGAATCGATGAGCGAATATGCGTCGGTATGATGATATAGTATACTCACGCTTCAACAAGCATATTGGTATCACTCTGTTGAAAAATATGGCGGCCCTTTCGGAAGACGGCCGACCACATTTCGCGATATGGCAGCCAGTAAGTCGTCAGATATTCCAGAACACTAGCCGGCGCGAGTTCCTGAATCTCGCGCCAGCACTTCTCGAATTCTGCCTCGTCAACCATCCGGATCCATTTCTGGAGCCGATCCCAGAGCCTCTCGTGATGCGCCACTACAAAATGCTGGCGCCATGCGTGCAGCACATGCCACCAGCAAAGGAGGATGAGAGCTTCAGGATAGTGTCGCCTGATGGAATTAATCTGCGCAAAGTCCCGATCTGTCATTGCAATCCGTGGATTGACCGTTGGGCTACGCTTTTTGACAAGACCGATGAAGTAATCAACAGTCTCTTCGGTCCCATCAGATGAAAGCATCCACGCGATGGGTATCCCTAATAAACACGTCAGGTACAGTATTAATACTCCAGTTGACAACGACTTACCATGTCCCCATCGGTCACGCACCATTATGGTGTACAGACTCATACCGACGTAATGTGTCGTGTTATGAGTCGCATCAACACCAATAAAATCATTCCCATATTTTTCGAAGCACTCCTGCTGAAATTGACTCTGCCCACATAACACGAAGGCATCACTTGCAAGCTGAGCCCCTTCCGGCACAGGATCCTGCTTGCTCTTGAAGCCTAGCAGGTTACCTCGCTTCCGGAGCCTCTCTACCCACAGGCGAGCTGACATACCATCATCAGGATGGAGCCGAATGTTCTCGGCCTGAATGCCCTTCTGGATCCGTCGAATGTCCGCAAGTGTCACAAATTCGTCGCGAATTGCGCTGTTTGCAGTGAAATCACGGCCCTGAAGAGATTGCAGCTATTATGACAGCATATGTGTCAATAAGACGACAAATTCATCTTAGATAGACAGCTCACAATCTGATCAGGTTTGATCTGCATTCGCAGCATCTCCGCGATATGATCTCGGGTAGCCTTCGAGAGATGTGTGAACTTGACGTTCTCGGAACCAGTCGCATGTGAGTGATCTTTGCTATACATTCCCTGGACAGTGTCGGTGTCCGGGTAGGTCTTCACAGTTAGACGGCATGGGCAGCCGACACGTTTAGCGGGGACCTTGGACTCGCGGTCGGGCTTCTTCCTGTCGTAGTGTTTCTTGCCGCCCGTACCTGCTCAAACAGGAAACCAATTAGCTCGGGAAGCACACTGAGAAGCGCAGGCACGCACCTTGTCGGGCACAAACATATATGTGCTTCTCAGACCAGACCCTATCGCGAGCAGAATTGACCTGCTGCTCCTTCCGAGAAAGCTCAATGTTCAGAGTGTTCTCCTCATTCCGTCGCCATGCCTCGAAGGCCTCGAGGGTGGGCCACTCCAAGTCGTAGCCCTTGGCGCTGTCATAGGTGAAGGAACCAATCTTTGCGGGAGCTTCTCGAAGTTTTGCCGGCGTCGTTGCACCGCCGCGGGCCGACGAGGTTCCAAATCGGGACAGGGACCCGACAAACGTGATGGTGTCGTTGGAAGGCATAGAGTAGAGCAGCGGACAGGTGGGGCAACGATGGGGGCAGCAGAAACACACGACGACGACGACAAAAACCTTGATACATTATTTCTCTAGCTACAGTACCGGCCACAAGCATTGGGACGGCCACGGAGGCTCAGAAACGTGACTCTCGGCTCATCGGCACCAGCTGTCTGGATAAGGCAGCGGTGGTCTGGGGTCCTGGGGCGAATAACCAAGAGCTCTCTGAGGGGGTTTCTGGTTACATAATTAAATATATACTCAAATAATAGTCTTGAGACACTACTGGACACTAAAACGCAACTAGGAGTGGCCCTGGTACCAAATTTAAGTGATGGTGGGCAATACTGTGCACTGGAGGGCATTACAATTTACATAAGTTGGGTGTGCAGCTCACGGTATGGACCTAAGTCCGGTCGAGTTGACCAGCCTGCAGCCCACTCTCTTCAGATGCGGCGAACTTCTTCATGAGGCGAAATGCTGCTGAGGTCACAGTCACACCCCATGAGTGGCGAATCTGAAATTTTGCCAGTTGTTTCACGGTCACACCAGGGCGGTGAACCAATCGAAATGGTACAGTATACTCGTTGGAACATATGAATAGTTGTGGCGTACTCACTGCAATGCAAGTTTTGTTCCCCCCTGATTGCTCCGAGCACAATTCATGTGCTACCTTCATCGTTGTATCGTATAAGAGTCAACATCGGTTGACTTCTCTCATGTCTTAGCCTTAGCGTTTGCCTTTGCCATCGCCGTCGCCTTTGCCTTCCGATCTCGCTTCTTCTCTTATCGCTCTCATCTTGTTCCATTGGCGACTCGTCTTCTGATCGGTCGGAGCACTCGTGCTAGTCGTGAATGCCTTTATGACTGTGTGCTCTTGATCAGAGCACTGTACGTTTGATCAGAGACGGTCTATGCCTGTTCCAGGACCCCTGACGCTCGCTTGCACACTGATTCACAAAACCCCTGCAGCCATTTAGGGTTGTGTCTATTCTACTACGTACCACCATTTTATCTGGTTGTGTCCATCACCGATTTCCCCAACAACATTGTACATTGCTCCGTAAAACATAGATCCAACCGTGCCCCAATCAATACCTGGAGCTTGCGCAGGCTGCCAGGTATTGATTGAGGGCACAGTCTGCAGTTCAACCTCTGATGCAAACACTTTTGAACATAAAAGTATCTCAGTCCGAGCAGTACTTTGCCTGGAGCATTTCCACATGCATGAATGGCAAGGTGAGAGACTTGAGAGGCTGTGAAAAATGTCCACAGATAGTGTATATGGTATAAATTTATATATATAGTATCAATGCCTCTGTAGTCTAGTGGTAACTGCGCTATATTCTTTGTGACTTAGATCTGGAGTTCAATTCTTGTTATGAACACTTTTGAAAAGATAAGTATTTGAGTCCGGGTACTCCGATAGCCGGAGCGGAGAGACATGACGTCAGTCTCGGATGCACTGTGCAGTGTTAGTGACGGTTCGGCCGAGGCATGAGGCCGGAGCAAGCGTCCAGCGGAGCGGCCCACGAGCCCCGGCGCTTGCGTTGTTTGTTGTCTTTGTTGATGTTTTGTTTGGTTCGCCGCGTTCCTCATTCTCGTACCACCACCGTTGTCGCGCGAGGCCTTCCGTTTCGTAGCCTCGCAGTTTTTGTTTGACCCGCCCGCCCGCCCATGTAAATTTATTGCGTACCCAACCATAAATTTACCGTGCATCACGTCGTAGCGGACTCAAGCCTTTTCGCCCGTGACAGCGAGCGAATCGTAATGCACGGTCGGCCCGCCCTCCCAGCGGCTCGACCTTGCATCACGTCTGAGCCGGCTCACGCCGACCTCACACCCAACCACTCAGCTTGCTGTCGCGGCAGCGCACGGGGCTCACCAGACGAGGCTGGACATCCGAGACTGACGTCATTCCTCTGCGCCAAGCGTGGGAATTATTTACCGAAAATAGCAACTATGGATGATTTTCTTCTGACCTTAGAGCAGCTGAAATTATATGCATATCTATCCTGGTTAGCTTACAAAATGCGAAATACTGTCTGAAACGGGAGTCTTTTGAAGACCAAAGAGGGGGAACCAAACTCCATCTCATTTTCCTGATGCATTTTGAATGCATGCGTAGTCTAGTGGTAATAATGCTCTGTGCCTTTTGAGATCTAGAGGCTTGAAGTTCAAATCTTACTAAAGACACTTTTCCAATGATAAGTATTTTCTGGCTATGTTAGCCGGAGTAGGAGAAGCATGACGTAGTTTTCCGGGAGCACCTGCTATAAACTACGTCATGCTTCACGTCGACCGTGGGAACCTTTTACCAAAAAAGGAAATTACAGAGCATTTTCTTCTGACTTCAGAGCGACCGAGATTATATGCATATCTATCCTAGTTAGCTTACAAAATGCAAAATACTGTCTGAAACGGGAGTCTTTTGATCAGCGAAGAGGGGAAAATGTGTTTGCTAGTGAGATTAGACCGTGTGAACAAATCTCTATATATGGGGGCGAAGATGAAAGTTGCATGGGGGTCCAAAAAGCGCGACTGGTGCTTACATAAGAAACGATCCAAGGGAATCGTAACAGTAAGCTCAGGCTCATCCCGATGGCGTGTAGAGCTGTTGGGATCTGCGAACTTGCGTTGGGAGCCAACAGGCATCCCGTTGATACGCCTGGTTCCCCGTCGAGAGGGGATTCCGACACGAATTTTCGGATTTTCGCTTCGACCAAAGTCACGTGACTTTGGTCTCCGGACCGTCGTTTCCGCCCTGGAGCCACCGCCACTTCGGCACGAACCGAAGCCACGCGACTTCGGTTCCGCATCTCGAGCGTCTCCCGCTCGGTACCGAGCCACTTCGAGGCGCCCGCACGTGTTTCGGCCCAGGCCTGAGGCCCCACAGACCGTGACCACGCTGCAATCATCGTCTAGCGAATCAGCGCACAGTCCGAAGATCTGAAACACACCGGGTGCGCCACTTCCGAGATAGCCGGCGGTTAAACGCCCTTCCCTCCCACGTACATTTCGGCTTCCTGATTGGCTCCCTCTGACGTCCCGACCCTTCCGATCCGTAGCGATCCGAGCCAGGAGCCAGGACTACGCACCGAACCACTCACGAAGTTCGTAGCCCCCTCGCTGCGACTTCGGCGTTCGGAATACACCTTTGGCGCGCTTCGAGCCGCTGAGGCGTACTTACGATTCATACCACCGCTGTCGAGCTCGTAGTGAGCCCTTCGTTACTTCATGTATCCGCTCCGCACACCTCCCCCTTGCCACTCGTGATACTTCTCCACTTCGTCCGTGTTTCATTCCGTATATACCTACCTATGTTCGCACAGTACGATACTGGTTCGGACTTGTTTGTAGTATATATAGGCCTCGTTAGTACAATATTCGGGATCAGATCAATCCCCCTGATCATATCCTATGCCCCCTTCATCCCCCACGTCTCGAGACTCTCGCTAGAGCCTCTCCTCGACCACTCGTGTTGTCAAAGCGCTTCTGACTTCGCACCTTTTGACTTCGACTTCGACTTCGCCGCACGCCGCACGCCGCACGTATAGTATTTGACTTCGACTTCGGATCTCGACTCCGACTTCGATTTCGCCTTTGACTTTGACTTTCGACTTCGCCTTTGACGCACGTATAGTATTCGCCTTTCGATTCCACCCTCGACCTTCCATTTCGATTTCGATTCACATCGCGACTTTGATTTTGACTTCGGATCTCGACTCCGACTTCGATTTCGATTTCGACTTCGACGCACGTATCCTATTCTCATTTCGCATCCACCTTTGCCCTTCAACTTCGATTTCGATTCCAACCCAGACTTCACCACTTCGTCACTGCCGCACTTCGACTTCGACTTCGGCACTTCGACTTCGACTTCGGAACCTCGACTTCGACTTCGGAACCTCGACGTCGACTCGACTTCAACATTTCGGAACCTGAACTTCGACTTCGGGACTTCGACACTTCCACTTCCACTTCGGGACTTGCTGGGAGTGGGCCGACGCGCAGCGCGGCAGTACGATTCCGCTCTGAGGGAGTTGAGCGTTATTCGCCCCAGGACCCCAAACCACCGCTACCTTATTCGGACACCATTGTTCTCCGGTCCGAGGCCGGAGTCGGCAAGCTCCGGGCTCTACGAAATTTTACCAAGTCGCTCGAGTTCACCATATCCTGTAGTTTTCGAGGGCAGGGGGACACACAGGCAGCAGTAGCATAGTTAGAATATATATTCATGAGCTGTATGGTATTCAGAACTACACAGGAAGGCTAGGAAGGCTGGTAATAGTATACAGGAGCACTGAACCTGGAGCTTTGATGACCAGAAGACTGAGGCTGCGAGTAATAAGGGTATTGGACATGGTAGGGGTATGTGGGTGGTACTGGAGGGTATGTATAGTAATGAACTGGAGCAAGAGTGGCTGCTGGGAGCGAGGAAGGACACGGGACAGGTGGGATTGTGGAAGGTAGGCATGGTCCGGGTGTTCCAGGCAATATTACATGACTACCCGGCGCTGGAGCACTGCAGGTAGCTGCAGGAATGGGAGCAGTCGAGGGAGGAGCTTCGGGTGTAGTCTTGGTGGTCGCTTTCGAGGTGGAACATGTGGTACTGCTGCAAGAGCGTCAGCAAAGGTCCGAGAATCAGTAAAATGCGGCGCACCTGGAGCCCGTTTTCGACATCCCTCGTGCGTCGACCTTTGCCTTCTTCCCGCTCTGCTCGCCTCCTGCATACGGGTCCGTGTTCTTCCGCTTTTTCTTGCCTTTTGCCGTGCCGATCATTGCTGCAGCTGTGTCGGGCCAAGAGAGCTTGTTTGGCGGCAGCTTCTCGGATTGAGGGAGAACTGCCGTCGTTGATGTGAACTCAACGAGAACCACATCGAGCTGATCTCGGAGGGCCGTGAGCGAGGGCGATGGCGAAGCGGAGGGGAATGCGTGGAAGTGAAGGACAAGAGATTGAAATTTGCTGATTATGTCGTCGAGTAGATAGCGCGAGTCGGCTGATTCGCGCGCGTCACACGCTACAGTTGTCGATGTATTGCTGGGTGAAGTGGTGTCGAGCTCCTGGGGTACTGGTATGGCCTCGGGATGCAGAGACTGAACTGCACATACATGCTTGCAGAAGTTGATGAGGGGGAAATGAGGGCACTCGCAAGTGTAGCTCTCCAGGTCGACAGAGTACTTCAAATCGGCATTTGATTGTGACCGTACGCGAAACGTGCCTGTCTCAAGATTGACGACCTCTATGTGATCCGGAGGAATGAGCGAGGCTCGCTTGGATACTTGGGCACGCTCATGCATTTCCAGGTCGGGGCCTTCGAAGCCAAACAGCTGACGGCGTTGCTTCTGGGCGTAGTATGGCACAACTTGATCAAAGAGCGTGTAGAGTAGATGGTCGAGCCGCCGGTTGCGCTTTCCCTCGAGAAACTTGCCCTTGAGGACGTGGTGCCATCTAGTCGGAGAATCGATGAGCGAATATGCGTCGGTATGATGATATAGTATACTCACGCTTCAACAAGCATATTGGTATCACTCTGTTGAAAAATATGGCGGCCCTTTCGGAAGACGGCCGACCACATTTCGCGATATGGCAGCCAGTAAGTCGTCAGATATTCCAGAACACTAGCCGGCGCGAGTTCCTGAATCTCGCGCCAGCACTTCTCGAATTCTGCCTCGTCAACCATCCGGATCCATTTCTGGAGCCGATCCCAGAGCCTCTCGTGATGCGCCACTACAAAATGCTGGCGCCATGCGTGCAGCACATGCCACCAGCAAAGGAGGATGAGAGCTTCAGGATAGTGTCGCCTGATGGAATTAATCTGCGCAAAGTCCCGATCTGTCATTGCAATCCGTGGATTGACCGTTGGGCTACGCTTTTTGACAAGACCGATGAAGTAATCAACAGTCTCTTCGGTCCCATCAGATGAAAGCATCCACGCGATGGGTATCCCTAATAAACACGTCAGGTACAGTATTAATACTCCAGTTGACAACGACTTACCATGTCCCCATCGGTCACGCACCATTATGGTGTACAGACTCATACCGACGTAATGTGTCGTGTTATGAGTCGCATCAACACCAATAAAATCATTCCCATATTTTTCGAAGCACTCCTGCTGAAATTGACTCTGCCCACATAACACGAAGGCATCACTTGCAAGCTGAGCCCCTTCCGGCACAGGATCCTGCTTGCTCTTGAAGCCTAGCAGGTTACCTCGCTTCCGGAGCCTCTCTACCCACAGGCGAGCTGACATACCATCATCAGGATGGAGCCGAATGTTCTCGGCCTGAATGCCCTTCTGGATCCGTCGAATGTCCGCAAGTGTCACAAATTCGTCGCGAATTGCGCTGTTTGCAGTGAAATCACGGCCCTGAAGAGATTGCAGCTATTATGACAGCATATGTGTCAATAAGACGACAAATTCATCTTAGATAGACAGCTCACAATCTGATCAGGTTTGATCTGCATTCGCAGCATCTCCGCGATATGATCTCGGGTAGCCTTCGAGAGATGTGTGAACTTGACGTTCTCGGAACCAGTCGCATGTGAGTGATCTTTGCTATACATTCCCTGGACAGTGTCGGTGTCCGGGTAGGTCTTCACAGTTAGACGGCATGGGCAGCCGACACGTTTAGCGGGGACCTTGGACTCGCGGTCGGGCTTCTTCCTGTCGTAGTGTTTCTTGCCGCCCGTACCTGCTCAAACAGGAAACCAATTAGCTCGGGAAGCACACTGAGAAGCGCAGGCACGCACCTTGTCGGGCACAAACATATATGTGCTTCTCAGACCAGACCCTATCGCGAGCAGAATTGACCTGCTGCTCCTTCCGAGAAAGCTCAATGTTCAGAGTGTTCTCCTCATTCCGTCGCCATGCCTCGAAGGCCTCGAGGGTGGGCCACTCCAAGTCGTAGCCCTTGGCGCTGTCATAGGTGAAGGAACCAATCTTTGCGGGAGCTTCTCGAAGTTTTGCCGGCGTCGTTGCACCGCCGCGGGCCGACGAGGTTCCAAATCGGGACAGGGACCCGACAAACGTGATGGTGTCGTTGGAAGGCATAGAGTAGAGCAGCGGACAGGTGGGGCAACGATGGGGGCAGCAGAAACACACGACGACGACGACAAAAACCTTGATACATTATTTCTCTAGCTACAGTACCGGCCACAAGCATTGGGACGGCCACGGAGGCTCAGAAACGTGACTCTCGGCTCATCGGCACCAGCTGTCTGGATAAGGCAGCGGTGGTCTGGGGTCCTGGGGCGAATAACCAAGAGCTCTCTGAGGGGGTTTCTGGTTACATAATTAAATATATACTCAAATAATAGTCTTGAGACACTACTGGACACTAAAACGCAACTAGGAGTGGCCCTGGTACCAAATTTAAGTGATGGTGGGCAATACTGTGCACTGGAGGGCATTACAATTTACATAAGTTGGGTGTGCAGCTCACGGTATGGACCTAAGTCCGGTCGAGTTGACCAGCCTGCAGCCCACTCTCTTCAGATGCGGCGAACTTCTTCATGAGGCGAAATGCTGCTGAGGTCACAGTCACACCCCATGAGTGGCGAATCTGAAATTTTGCCAGTTGTTTCACGGTCACACCAGGGCGGTGAACCAATCGAAATGGTACAGTATACTCGTTGGAACATATGAATAGTTGTGGCGTACTCACTGCAATGCAAGTTTTGTTCCCCCCTGATTGCTCCGAGCACAATTCATGTGCTACCTTCATCGTTGTATCGTATAAGAGTCAACATCGGTTGACTTCTCTCATGTCTTAGCCTTAGCGTTTGCCTTTGCCATCGCCGTCGCCTTTGCCTTCCGATCTCGCTTCTTCTCTTATCGCTCTCATCTTGTTCCATTGGCGACTCGTCTTCTGATCGGTCGGAGCACTCGTGCTAGTCGTGAATGCCTTTATGACTGTGTGCTCTTGATCAGAGCACTGTACGTTTGATCAGAGACGGTCTATGCCTGTTCCAGGACCCCTGACGCTCGCTTGCACACTGATTCACAAAACCCCTGCAGCCATTTAGGGTTGTGTCTATTCTACTACGTACCACCATTTTATCTGGTTGTGTCCATCACCGATTTCCCCAACAACATTGTACATTGCTCCGTAAAACATAGATCCAACCGTGCCCCAATCAATACCTGGAGCTTGCGCAGGCTGCCAGGTATTGATTGAGGGCACAGTCTGCAGTTCAACCTCTGATGCAAACACTTTTGAACATAAAAGTATCTCAGTCCGAGCAGTACTTTGCCTGGAGCATTTCCACATGCATGAATGGCAAGGTGAGAGACTTGAGAGGCTGTGAAAAATGTCCACAGATAGTGTATATGGTATAAATTTATATATATAGTATCAATGCCTCTGTAGTCTAGTGGTAACTGCGCTATATTCTTTGTGACTTAGATCTGGAGTTCAATTCTTGTTATGAACACTTTTGAAAAGATAAGTATTTGAGTCCGGGTACTCCGATAGCCGGAGCGGAGAGACATGACGTCAGTCTCGGATGCACTGTGCAGTGTTAGTGACGGTTCGGCCGAGGCATGAGGCCGGAGCAAGCGTCCAGCGGAGCGGCCCACGAGCCCCGGCGCTTGCGTTGTTTGTTGTCTTTGTTGATGTTTTGTTTGGTTCGCCGCGTTCCTCATTCTCGTACCACCACCGTTGTCGCGCGAGGCCTTCCGTTTCGTAGCCTCGCAGTTTTTGTTTGACCCGCCCGCCCGCCCATGTAAATTTATTGCGTACCCAACCATAAATTTACCGTGCATCACGTCGTAGCGGACTCAAGCCTTTTCGCCCGTGACAGCGAGCGAATCGTAATGCACGGTCGGCCCGCCCTCCCAGCGGCTCGACCTTGCATCACGTCTGAGCCGGCTCACGCCGACCTCACACCCAACCACTCAGCTTGCTGTCGCGGCAGCGCACGGGGCTCACCAGACGAGGCTGGACATCCGAGACTGACGTCATTCCTCTGCGCCAAGCGTGGGAATTATTTACCGAAAATAGCAACTATGGATGATTTTCTTCTGACCTTAGAGCAGCTGAAATTATATGCATATCTATCCTGGTTAGCTTACAAAATGCGAAATACTGTCTGAAACGGGAGTCTTTTGAAGACCAAAGAGGGGGAACCAAACTCCATCTCATTTTCCTGATGCATTTTGAATGCATGCGTAGTCTAGTGGTAATAATGCTCTGTGCCTTTTGAGATCTAGAGGCTTGAAGTTCAAATCTTACTAAAGACACTTTTCCAATGATAAGTATTTTCTGGCTATGTTAGCCGGAGTAGGAGAAGCATGACGTAGTTTTCCGGGAGCACCTGCTATAAACTACGTCATGCTTCACGTCGACCGTGGGAACTTTTTACCAAAAAAGGAAATTACAGAGCATTTTCTTCTGACTTCAGAGCGACCGAAATTATATGCATATCTATCCTAGTTAGCTTACAAAATGCAAAATACTGTCTGAAACGGGAGTCTTTTGATCAGCGAAGAGGGGAAAATGTGTTTGCTAGTGAGATTAGACCGTGTGAACAAATCTCTATATATGGGGGCGAAGATGAAAGTTGCATGGGGGTCCAAAAAGCGCGACTGGTGCTTACATAAGAAACGATCCAAGGGAATCGTAACTTCGACTTCGACTTCGGAACCTCGATTTCGACGTTTCGGAACTTCGCGACTTCGACACTTCGACTTCGGGACCTCGACTTTGACTTCGGAACTTCGACACTTCGGCTATCAACTTTGCCTACACCGCACGAACGTTCGACGCTCCACGCATTGTTTCCGAACACACAGATCGTAACATCCCCCCCACTTCCCTGTCCTTCCTACTTCGGATCACTCCCGAACACTTTGCCTTTGCCTTTCGAACACCTTTCCCCCACTTCGGAGACACTCCCAGAGACTTCGGGACCACTGACGACTCGCCCCTCACACACACACAACGGTACCGTGCGCTGCGCTCTAGGGACAGGTATACAAGACATTTACCGCCCTACTACCGGCTGGTACCCATCATTATTGGAGCCCACCGCGAGGGGACCAAGTCAGTATTTCTCCGAAGCCCTTGGACGTGTCTACTCCCTTTGATATAGGTGTCACATCTCCGAACAACTTCGGATTGCACGTCGTTTAATCCCGCAGTCTTCCGAACATCGACGCACAACTTCGCCTCCGCACACCCCATCCATTCCCGCTCCATATCACTTCGCCTTCATCGAAATCTATCGTCTAGCCATGGCCGCGTTCATGCCTATCCGCGGCGACCGAACAGCACCTGTGTTCGATCCCGAACAGCCTCGCAAGATACGTCAGTTCTTCTCTGACGTCGAGAAGCTCACCACGTCTGCGAACATCCTTGGCGATCGCGCGAAGAAAGACTGGGCACAGAAGTACGTTGAAATTGACGAAGTTTATCTGTTCGACGCATTGGAAGAGTTCACCGGTCCTGGAACCTACAACGACTTCGTCGAAGCCGTTTCGAAGCTATACCCAGGAGCCGAAGAAGACATTCGCATGGACAGCACCACGTTCGTCGTCGTCCCAGCTGCAGCACCGCTAACTTCGCTCTCTTCCGAACGAATGGACACTATCGAAGCGGAGCTGGCCTGGCTACGTGATCAACAGGCTTTCGAACAAGAATATTCGGATGGCATTGCAGCAATGCATGAGCAGCTCGAAGTATCAGCTCCAGCTCCGAACTCCCGCTATGTCACCACCGTTCCAGCGCTCACGACTTACCCTCCCTGCGAACCCGAAGATTTCGAAACAACTTGGTACACAGTTCGCTCCGACGCTTCGGACCCAGCGTTCGAATGCGAAGTACAAGACTTCGTCCCAACCACGCTCTCCGAACTCGTCACAGGCGTATCAAAGCCTCGCATCGAGTGTGGTGGTCACGAATCCATCGCACAGTCCCCGAACAAGCGACTCGAGCAGCCCACAGCACGAATTTCCGAAGCAGAAGATGAACGCCGCCTCGACGATCATCCCGAGCACCACAGCGACACGAACGACACCGTTCTACTCACTCCTTGCCTCGAAACATTTCCGAACTTCGATGCACCACTCACGCAGGACATCCGAACTACCATATACGACTTCGACGCACTTCGCACTGTTGCCAGTGGTAGCAACAGCCACGATTCGATTGTATCCTCGCAGTTCGACATCTCGACAATCACCATTCCCCGCATCATTGACGCACACATCCACAACCTCCTCCGAACCTATCAGCGGATGTTCGACACTGGAGGAATGCTCTCTGGTACGAAGCCGATCCTCGTTTCGCACGAACTCATCGTCCTTCGGAACGTCCTCCCCAAGAGCATGCCTCTGTGCAACTTCGGATCACTTCGGAACTTCCCCTTCGACTCCCTAGCGGTCAGCCGCACTTCGACTCCGCACGATATCACGGTCCGCAACACCATCGTTCGAGGCGACCCAGAGAAGCCGACGAAACATTGCTACAACTGCTTCGGACCAAGTTCGCTTGGCCTTCGAGCATGCAGCTCGACTCTGCCGACCTTCGAGTTAGGCAACTTCGGAATCTTTCGTGCACTTCGGACACCTCACATCCTTCGGAACCACATCACAGACGTCGACCGTTGCTCCGACCACAGTATACCCTGCGCCACAGGCTTCGCACCGACAGAGGAGGCCCAACTTGAGGAATTCGCTCGCGCCGAGACGTTTCGAAACCTCGAACAGCGCCTCGTCGACTTCGGAACATTCCTGTGTCTCGCCACCTTCCTCGTCGTATTGGCTGCTCGACTCTCGCAACACTTCGGACGTGGTACGCAGTCACTGAACATTTCGAGGCATCATCATTCCACCATCTCGGCTGCCGACGACAATGCCCAATGCACTGTCATGCTCCGAACTTACTCGGAGCGCATTTCGGAACTTCGCATCATCACTGTCTCGACACATCCCACCGACACTTCGCGTCTTCCGCATGGATGCAGCCGCACGATTCGCACCTTCGACTCCCACTTCGGCACACTCCTCATCATTCCCGACTTCGCCGACCCACTTCGGAAACTCCATATCATGCACCTCGCAACCTTCGCACACTTCGCAAGTCGTGCTCTGACCGTGGACGGTCAGCATTTCAGTATGGAGGAGGTGATACGCCTGGTTCCCCGTCGAGAGGGGATTCCGACACGAATTTTCGGATTTTCGCTTCGACCAAAGTCACGTGACTTTGGTCTCCGGACCGTCGTTTCCGCCCTGGAGCCACCGCCACTTCGGCACGAACCGAAGCCACGCGACTTCGGTTCCGCATCTCGAGCGTCTCCCGCTCGGTACCGAGCCACTTCGAGGCGCCCGCACGTGTTTCGGCCCAGGCCTGAGGCCCCACAGACCGTGACCACGCCGCAATCATCGTCTAGCGAATCAGCGCACAGTCCGAAGATCTGAAACACACCGGGTGCGCCACTTCCGAGATAGCCGGCGGTTAAACGCCCTTCCCTCCCACGTACATTTCGGCTTCCTGATTGGCTCCCTCTGACGTCCCGACCCTTCCGATCCGTAGCGATCCGAGCCAGGAGCCAGGACTACGCACCGAACCACTCACGAAGTTCGTAGCCCCCTCGCTGCGACTTCGGCGTTCGGAATACACCTTTGGCGCGCTTCGAGCCGCTGAGGCGTACTTACGATTCATACCACCGCTGTCGAGCTCGTAGTGAGCCCTTCGTTACTTCATGTATCCGCTCCGCACACCTCCCCCTTGCCACTCGTGATACTTCTCCACTTCGTCCGTGTTTCATTCCGTATATACCTACCTATGTTCGCACAGTACGATACTGGTTCGGACTTGTTTGTAGTATATATAGGCCTCGTTAGTACAATATTCGGGATCAGATCAATCCCCCTGATCATATCCTATGCCCCCTTCATCCCCCACGTCTCGAGACTCTCGCTAGAGCCTCTCCTCGACCACTCGTGTTGTCAAAGCGCTTCTGACTTCGCACCTTTTGACTTCGACTTCGACTTCGCCGCACGCCGCACGCCGCACGTATAGTATTTGACTTCGACTTCGGATCTCGACTCCGACTTCGATTTCGCCTTTGACTTTGACTTTCGACTTCGCCTTTGACGCACGTATAGTATTCGCCTTTCGATTCCACCCTCGACCTTCCATTTCGATTTCGATTCACATCGCGACTTTGATTTTGACTTCGGATCTCGACTCCGACTTCGATTTCGATTTCGACTTCGACGCACGTATCCTATTCTCATTTCGCATCCACCTTTGCCCTTCAACTTCGATTTCGATTCCAACCCAGACTTCACCACTTCGTCACTGCCGCACTTCGACTTCGACTTCGGCACTTCGACTTCGACTTCGGAACCTCGACTTCGACTTCGGAACCTCGACGTCGACTCGACTTCAACATTTCGGAACCTGAACTTCGACTTCGGGACTTCGACACTTCCACTTCCACTTCGGGACTTCGACTTCGACTTCGGAACCTCGATTTCGACGTTTCGGAACTTCGCGACTTCGACACTTCGACTTCGGGACCTCGACTTTGACTTCGGAACTTCGACACTTCGGCTATCAACTTTGCCTACACCGCACGAACGTTCGACGCTCCACGCATTGTTTCCGAACACACAGATCGTAACATCCCCCCCACTTCCCTGTCCTTCCTACTTCGGATCACTCCCGAACACTTTGCCTTTGCCTTTCGAACACCTTTCCCCCACTTCGGAGACACTCCCAGAGACTTCGGGACCACTGACGACTCGCCCCTCACACACACACAACGGTACCGTGCGCTGCGCTCTAGGGACAGGTATACAAGACATTTACCGCCCTACTACCGGCTGGTACCCATCACCGTCGAGGCGAGATTCGACGCGTCACCCCGCTTTCCTCTTTCAACGAAAAAACGCGGACCTTGTCAGTGTCATCACTTCTGAAAACGGCTGTAATAAGTGTCTCGTTTTATGTATCGACGCCGTATGACTTAGCCAAGGCAACGCGGCCGACGTGCAAATCCAGATCCCGACGTGCTCCTCACGAAGATAGCGCATGCGGAGCAATGAGGTCTTGAGGAAGCGGCGAGGTCTTGAGGAAAGGACGCCCTGCCTTTTTCCAAGGAACCCCCTCTGAGAACTTTCTTGGTCTTTTTGGCGGTGTCGGTCTCACGCAAAAGTCAGCCCTCCTTATCACGGTGATTGTCCCTCACGCACTTGCACGGCCCAGCGGGGTCCCGAGGAACGAACTACATTCAGCTGCAGCTACAGACGAAGTGGGGAAGAAGAACGAAAGACGCTGACCACCACTTTCAGCCGCGCGAGTTTAGGGCCGGTACCGGCACTAACCGAGTTTTGAGACGACGTCCAGACCGCTGACTAACAAAGACGTCATCACGGTGACGAAACGAAATCGCGTAACTTGCGACCGCGTTTCATCAGATTCAGATGCTCGTTATGAGCGCCGGCTGGGAGAGCGGGGCCCGGGCGCGGCGGCAGCATGGCGGCGTGGCACGAGTGGAAGGACCTCGCGAAGACGCCCTGCGCGCTCGAGGACTGCGTGACGAGGCACAGGGCAAAGCGGAGGAGGTCGCGCCTCACGGCGAAGGGTGTCCACGCACATGCCTGGGCAGTTTGAGACGGATCCCAACGAGTAAGCGGGTGAGCGACACAGGGCCTTTGACCTGGACAATTGTTGTAGGAGGCATCTATACTTGTAGCTGCATGGAACACATATTCACCGGAGCATGTCACTCCGATAAGTAGGGCTGCAATTAAATCATACACTAGCTAGTACACTGGCCAACAATCATCCGATTGTTAGCTCTCCATGTTCCTTCAGTTCAGATGAAAACTGCTCTGCAATTGTTCCGGGACCAGGCATCGCCCGTTAGGGCCGTGGGTATATTACTCGCAGCAATATCGCGGGGTCGCCGGGGAGCGGTAAGTCAAGTTACTAGTTACCACTATGAGGCCAGTCCGCGCTTAAGGTCACCCGGTAAGTGGGTGAAAATGCGCGTTCACCGGCGGATGCGGTGACTACTCGGTGACGGTTGATGTACGATGACGATCACCGGGCCAACAAGACCGGTGTTTGCGGTTAATATGCACAATGTACGGTGAATGCGGAACAGCCTCCAGTCACCGTCTTCAGGACATCTTATTCATGGTGAATTTCACCCATTCCACTTGTACAAAATATGTAGTGAGTACTGACAGAACAACGAGACTACATTATGTCTTGAGATACATATGAGTACACCATTGTAAGTCCGAGTCCTACGACAGACCCCCGCGGGACAAGTCGCGAGCGCGATGACCGGACAACCTCGTCGAGTACCAAGCCTACCTATTCTACCTCAATAACAGCGTGCTGGTCCCTCTGACCGCGTTCATGCACAGCGCGATCTTTGCACCCACCGCCGCCGCCAAACCGGGCGCCCCGCCGCCGACGCACCTCGTCGATATGTACTGCAGCGCACGGCCCTTCACAATGCCGCAATTTACTACAGTCGCGAGAATCAGCATCAAGCTGTCCGCGAAGCCGATCCGCAGCGTCGCGCCCAAGCCACACTGAACGCGGTCAGCGCCGACGCGGCGAACATCTTCGGCGTCGTCGGCGGGTTCCCCACCTGCGCGCACAGTCATTGTTGACCCGCAGCACAAGGGCTGCAACGATGACTCCGTGTGCCAGCTCGTGCACTTTGGTGCAGACACAATGCTGCATCTGTGACGTGCACACGCAGGGGCTCGCGCGGGATGTCAGATGGATATTGTGCTGGAGCGAGGCACACGGAGAAGCCCGGGGGAAGGGGATATATGTCTGACGAACTCTGCGGGCGCAGACCCGTGCGCAGCGAGCGAAGGAACGGAGAGGCGGCGGCAAGAAGCTGCTGCACACGAAGTTAGAGTAGTTAAAAAGAGGAGATAAGTAGACAAGCATACCACTGGACATTTACTCCGCGTCGGGGTCATACAACGCCCGCGAGAGGGAGCCGCTGCGATCGATGATCGCCCAGCGCGTGCCACCAACATCTCGAACGCGACCGACAAGACATTGGATACATTGAATGTCAACAATTTCTTCCGTCCTTGACTCCTGATTGTAATAGTGGATGTCGAGCACGCTGTGGGCTGCCTCGACTTGGCATTGAGTGATGCTGGCAAAGAAGATGGTCTCTGGTGCTGCCAGCCCGAGTTCCGCACATTGCGGCATACGGATGGCAAATATGCGCTGGACACGGCCATAGAATGTCGTCATCTTGAACACCGGTGCGACCTTTCTGCGGCGCGCGTTCTGGTCAACAAGCACTTCGTACTGGGGCACGCAGGCAATGAATACAATGTTAGCTCTGTTACCTAGTACAATGAAGGGACAGTAGACATACCCGGACGTACGTTGCATCGCGGCGCCCATCCTCAGTGACCTGGGACCGCGTTGCTGCAGATATTGTGTCACCGTCATCAATGCGGACTTTTGCCCACTCTTGTATCGTTGCCGTCTTGAGAGAAGCCTTGACAAGTCGGATGTTGTTCGATTTGTCGTAGCGGGTTGCGAGGGCCTTCGCGAGCTTCCCAAGAGTAGAGTCGTTTGGCGGCGAGTTGCTAACAGGAGGCAGAAGAGCACACATTGGGTCTGTTGGTGTATGTGCGCGGATGTTAGATCCACGAAGACCAAGCAACACTATACTATCAACACTCACAATTTGCATCACGGAAGCCCTGCTGATGCGATCCAGCAGGTCTGGACCGCAGCGATATGGCATTATCCGTGAGATTGTAGACAAGGCGTATGTGCAGGAGCTGAGCACTCTCGACAACGAAGCGGTCGAGCGATACATCGGGATGCTTGCGGCTCTTGATTGCAGGGCGTATAAGGCCGCAGTAGCGCTCCATTGGGAAGGCCCAGTAAGCCCAAACTGGCCCGCAAGCCTCGATTGAGTCGGCAATGTGAAGGAGGGCGTGGATTGTGACGGGACAGGCTGATATGCGTGAGGGGTCCCGCTGGTAATAGAGGCTAGACAGTTTGTGAGCTCGAGACAATCTGCCTGCAGAACTAGACAACGTACGTCTCGTATGTCTCCACCCAAGTCACAAATCCCTCACGGATATCGTTGATATCTTCAGTGGTCAGGCTAAACTCGAGACACTTATGAAGCAGCTTGACAAGGTCGATGAAGTGCCTGTAATACTTGTCGTCTCGGAAGCGACGGCGAAGCAAGACGGGTCCGAGATACAGCGTCCAGAATGACCATGAGTCTGCAGTTGTTGCTGTCTTGTCAGCAGCAAAATTTGGCGGGCGTGCTCCGTAGCAACCGGGGATGGTCGAACCTGACGACGCTGTTGCGGCTCCAATTGCATCCCACACACTTGAATGGAGCTGATAGGAGCCCTCGCCTTCATCAAGCTTCTTGAAGTTGCCTGTCCAGAGAAGGACGAGGTTCTTGATTGTATTCTCCCAGATCAAATGCATGAAGTCGTAGGGAAAGGACTTTGACATGGATATTGAAGAGAGATGAGAGAGAACGGGGACTCCCTTAATCCCATACGCCGTTGCCAGACGGTTACTTTGAGCTGTTGATCGAGCTCCGTCCACCTCTCGAGCCATTGCAATCATCTCCGCATGTGTTCGCATCGGCAGTGCACGGGGATCGTATGACGGGACCGCATTTGGATCTTCCATCGTGTCGGGATGACGAGAGCGATCGAGAGGGACGTAGTGGGCGGTCCCCGCAGCACCGCGATCACGGAGACCAACAATTTTGCACATGCGGCATGCTTGAATGCCATTGTGACCCTTGAGGCGAGCCACCAGCGAGACTGCGGGGATGTCACCGAAGACTAGGATGAGGTATGCACGGAGGGCGAAAATCGTTTGAGTGAGGGAATCAAATGCGCGGACACCGACTGCGAGCTGAAGGAGCTCCTCGACGAGTGGCCATAGGAATGAGTCCATGTCGATCGGCTTCTTGGGGCCGGGTATGATGCCGATGGAGATGATGTTTTCGATATGAAAGCGGACTTCGGGGGGTAGGTTGTAGTTAAACAGGATAAGCGGCCAGCACGTCGTCTTCCGCCGGCGAAACGGAGCGAAACCATCTGTAGACAGGCCGAGGGCAATGTCTCGTCCATCTCCAAAGAACTTGTGTGGTAATGTCTTGCCGTCTACGACAACGGACGAGCGACAGAGCCGACGGTAACGCTTTCCATCGAAGACATCAGAAATATTGTCGGGTTTGGGGACATGTCCGGACGCGCGGTACTGCATCTGCGTTGCGACAGGCTTACTCGCAGCCATCGCGCGGAGTCGAGGAATGATGGGAAGGTATGTAAAGCGCTTTCGCGCCTCTCCGTTAGCCTTGTAGCGTGGTTCATGGCAGTAGGGACATGCATCGAGCTTTGCGAGCGCCCCTGTGAAGGAGCAGCATGAGTTCATGCAGCAGTCATAGATCTTCGGCTTGAAACCTGCAAGCGATGCGACACGCGTGCGCGCAGATTCCAGCGACGGCACATCTTGGCCGGGGAAAGCGTTGGGTAAGTCGCGGTATGCGGCGTCCGTCATGTGGTGGCGTAATTTGTACGCGTACTGCCTCAGAATAGCGCGGTCGGTCTCGTCCAAGTCATCACCTTGACGAGAAAGTTGTCAGCCACAGAATAAGCAAACCGACACAGCAGAACATACCATTTAGCTGGTTGTCTCTCTCAAACTCCTCGTTGAGGACATCAAAGGCAGTGAGAAATGGGTCCTGAGGGTCGAATATCCCGAAAGAATCATCCACGTCCGCATCGGAGTCGTACTCGCCATCGTTTAACCAATCGTCGCCGCTATCGCCATCAGATTCATCTCCAGCATCATGTATCGATGTGGCGTCATCTGTCTCGACATCTGGTGGCCGTTGAATGCCTGCGGAAGACTGCTCGCGTGGGTTATCATGCATGGAAGCGGTGTCGAAAACCGTCGACGAGCCTGCGATTGGCGATTCACGTGCAGTGGCCACGATGTCGGGAGCATGTGACGGGCCCGCGACTGGCGACTGGATGTCGGGGAATATAGGAGGGGGGTATGGTTCCAGATGTATTGTGGAAGGCGCCGCAGGAGCGCCGCTTGCGTGCACGACGACAACATTGTGCTTCCCCAATGGCTGAGTATCGTCAGCACTTATATCCGAGTCGGCAGCTTCTGCAATATTGTCAGTGACACTCGACGTCAGAAAAGGGGGCTGCGCACCAGTATTGGAGATCTCTTCTGGCTGTCTGCCCATGCTAGACTTCCGACGTGATGGTGGCCGCACTGGTGATGAATCCTCTCGGCCCCGCCTGCGCTTCAGTGTCGGCTGCAGTGGTGTCTTGAGATCGTCGAGTAACTTGGCAGTCGAGCCATGGACTTGCGGAATTGAGGTCAGATTTGAGTGGCGGAGGCGGGTTTTTCGATGGACCATCATGCCGCAGTGGGCACAGAGAACCTTTGATGACTTGCTACTCTTTGCATTTTGAGCTGTTCGAGGTGGCATTGCGAGTGCGTGCGAGAAGACAGGGCCAGGCCGTAGGTCGGTAGGAGGTGTGTCGTATAGGAGTCCGTGCGCGCACCACGAACCACGTGCACATGTCTGAAAAACAACATCAACCAAGTCAGCTGCAGACCTGGCAACGAGCGTCGCAGTCACTCTTACCTTGCCCTTCCACTCAAGCACAAGCACTCAACTCGTATCGCACACTCAAAGCATGGCAAGGTCATCGCCGCTGCCTTCGAGCAAGAAGAAAAAAGCCGCAAAGCCCGCACGAGGGAACGAAAATGCTCCACCTGTCGTCAGCCCGTCGTCAAATCACAAAGCAGCTGCAGCGGCAACTCTGTCGAAGTCAAAGTCTACTAGAAAGGGCCACAAGCATCAGACCCAATCTCTCAAGGATGCGGAGAAAGAGATAGCAGCTTTGAGAAGTACATACCAACCTTTTTGTTCAGACCTCCTTGCTCACGTTGCACAGAGCAGCTTGAGGACGCGCTGAAGTCGGATCCAAAGAAAGCTTCTGACGAGGTCAAGACTCCTAAGCCAAAAGGCGGCTTCGGGACGAAGAATGGGAATAACATACAGGAGGCTATGGGGCTTACCAATGGGCCGGATGATGACGACAGCTACAACAGCATATTGGTGAGTTGACATCTAAAATGCCCTTCGAGAATACTCGGAATTACTCAATGGCCACATGCTGCTCAGTTCGAGGCTCGCAACACTGCTTTGAAGGCGCAAATCGACTTTGATGATCCATATTCGAAGCAAGATGACGAGAAAGTTGTGAAATTCTGTCGCGCGGTGAGTAGGTTGTCAAAAGCACCGTCGACACGAGCTTAATACAGTAAAAGCTGCGTACCAAGTTTCCAATCCTCGGCAAGTACAAGAATTCGTGGGCATCGAGGGCAATTCTGCAGCAGTTCATCACGAACCGCCGCCGATACCTCAACAAGAAGGCCAAGTTGCGCGGAAAACGTCAGGGCAAGGGCAAGGGTCGCATGCCCGTTGACATTGAAGAGATTGAAGCCGAGGAGGCGGCGGCCGCTGAAGGCAGCGATGCCGATGTTGATATGCCGCCTGCCAGCGACAGCGATGGCTCCAGCAACGACGGTTCCAGCAGCGACGACGACGTCAACGCGATGGACATCAACGACGACAACGACGACTAATCAATAAACGCTCGCTTCGCTGGCAGTATGTACACGGTGTTTGTTACGAGAAGCGCTTACTGACAGCCAATGAGCAGTGCGCACAAGTGCTTCCAAGTTCTCACTCTACTTCCAAGTCACCCACGCGTTCCTCTTGTCCCCTTCGATTTTTGTGTCGAACCGTTGTCTGCGTGCGCATGTGCATGTCAACTACCTCCAACATTACATCTCCAGCTCTTTCCTATAAGTTTCCATTCATCTGTGTGCACGTGGTGCACACACCTGTGCATACTGGCTTTCCCCGCCTATCCCCTTCTCCATTTCCACGACGATTCCCTTATTCCTCATTCGATGTATGTGTCCCGTATGCTACGAGTACTACTGTACGCCGGCGAACAGTATCAGTTCCAGGGTCCTCCATCGAAATTGAAGTTGTTTTTACCATGAGAATGCGCTGGCAATCACCGTGCGCTGTCGACAAAGTCATCATCAACCGCCGGTTGATATCCACGGCACGGATGTCGATCTGTTTCACCAAATGCGTGCCGTTTATATTCACCGGAATATATCGCGCCTTGTCACCCCAGAATACGGGGAATGTCACTTGTACGAGTCCCAGATTTTGTCCGTTGAAATGATGCATTTTCGAGGTGACATTCACCCATATTACTATACCGGAAATGACGGTGAATATAATCACCAGTGGTTTACATTCCCCGCATATGGAGGTGACTGTGACCGCATACCCCGGGGAACGCCATGGTGAAACTCACCGCGCGCCCCTCTCCTAGTGTACTAGTCAGCCCTGCCGTCCACGTCAATATGGATACCGTCGCCTCACGGTGTCAAGAGCGGGAGTCACTAGTTAGGGCTGCTACTGGGCGCAGAGAAGGAGGGAGCAGATAAGACATTCTATTACGACGGACAACAATGAATATGCATCATACAATGAATCACGTAGGTATAGCACACTAGGTGTAGCAAGCATTTCAAGCACGATATGCACAACCACAACAACAAACCTCCCCCCACCACACACACGAACTAGCACACGACCCGCCGCACCATAATATCACCGTCCCGTAGCACGGGGTTCCTGGCACGCTCGCGCGCCGCGGCCGCCGCGGCGTCCATGCGGACCTCGAACGCTTGCTTGCGGCCGGGGACGGGCGGCAGGACGACGGGCTTGGGCGTCCAGCGCCCACAGCCGACGGCCTTGCAGAGGCGCGAGGGGCGGCGCAGCGGGTACGTGTGCAGGTCTGGCGAGACGAGCGCGTCATCGTCGTCGGAGGTGGAGGACGTGGGGGTGGGCGGGCTGAGGGAGGAGAGGTGGCACGAGGCGGGGCGGGAGGAGGAGGAGTGATGTGAGGCGGGGCGGGAAGAGGAGGGGTGGTGCGAGGTGGAGGAAGGGAGGAGGGAGGAGGTGGCGCGGGAGAACTTGAACAGGGGGCGGCGACGCTGCGTCGCGGTCGACGACGCGGAGGACGGGCGCGCGTGAATGAGGTCGAAGCACGCGTCACACACGCGCGCGGGTGCGAGCGGGGCGGCGGGCGACGCGTGCGCGGCGAGCGGGACGCCGCGCGGTGGGTTGAGGAACGGCAGCGCGGTGGTGTCGAGCAGCAGCGTCGTGCGTCCGGAGCATGTGCCGCAGAAGACGCCGCCACACTTTCTGCAGTGCTGTGTCTCACGTCAATTGTGGGTAGGGGAGGGACGGACGGGGGAACGTACGTGGCGGCGGTCGAGTAGGGAGAAAGGGCGGCGGCAGAGGAAGGTGTCGCAGTGTGGCGCGGCGGCGTCGGGCTTCCAAAACCGTCGCTCGAGGAGGACGGCGAGGTGTGCGTTGGGCGGGTCCGCGGGGCCTGGGGGAGAGAGGGACGCGAGGGACGCGGAGGAGCAGGACGAGGAGGCGTCGGTGAGCGACGGGAGCGACACGCTGGACGAAAGGCGAGCGAGCGAGTCGTGCGACGCACGGTGGGTGTGTGTCGTGGCCGTCATGCGGGGAGGGGGGAGGATCATCGGGCGCGGGCGCGAGCCTGAGGGGGACGGACTCGGAGGTGGGGCACGGGTCGCCGGGTATTTATTCCGTGGCCGCGTCGATCCAGTGCCCCGGGTTTCCATACGCCGCAGCCGGATGCTCCATACGGATGCGCATGCGCCTCTCGCAGATCTCTAATCTCCCACGCGTCGCGCACGCGCATGCCCCCGCGCACCGCTGCCACCCACTGCCCGCCCCGCACGCAGCAATCAATCCTCTGGCCTCAAGGCCTCAGGCCTCACTGCGTACGTGCAGGGCGACGCTCCCGGAGCGATCACGACTCGCTACAGCGCCGCGGAATCTGCCTGCCACATGCCACATACTATACGAAGGCCAGTATGCCCGGTTCATCGCAGTCCTCCGCTTCGACCGTCAGGTACGCGCGAACGCTTCTCCGTCCCCGCACGTCACACCCGCGCCTACGCAGTGCCACTGCCTGCGCCCTTCAATGCGCTTCATCATCGTTGCAGTGGGCGAGGATCGCGCGCGTGTGCCTCACAGCGTGCCCGTCGAGCAATCGATAGTCGTCATCGATCATCCCGGCCATGTACTTAGGTACCGGCAACAGGGCTTCGTACGCTCGCTATCGGCCAATACAGCGCGGCGTATACATAGGTGCGCCCTAGGCCCTCGGAGCCCGCGACGCCACAACCCTCCCCAGATTTAGAGTTCTAGGTTGCGCCCTCCGAGAGCGCTTTGCATCATTTGCATTTACAGCCCCCGTCTGCATTCCCGCGTACGTCCAGCAAACGTCCAGGCACCATGACACCTCGTCGAGAGTGTACGTTCACGGGGACCTACCTGCCTGATCTCGCTGCTGTCCAAAGCCCGCCCGGCCTCCTCCAACGCTCGCCTGCGGCGCGCCAGGAGTAAACTGAAGTACTTGGCGACGTCGTCGCCCTCGCTCACATGGCCATGCACAATTCAGATGAGAACTTTACGTCCTACTTGCTCTCCTGCGTGCGGCCCGAGCCCCGCCCGCCCCCTCTGTAGCCATCTGCCATACGTACCTTACGCCGGCAAAGGGACACTGATAAACATTTTGCCTTGGGGTTGTCGTAAGTGAGGGGATTGCTGCCCTCGAAGGTAATATAATGTCTTCGTAGTGAAGTGGTTACAGTATGCAAGCTCGCTGAACTCTTGTTCGCAGGAGCTCCGTGTTCGAATCCCGGCCTGGACAATATTTTGTCACAACGCAATGCATTGCGCTACGACCAAATGCATTGCGTGCCGAGTCAAATGCATTGGCAGGCGTGATGCATTGCTCAGGGAGCCTGTTGGCTTCGTGCGTGTTGACACGTCGTAATGCATTATTTCCGTGTCAATTCACAGGCCTAATGCATTCCGTGAACTGAATATCTACCTCCATGAGTCTCCCTGAGACGGCCGAAATTATGGGGTATACATGGCCAAATAAAGCTGGTTGTGCGTGCTGCGCACTTCGTGAATTACTGTACCATTTCGGTCGTAGGCTCGCGTGACGCGTGACGCGTGATGCATAACGGGGCTCTGCGAGCCGAGCCTATAGGTGACTTGGTCACGCATAACGGCGACCTGCGAGCCTATTTCCGCCGTAGCTAGACAAGGTCGATTTTTTGGTTTGAATGGTTTCTACCATTGCCCATGTATTGTAGCTTGTATTTTAAATGCAAAATGAAGAACAAATTCTACTACTTGCTCTCGATGGTTTATGCTTCAATTGTGCTTACTTTGTACCATAGCCGGGGCCAAACCAGCTGTGTAAGTTGCCTAACATCTGTGTCTCATACTTTGAGGCTACGGATACTTTACTGCGGTACTTATGACCCGTTATTCTCTGCTTGATTCCAAGATTCGAGCCTATTATTTTTGATTGTCACGCGTCACCCTGGTCTGCGAGCCTGGGAGGTCAAACGAGCCTACGCAATTTTTGGTCACGCGGCGACCCCTGCGAGCCTACGACCGAAATGGTACAGTAATGGTCAGGGTGAGCTCAATGTGTGAACAGACACCTCATCCGGACATTATTATGAAAGAGCAATTTGCTGTGGATTTGGTATAATCCGCCGCCTCAATGGTGTTTCGTCCCAGATGCCAAGGCTGATGCGCTTAGTGAAAAGCATATATTTGACTGTAACTACCTTGAGTCTGGCAAATTTTCTTTCAAATGTGCCCTCATGAGCTCATCGCTTAGATCCCCAACCTCATTATTACTTTGATTTCCATGACTCTTGGTTGAGTTCACCCCAATTACATGGTGATCACATTACTGTACGTCCCTGGGACCTAGTCTCCCGGTTGCCATGGCTTGGCTGGCTTTCGGCTAGCCATGAAGCCGCGCCAAAAATTAGCTAAGCCGAGCCGCCCGCATGGCTCGTGGCTAAATTAAGATGACTCAGCTCAAAGTCGCTCCCGATTCTCCCTCCACCAACACCACCCTGCTGGATGCTCATGACGGCTTTGCCGGCCCCCAGATAGCTTGCAATTGTATCCTGCCCTCACTCCTACGACACCCCAAGCGCATGTCACACCGCTCCCAGGGTCAGGACAATGCCAGGGTTCGCACGTGGCTTGCGCCTTCAAGCTTCAGATCTCTCACTCTCGCTGGCGCTGTTCGAGCTCGAGGCCGCCGCACGCTCTTCGTATGTCTTTTGTGGGTATGGCCCATCTCGGTGTGCAGCATCTAGCTATGTCCAGTCCAGTTGGCGAGCGATCCGTACCACCGCTCATGCGAGTGCTCATGGTGCGCGCCTTCTCTTTGTGCCGTCCGGACCTCCCTCCCGGGCCTCCCCTCCGCGCGTCCCTTTACCACTTCCAGGTGCGTTGTCCGTGATTGATAGAGGGTATATGTTGACTTGCAGCACACAGCAGCCTCAAGACATGGTCAGCTGCGACCGTCCGGTCCCCGCGAGCAATCCTTACCACGGCCATGAGCCGACAGCGAAGCTCTCTGCCCGCTTTGTCTCGCACCTCTTCGCCTGTCCGGATCTCCCTCCCCTCCCCGCGCCCCCCACCAACGCCCCCAACCCGCGGCTGGAGCACTTTATTGCCTATGCGCTGCACCACGCCGGGCAGGCATCAGTTACCTTCGCCACCCTCTACCACCTTCGCCGCCCTCTACCTCCTCCAGCGTCTGAAGGCCCGGCTCCCTGCAGCGAAGGGCTCCTCCGGCCATCAACTGTTCATCTCTGCTTTTATGATCGCCTCGAAGATCATCTGCGACGACACATACAGCAACGGGAGCTGGTGTATTGTCGGGCAGGGCGTGTTCGCGCTCCGCGAGATCAACCAGATGGAGCACGAGATGTGTAGCTACCTGGAGTGCCACTTGGCAGCTCAATGTAGACCCCGCGATCCAGGGATCCAGGTGCGCCGCGACTTCGCCGGCCCGGGCCCGTACCCTCCCATCTCCCTCCCGACACCCGCGCCGTCGCCGTTCGCGCACCCTGGCGCCAGCACGGCGTCGAGCATCCCGTCCTTCAGGCACCGCACCTCCTCTGTCGCGCCCATCATCCAACCCGACCATCACCCACCCCTCGCCGTCCTCGCCGCCTGATAGCTCGGAGACCTCGCACCCTGCGTCAACGTCCCCCGCGTCCTCCGCCTCGCCCTCGACGCCCCGGACTCCGCGTATGGCGACGAGGCCGTCATTGCGTCTGGCTCCGCCCAGTCCGATGTCGGCGTGCGCGGACCGCATCATCCCGTCGCCGCACCCGATACCCGCCTCATGCGCCGCGAAGGCCGCGGCCGCGCCCGCCGCGGCTGCGCTGGATGTACGGCGTGCTGCCCTAAGGCTCAGAAGCCAGCGAGCCTGAGCGCGAGGCAAGCAGCGTCGGCTGCAGGCGGGGTGCGTCGGCCGACGGATGCCACGGAACCATCTCCCACCGAATGCCACTCCCTCCTCTTGTCTTCGCACACATTTCACTGGCTTCACACCACAGGAGGGCTTTGTTATTACATCTGTTGTCTTTTCAATTTGATCATGATAGAAGTATGGATAGGTTATGACAGTACAGCAATGCAATGCAAAGATGAAAGATGACGAGTAAACAAAAACCCCAAGCAGAGTCCAGACCCCATTACACGCTAAATAAGGAGTGATACATGATGGCCCGTCCAGGAACATGTCCGGCAACAAGAAGAATGAGAGGCGGGCAGCTTGATATTATACAGGCATGAAGCGCAGTGGTCAGCAACAAAAGATGTGCCGGGGCGAGAGCAAGCAGGAGCACATGGACCGCGGGATTTACTGTATCGACGGTATCGTCCCTGCAGCATAGGCAAATTGGGTGCGCGCGGCCTTCGTTCTGGGGTGGAAGCTGGGGACGTATGTCATAGCGGAAAGCACCATAGCCTGAGCGTGGGACGGCGTAGCACGGCGCCAGGAGGCTGAGACTCCCAGCCCGCTTTCACTGCTGTCGCCCACCGTCCTCCCTGCCAATCCATCAACGCCGCTCATGCTGTACATCGGAGCTCCTCCACCTCGTACGATCTCGAGATCGAAGTCCTCTGTGTCCGGCAGCTCGACAACGCTGGGGCCTCCCGATGCAGACGTCCCACCTGCAGGAGGCAAGTCCGGAGAGAGTATGAGGCATCCGCCACCTGCCAGCCAAACCTACTCCACAGGACGGCATAGATGTCCATACTGTGGCCAGCCCAGATTCCATCTGAATCGGCACATAGATGGGATCCACCTCAAAAAGACGCGTAGGTCCAAGTCAATCCTTTCCAGACGTAAAGGCGTGTTGACTGCGTCCTGCAGCATTTCAGTGCACGTTCCCTGGGTGTGGCAAGAGGTTTGGCTATCCCGCAGGTGTAGCGCAGCACGAGAAAAGTCACCACCAGAAACTGTCGCCCGCGTTGCCCGGAGCAGCGGGCGTGTATAAATCCACCCCTCCCTCCCTCGGGATGCCTGTCGCCGAGAGTGGCCCATCGAATCTCGCCATCGTTGAGGAGGACATTGAGGAGCCGCGGCGTACGTCTAGGCACCTGTATGGTGTATTTTTGTGTCACTGACAGCAGGCTTTGATCTAGAGTATCCGTCCCCTGTGGGTTTCGCGGATGCACAGCCGTGTATAGCAGTGAAAAGCATGAGAGATCTCACAACGCTCGCAAGCATGGAGTCAGGAAAACGCACTGAATAGCCGACGATCCCCACAATCCATAATTCACGATCTCAGATCTCCATACCATCTCCCGATCTCCTTACCCTGCAATCTCCTGATCACCTTACGCTACGGTTATGCTTCAGGTTTTTGTTTGCGCACGGCACCTCTGTACTTACTGGCGCCTCCGTACTGTCGACGGCTCTATCATGCATACCTGTATTATGATAAATGAGACACCCGGTAGTGTTACATTTATGCTCCTCTGACAAAATGACACAACCTCAGCCTCAGCCTCTTTGTGCCCGGAGAGACTGCTGCCTATCCCGCATCATGCCCCAGCTAATTTCAAGTTCAAACAGCCCTGTTGAGCTGCCCGCCGCATAGTTGGAGAGGACAACGCCTAGGCGGCGCGCTACTGTGGGGGCGGAGGCGCCAGGTAGAGGCGCCGGCATGGCACCTGAGCTTGCGCTGCGAGGCGCCGGGTGAGGCGCCCGGGTGACCACTGGGCTGCTGGCAGCTGGGCGCCTGCTGTGAGCAGTGAGAGGCCCAGGCCAAGGGCAGAAGGCACAGTCCATAACATAGCAATGTTTATTGACACCCTTGAATAAATGACGCCAGCTCGTACAGGTACTACAGTGAAGGACTCCACCCGGCCTGCTACATGTATAGAATGGGAGAGGGCATGTATGCGTGTATGGTGGAACAGATGATAACAAAGCACGATGCAAGTGTGAGAAGGGCGTGAACGATGAGCCAGAAGAACAGACAGCGACACGAGCCTGAAATGAAGACGTGAACGATGAGCCAGAACGGCGATGAACGGCGATGAAGGATGAGCGATGAAGGATGAGCGGCCGATGACGACCGTGAGGCGCTTCAGTAGTTGAGGGGGGAGATGCCTCAGTAGTCAAATTTCGGCCTCATAACCTTGACAAGGTCCAGCAGGTTTGTGAGGCTCTCCCTTTGAGCCTTGGGCCACTTAGGGTCCGCGACAGCCTCCTCCATCTCGGAGATGCGACGGCGCCTCTCATGCACGTCCTCGTTCAGACTCTTGCGCAAGTTGTTCTGGCTGAGCGCCAGCTCTATGGCCGCCGCCTGCATGATGAGGGGATCCCTGCCGCGCTGCGTGCACGCAGTGCGCAAAGCGGAGTCGACTGCCTGCGAAATGGCAGCACCGTCGACGCGCTCCGGTCGCGGTGTGCCTTTTGCGGGCACCGGAAGGCCACGGATGGTGAAGAGGCACTCCGCCGAGGCCTGCACGAGCTCGCGGCCCACCACCCGGTTTTGAAGTGCTGGAGGCCCTCAGCTTGCGATGGATCGCAGCGTTGTCTGTGCGCAACTGCTATGCCTTTAGTTATGAATAGAAGAGCAAAAGAACGACGCACATCAGCCATCCCCTTGTTGAAATCACCGGTCTTTCGGGATGCGTCATTATCATCCGGGGCGCGTCAGGATCATCCGGGATGCGTCAGGATCATCCAGGACGCGTCGAGATCATCGAGGACGGGCCGAGATAATGGGTGAAAGTTTGATTTCACGCGTGATCTCGAAAGAGCCGTGGCTATCCCGTGTAAGGCTCTCTCTCGCTCTGATTTTTGTCCAATAAAGCCGGCGCCCTTCATAATGCAAGCCTCGGAACCCAGGCTGCCCGCACGTCGCGCAACAAGCCGGTCACTCGCCAGGCCAAACCCAACCTACTCCCAAGGCCGCTCCACGTTCTGCAAGCGGGTCTTCATCTGCTGTTGCAGGTCTGTCGTCAGCTGGCCCTAACGCCTTTGGAGATAGCCCCAGCCGCCGCCGCCACCCCACAGGAGGTGTCTTTCCTCGTCGGACTGATACCCTTCTTCAATCTTGGTGCGTCTCCTGTCTCGGTTTGTTCTATATCCGCCCCGCCGATGCTGACCCCGCGCACCCGCTGCTCATTGCGTCTCAAGCGTGCGGGATCTGGGGCTGAAGTTGTTGGCGGGGGACAGCGAGGACCAGGGCGCGGATGAGTGAAGTGTACAGCATGTACAGTGTTTGTACGGCTCGGCATGTAGCGAAGTCGTTCTAGGATATTGGCATATGCTTGACGCCATCTTGACGGACCTGTCCCCACGCCCATCCTCACAGCTTGTCATGTGCACGTCCGAGCGCAAAGACATCTTTGTGCATCATGCATCAAGGCTCCTCCAGGCTCTGTATACTGGATGTCCGCAGACGACGAACGCAAGCGCGCTGCGCACTTGCCAGAGGTGCTGAGCGTCTGGATCAGTGGGGCAGCGGCATACGATGGGTCAATTTGCGTGGGTCGATTTGCGCAGGGGTTTGCCTCTCCGATGACGCCCAGCGCCGAGTGGCAGATCATGGTCTACACTGTGGAGCATTCGAAGCCTCCCTCCTGTCCATCAACTCTGGTTGTCTTATCATTGTACCCTTTCCAAATGCGTTCGAATTCCATTCATTGTCATCGTATTGCAAAGCACTAGGCTACCATCTGGGCGTGCCAGGTACTCCAGTCGCTGCACATTCATTTCCTCTGTGAGTATGCTCAAGTCTACTGTCTGCTGCGTACCCGGCCGGTCCCATGGCAAGGCCTTGTCCAACCACCTCGACAAATCCGCAAGGCGTATACCGTTGGCAATGCAAATCGGCTTCAAAATTCGATATGCGACAATCACCTCGATGTCATCCTCATACTTGGCACCTGGAGGTGGTGCCGGGCACCGTCCGCAATGTAGCCGTTGCAATGGACTATCATCTCAGCAAGTGCCATGAGTGATGTTACCGTGATTTCTGATAGAGAGTCAGATCGCAACAACCGGACAGTACTCAGCGCACTCACGATTCCTCCAAAATTGGATGGCCATTGTCATTCTGGCCAACTTCCTTTTGACACCGACGTGGTCAGCATTTGTAGCATAGTCGCCGACGTTTGGCACGTGGTCGATGCGGCGGGACCAGAGGGTGAGGTGTAGGGTGTCGTAACACAAGAGTGGCCTCCGTACATTATGGTATCCACAGGTGTGTATACCATATGCCAGGTGCCAGGGGGCATCACACTGTTGCAATACAACAGACACGATTAGTTGATGGCCGGTTCGAACAGCAGATTGAAGCACGTCACAGGACCATGCCGACTCCAGCTTGACAACATGTAGTGAAAAACCGCGGCCCTGCATGACAACGCCGGACGCGCCAGAGTCGACA